>CM046457.1:55094872-55452372 GCA_025506515.1 Flaveria trinervia | reverse complement strand
CTCCTCT
This sequence comes from Flaveria trinervia, assembly GCA_025506515.1. Taxonomy (NCBI): domain Eukaryota; kingdom Viridiplantae; phylum Streptophyta; class Magnoliopsida; order Asterales; family Asteraceae; genus Flaveria; species Flaveria trinervia. Next base: position 55,452,365 of record CM046457.1, on the reverse strand, counting down.
ATATATATATATAATATATATATATATTATATATATATATATATATATATATGTATATATGTATATATATATATGTAAATAAATATATATATATATATATGTATATAAGTATAAATATATATGTGTATATATATATATATATAATATATATATATATATATATATATATATATATGTATAGATATATATATGTATATATATTGTAACACCCGGTTATTTTTAAAAGTCAAGATATGAAGAATAAAAGCACGAAAGGCAATAAGGTCCAAGTGGAGGTGTTGGACCAAAAGAACCAATGAGCCAAGATCAGAAAACCTCTAAGTCCCACATGGTATCACAACAACTGCTGAAAGCTTCATCAGCAGTTTGACAAGTGCTGAAGACTTCAACAGCTGAAGATCAAGTGCTGAAGACTTCAACAGCTGAAGAACTAAAGTGCTTAAGTACAACAGCTGAAGAACACAAGTACTGAAGTTGAACAGCTGAAGAACACAAGTACTGAAGCTGAACAGCTGAAGAACACAAGTACTGAAGCTGAACAGCTGAAGAACACAAGTGCTGAAGCTGAAAGACCAAAGTACTGAAGTACAACAACTGAAGAGTTTACAAGTGCTGAAGATCAACAACTGATGTACAAAGTCTGAAGACAAAGACTGTAGACATCAGCTGATGATATCTACTGAAGTCATCAGCTGATGAAACATCTGAAGTTCAAGTCTGAAGACCAACTACTGAAGTTTCAGTAGTTTGTCACAACAGCTGAAGAGTACTTCTTCAGTAGTTGTGATATTAGTAGTTTTATATTTTTACTTTCAGTAGTTTTGTAAAACGACTGAAGAGCTTGTTCTTCAGTCGTTGTAGTTTCAGTAGTTTTATGTTTTTCAGTAGTTATAACAACTGATAACACTTAGCATTTTTGTAAGGAGATGTCAGCTGTTTTGACATCTTCAGTAGTTGTGTTTCAGTTGTAATAAATCTGTTAGATGTCACTATCAAGTGACATCAGCAGACGTCACATCTCTTATATAAGAGGTGTCGACCTAATTGTAATTGTGACATTCTGTTACCACGAAAGCGAATATTGAATGAAATATATTTGCAGAAATTCTCTCTCTATAACCGTTTGTTCTTCATTGAATATCGTTTTGTTCTTGTGAATCGACTAATTCGTTGTTTGAATTCCGCTGCTATACTCTTTAATCAATCAAACATAGATCACTGATCCTAACAAGTGGTATCAGAGCGGGTTAATCATTGATCGATCTAACAATTGATCATTGAAACTGCTAATTGATATCTGTGTTGATTGAATTAGCGTATTCGCAAGAACTGGTTATAGGTTATTGAATTTCTGTCGCTTTCGTTCATCTATTTTGAGATATTCTGGTTCAATTGGTTGTTGCGTTTTGTTCTAAATCTGTTTTAGCTTAACCGAATTTGATTGAATCTGAGATGACGACTCCTTCTAATGATCCTCACAATACGGTTCCTCAACCAAGCCTCCGATGCTGGTGAGGACCGAGTACAACATATGGCAACGAAGAATGCTTCATCACCTGTCTGTTAACAGTTCAGGTTGTTGGACATCTGTGGTACATGGACCACATAAGCCTATGGTGAACAATCCGGAAACCAATCAAATGGTTCCGAAGAAGAAGGAACAATACTCTGATGAAGATCGGAAACTGTTTGAGATTGATGCTAAAGCCCATGGAATTCTGGCCATGGCACTGCCTAATGAAATCTATTCAGGGCTTATCATCATAACACTGCTCATGATCTCTGGAATGCCCTGAAGGAACAATTCGGTGGCACAGATGAGGTCTTAGCAAACAATAGAGAGATCCTTGCCCAACAATATGAGACATTCTCTCATAGGAAGGTGAGACACTGACTCAACAGTTTGAGCGTTTTTCTGCTTGATCTCTGAGCTGAAAATGGTGAACAGGAATACATCAATAGCCATGAACAACAGATTCCTCAGATCACTGCCTGAGAGATGGGACACTTACACTATTGTCCTACGCTCCAGTGCAAATCTGGAAGGCCTATCTCTCACCCAACTTCATGGGAAACTGCTTACATTTGAAAGAGAGATAGAGCAGAAGAGGAAACTGTCCTCATCAGGAAAGCTCACTGATGACTTTGTACCAGGGAATACTGCCTTGGTTGGTCATGAGTCAGAATATGCTGCATCTGAAAGCAATTATGATGAGCATATAGATTTCTCTTCAAATAGTTCTGGTCATGCATTTGTTGGTATTGAGAGTCATTCTGGCAGTAATAGTGACAATTTTGCTTCATCATGGATGATCTGAAAGGAATAGCTGATGATGATCTAGAAGAGATGGATATTCTGAGCCAAATGGCATTGATTAATATCAAATCTCAGAAGTTCTATAAGAGAACTGGCAGGAATTTCCTGGACTCTCTGGCAAAACCAAAGTTGGTTTTGACAAGAGTAAGTTGAGGTGTCACAAATGCTAAAGGCTGGGACACTTTGCAAGAGAGTGTAGATCAACTGGATCTAACTCTTCTGCACCCTTTGTGACTTTTCCTAGTACTAGTCCACAAAACAGAGGGCAACATCCTGCTGGTTCTGGTCATTATTCACATCCTAGATCTCCTGCATACTTTGTTCCCCAGGGTCAAATGTCATATCCTTATCCCTGCTATTATGTGCCTCACCAAATCCTGTTCAAGCTCCAATTGCACAACACCCACAAGCATTGCCTGAACCACACGCCTCCCAATCTCATCAACAAACTCAACCTCAACAACACAGCTTCTTCACCCCAGGAGTTGTTGACTGGAGCAGTTTACCAGATGACTTGTCTGGTCATGAACAACTGTTCTTAGGTGCTGGTCAACATGGTGGTGAAAGTCCCTTTGGAAATCTAGCTCTTATGGCTTTGGATTCTGTTGATACTTCATCCTCTAATGCCTCTACACCAAAGGTATCCCAGGTATCCTCTGAGGCAAAAGCCAAATTATGTTCTGACACATGCATAGCAGCATTTGCATCTATTAGAGAAGCAAATGTAGCTTTAATCAACAAGAACATTGAGTTAGAACAAATAATTTCCAAAAGCAAAGCTGAATTTGAGTCTGTGCTTAATGATAAAAATGATGAGATTTACAAACTAAAATGTCAAATAACTATGATAAGGCTAGGGAAGAGATACTTCTAGAGAAGTATAAAAGATCTCAAAGAACCCTTGCAGTTACCCAGGTAGAGTGTGATAGATGAGTACAATCATGCAAAGGTTTTGAAATGCTTCTTAGTAAGCAATCTGCTTCCAATGTGAGTTTGGCATTGGTTACAATCACACTGCTCCACCTACAGATTTTACTCCAAGAGCAGAGGTAGAATCTGATGGTGAGAGTAATAACCAATCCATCTCATCATGTGATCTACTTTCTGATACAGCCAATCAGAAGTAGAAGTCAGCATCAAGCCCTCTCATAACCTATCAACTGATGTTGATGGTTCAAATGCTGACACTCACATGATCAATGAGTTGATCAACTCAGGAGTTAATTCTGAAAGTCCTGAAAGGACTAGAGAGCAGGATTTAACACCTGAAGTTCAAACTCCAACTACTGTCAGTACTGAAGAGAAGAAAACTGTCAGTAGAAAGAGTTTGAAGGCTACTAAAGAGGAAGTCAAGAAAGCAAACAATGCTTCTAAAGCACTGAAGAACAGTCTTCAGTTGCTTCACCCTCTTTAGTTGATGATCAACCTAAATGAAGAAGAAACCATGTGAAGTATGTGGTTTGTTCAATCATCTTACACATGATTGCTGGTACAAAAGAGGTTCCAAACTCAAACAAAAAGAAGAAATTAAAGAGAAATGGTAAAAATGAAAACTGAGTTTGAGACCACATTTGTTTCAGCAACATCAAATCCTGTACCCCTTAAGTCCTCAAGAAATCCAAAAAGGAAGGGGTTAAACAGGTGACAGCTGAGAGTGCTCAGAAGAAAGTGCAACATAGGAACTTATCAAACTCAACTGGCAATGTGTCTGATGAGCTGAAAGCTTTATCACAAAATCAGACACAGCTGGTTATGATGGTTCAACATCTGTTGGGTAGAGTTAACCAACTAGATGCTCCTATGTTGAAACCACAGAAAATGAGATCCAAGCCAAAGGATTCTTCTTCTTCACCATCTTCTTCCTCTCAGGCTGTTGTTTTCAATAAACCTGTTAGTTTACCATCTATTGATGAGATCAGGCCCAAAACCAAAAAGGTTTGGGTCTCCAAAACTAACTGATTGTTTATTATTGTAGGGTTCTCCACATGCCAAAGTAGCATCTGGTATGTAGACAGTGGGGGATCTATGCACATGACTGGGAACAGCTCTCTTCTTCATGACTACTCTCAAGGAAAGAAGGGGTTGTTTCTTTTGGCAATGATGCTAGGGGTTACATCATTGGAATGGCTTTGTCTCCAATGGAGAAATCAAATTTGATGATGTTAATCATGTGGAAAATCTCAAGTACAATCTCTTGAGTGTCAGTCAAATGTGTGATAAAGGCCATGTTGCTCTTTTCACCAGTCAGAACTGTAGGATTCTGTCATCCAAAGTTCTGCATTTGATTGACAGGTGTTGGATGATCACACTCTCCTGAGAGCCAACAGGACAGGAAGAGTGTATGCCTTAGATCTTTCCAAGAAAATAGATCTCAGAGGCAATCCTTGCCTATTTTCCAAAGCCTCTTCTCAAGAATCTAAACTGTGGCATAGAAGGTGGGTCATGTTAATTTCAAAAACATGAATCAGCTTATCCACAATAGTTGTTCAGAGGCTTACCAATAAAGGAGTTCCACTATGATGAAACCTACACTGCTTGTTTAAAAGAAAACAGCACAAAGTCTCATTCCCTCCTATTGAAGAGCCTAAGTCCACTGCCTGCTTGCAATTACTGCATATGGATCTATTTGGTCCTGTGAGAGTGATGAGCATGGCAGAAGAAATACTGTCTGATAATTGTGGATGATTACTCCAGATTTGTATGGACTTTCTTTCTACATTCAAAGGATGAGGTTGCTCAGAAGGTTATTAACTTTGTGTTGTATATGAGAAGCAGTATTCCCTTCCAGTCAAGTGTATCAGGAGTGATAATGGAACTGAATTCAGAAACCATACACTTGATGACTTCTATCTCTCAAAGGAATCAAAAGGCAGTTTAGCATCCAAGGACTCCAGAACAAAATGAGTAGTGAGAGAAAGAACAGGACCCTCATTGAAGCTGCAAGGTCCATGCTGGCTGACTCTGGTTTGCCACTGACCTTTTGGGCTGAGGCTGTTAACACAGCTTGCTATGTGCAAAATAGAGTTTTAGTAAATCAGAGGTTGATGAAGACTCCATATGAAGTTCTCCATCACTTGGCTCCTCTAATTTCATTTTTCAAAGCATTTGGGTGTCCCTGTTTCATTCTCAACACAAAGGATCAACTCCATAAATTTGATCCTAAGGTGGATGCAGGGTATTTTATTGTTATTCATCTACTTGCAGGCATACAGTCTTCAACTGCAGAACAAAGATAGTTGAAGAGACTTTGCATATGAAGTTTAATGAATCTCCTTTGGACAAGATTCCACAAACCCTGTGAGTTTGTTTGTTTGGACATACTGCAATATGTTCCTTATCAACCTCCAGCTGTTGCAGATCCTATGGATAAATCATCTTCTGCAGCATGTCTTCCACCTGGTGGTATTGATGATGATGATGATAATATCAATACTCACCTATTCAAGTTTAGTGACCACTGCCTGTGTCTGCTAAACTTTGATGTTCCTGTAGCTTCAGCAGTTCCATCCACAACAAATGCTGATGAGATCTCTGTTTCCTCTACATCTTTTGAGTTACCATCTAATTCTTGGTTTCAAGAGTCTACATCAACATCTGCTGCTGCTGAAGGTTCTACAAACACTTGCACTGATCTCATTGTTTATCAAGAACAGAAGAATCACCCCATGTCTCAGATTATTGGTGATATCAATGCTGGTGTTTCAACCAGAAGTCAATTGTCTAACTTCTGCTTCTATGCTCTCTTCATCAGTCAGCTAGAGCCAAAGAACTACCATGTTGCTTTGAGAGACAATGGATGGGTTGAAGCTATGCAGCTTGAGCTACTTCAGTTCAAGAAACAGCAAGTGTGGGAACTTGTTCCTCTTCCCCCAGGTAAGTGTGCAATAGGCACTAATGGGTGTTTAGGAATAAAACTGATGAAAATGGGCTTATTGTTAAGAACAAGGCTAGACTGGTTGTACAGGGGTTTCACAAGAAGAAGGTATTAACTATGATGAAACCTTTGCCCCTGTAGCCAGACTAGAGGCAATCAGATTGTTCTTAGCCTATGTTGCATTCCACAATCTTAAAGTTTTTCAAATGGATGTCAAAGTGCATTTTTATATGGTAAAATAAAGGAAGAATTTATATGTGTGTCAACCACCAGGATTTGAGGATAATAACATCCTGAATGGGTGTATAAACTTGATAAGGCTCTTTATGGGTTGAAACAAGCTCCTAGAGCCTGGTATGAGACACTCTCTACTTTTCTTCTTAAGAATAATTTCACTAGAGGCTCCATTGATAAAACTTTGTTTATTAAGAAGGTGGATCAGCATAAGCTACTTGTTCAGATTTATGTTGATGATATTATTTTTGCATCCTCTGATCCCCAGTTGTGTGATGATTTACAACATTAATGAAAAAGAGGTTTGAAATGAGTGCAATGGGAGAATTACAGTTCTTTCTAGGCTTGCAAATCAAACAAAAAGCTGATGGAACTTTATTCATCAGTCAAAATATACAAAAGATCTTTTGAATAATTTGATTTACAAACTGTACCCTGTTCTACTCCCATGTGCAACACCACACAACTGGATGCTGATCAGAAGGGTAAAGCTGTTGATGAAACGCTTTACAGATGTATGATTGGGTCCTTGATGTATTAACAGCTTCTAGACCAGATATTATGTTTGCTACATGTGTTTGTGCTAGATTTCAGGCTGCTACTAAAGAGTCTCATTGATTGCAGTCAAGAGAATCTTTAGATATTTGCAAGGTACACAATCTTTGGGTTTATGGTATTCCACTGGACACTCTTGCAAATTAGTTGCTTTTTCAGATAGTGACTATGCAGGTGCAAGTTAACTAGAAAGTCAACTTCTGGTGGTTGTCAATTCCTAGGCAACTGTTTGATTTCTTGGCAGAGTAAGAAACAAACATCTGTTGCTACATCAACTGCTGAGGCCGAGTACATTGCTGCTGCAAGTTGCACCTCTCAGGTACTCTGCTTCAGAACCAACTTCTGGATTATGGCATTACAGAGACTAAGACTCCATTATTAATGGATAGTGCTTCAGCTCTGTGTATTGTCAAAAATCCAGTCCAGCACTCTAGGACCAACATATAGAGATCAGACATCATTTTATTCGGATTGCTTTGAAAAAGGTCTGATTGATCCTAAGTTTGTGCCTAGTGCTGATGAGCTTGCAGATATTTTTACTAAGCCTTTGGATAGTTCTACTTTCCAAAACATGTGTTAAGGCTTGGTATGCTGCAGCTAGAATAAGTGACAACTACTGATGATTTCAGTAGTAATTACTGGTGATCATTGGTACTCATGTCACATATAAGTACTGATGAGTCCTTCACCTTCAGTAGTTTTTTATAACTACTGATGGCTAAATGCCTCACAAGTATTGACGTACTTTATCTGTTCCAACTACTGATGTAGTTTACAACTACTGAAATCAGTATAAACAGATAAGTACTGACGTCCTATGAAACACCTGAAAATCAGATGCAAAGTCTGATGAGTAAGTGTTGAGGACAGTATGAACAGCTGAAAGGCTATGAATGATGAAAACTACTGAAGAGAACTTTCTCTTCAGTTGTTTCAACAACTGCTCTTTCATTCTAAACAACTGAAGCAAAACCATGTCTTCAGTAGTTTTATAACTACTGATGACTAATACCAAGTCTTCAGCTGTTTACAACAACTGATGACAAAACCACTGTCTTCAGTAGTTTCACAACTACTGATGACAAACACCAAGTCAGTTGTTTCATCATCTGAAATCAAAACCCCGGCTTTCAGTAGTTTTCTAACTACTGATGCCTAACACCACACGCTGTCAGCTGTTTCAACGTCTGAAAGGGTAATACCATGTCAACAGTCGTTTAAACTACTGATGACTAACACCACATCCTTCAGTCGTTTTCTAACCCGTACCCTATAAATATCCCTGACCTAATCCTTCAAAGCTTCATCTTCTTCAAACCTAACGTTCCTCTCCAAAACTTCTCTCTTCTAAATGGCGTCCATGCAAATCAAACCGCGACACAACTGTGTAGCTTACCTTACTAAATCGCCAGTCTGGGCTAAGTTCGATACTGCTATCGATCTTATGGTCCAGTCACAATACAAAACGGCATTTCTTCTCAATCCCATTCTACATGCCGAATCCCTCAAACAGTTTTGATGAACGTCTCATCACCACTGGGGAGAACAACACACCATCTCTCTGGTCAGTCGTCAACAACAAAGAGTGGTCATCACTCCCGAATAATTCGCCAAACTCTACATCTGGTGATGCCATTTCTCCTGCTGGATATCCCAAGGGCACAACTGATCTATCCTTTGCCCATCAGGATATCAGGGCAACCTTAGTGCCTCCACTATAATGAAGAAACATTTCCATGACGCTGAACGCCTAATTTTTCACATGGTAAATGTATGTTTGGCTCCTAAGACTTCGTCTTGGGATCAAATGTCTACGAAGTGGCAGCAGGTAATGTATTCTATTCTTGAGCAACAGTCTTTAAATTTTTCAGAATAATTTCCGAGCTCAAGGATATGGCTCAAAAACTAACTGCTAACCGTTGGATATTATATCCGCGTTCATAATGGCCATCATTACAAACCAGCTTCAAGCTGAGGGACTTGCTGGCCTGGGAGTCCCTGCTACGCTGTTTTGCCTGAAGTATACCCCGGCACAACTCTGACCACACACTCAAATTGGCTGCCAAGCTGCGCAACCCCACGCAGCTGGAACCCACAGCCACCACCTCCAAATCAAAAGTCCCCACCAAACCCACCAAAAAGAAACCCAAAACGCTACTCAGGGAAATGAGTCCCCTGAGGATGCCCCTGCAACACAAAAGCAGGAGATATCCACTGGTCAACCCCCTAGTGGATATAAGGACTCTTCCAGCCATAGCCGTCAGGATTCCTCTCAACAGGAGCCTGCAGCAACCACACACGGGGTACCCACACATCTGGGATCTTCCTCACTTGAGGGATTGCCATTGAAAGCACCATCCTCCCCAGGTGCACACTGCTTCTATCCCTTCACCCCATGCAACCGCCCCCCAAAGCCCAACATTGATCGTTGCACAAGTGCTGACTCAATTGCTCCTCACCCCCTCCCCAGATACCACTTACTACTGGGAACACCTCTACCATTGAGGGGGAGGACCAAAGTGCAATTGAGAACCCACAGCATAGGGGTTTACCACTTCTATCTCCTGGTGTAGATAGGGAGATTAGAATATCTAGTGAGGCTGCCACCTCTTCTTCTGCATCAGCACATGATCAGACTGAGGCTGGTAACATTGCTAAGACCTCACTAGAGGCAAAAGCTGATGATGGACTAGTCCTGAGGCTGGAAGTCCCCATACCGGACAGAAGGGCACATGCTACAACTGGTCTACACCCAGTGCATGTACATCCTGCTCCAAGCAGGAGGTCAGGTGATTCAGCTTCTGCTGATGATGACCTGGGCTTTTCTACGATGTTCTTGCCCAGAACACAATCCTTGAGGAGGAAGTCAGTAGGCTGCAAAACCTACTTGACCACCTCTCTCAAGGAGAAAGACCATCTGCCTCCACCAACCCACAGATGGCACCTTCAGTTGAAGGTTCCCCAAACACAGCCACTCCCAACAACTCAGCCACCTGCCTCTGCTTCTGGCACTATTCTCAGGAACAGAACCCTCCTGAGCAAATAGTTGCTGTCCTTCAAAATTCCCTCCCTCATCACACCCATAATCACTGACATTGTGACTAAAGCCATTGATGAGAGGCTTTCCTCAACTTTACAACCATTGATTGATGCTGCTGCAAAAGACACTTTCTGCGGTACAAACCCCTACCACCAATGCATCCAAAAAGGGGGAGAGTACTGCAGTGAAAGAAAAGAAGAGGAAAAGAACAGAGGATGAGAAGGCCCAAGAGCAAGCCCAAGAGTGGAAAAAGAAAAGCAACACTGATCACCTAAAACGAAAGAAAAGTGCTGATGATCAACCTACTGCTGAAGAAAAATCCTTGGAAGAGCTGGTAAAAGATGCTGATGAACACACAGCCGATCCATGGATAAAATCATTGAGCAACTCTTCAGGCAAGGTTTTGATACAACCACATTAGATAGTGAAATCAGGAGTTGGAAGTGGAGGAGATTCAAACCCGATGGGCTGGGTATGATGCACTTGAAAAGGAGAGATTGGAGATCATGATCCGCTTCATTGCCAAATACTTAGGAAGATCTTTGATGGAGATTCGCGCATGGACCAGAGACAGTATTCTGGCTATAGCCACCAGAATCTGTCTGTCTGAGCAATTCCACAAGGGGATTATCATTGAAGCCCTTGATGAGGCTGTGGGGCTGGTAAAAGGTTTGAAATGGCAAAACTTACAAAGGCTAAACTCACAACAAAGATGTTGGAACAACCTTCCCTTCCACCTACTCAAAAACAGCCTACCCCTCAAATCTCCAAACCAATCTCAAAGCCCCATCCAAACAACCACAATCACAACCCACAAAACCAACTCCCTCACCATCTAAACCAACAGCCGATGATGCACCTAAGAAGAAGAAGAGAAGGGTGTGAGGCTAGAAGAAGAAGAAGAAGAGGATGATGTGGAAGAAGATAGGATGCCTCTGTCTGCAGTCCTAACACTGGCGAAAGCCAAACCTATGCCCACTCCCCACCTCACAGATGGATGTTGTGAGAGTAAAAATTGAAGAAGAGAGCAGCAAAAGCTTCATGATGATAAAATGCTGAAAAGCATTGACAAAACCTATGCTGCCTCCTCATCAATTATCAGCATGAAGAAAGAAGCTCTGAGATTGTACACTCTCGCCAACACATTTCAATATCAGAAGGAAAGGGTAAGAGTATGGCCTGATCCAAGGGTGGCTCACAGGATTGTAAAGAAAGACATTCCTTCGAGATACAAGGGTCAAGTCAAGAGGATCGTAGATGAAGAGATCACAGTGGCCCTTGTATATCATCACCCTGGGAGATTGTCGAAGATTTCAAGAAGGCCTACGAGACTAAACACCACCCCAGAAGATGCTAGAGATAGAATTATCAAAAAAGGGTTAGTCTACAAGAGGCTTGAGAACATCAAACAGAATGAGCTCAGTCTGCTACTCGAAGGGAATCATCCTGATGAGTTTGCATATAGACAAAGTACAACAGTTGAGCTCAAAAACGGCAAACTGGCCAAGTACACCTCAGAGCTGTATGGGCGAGAAGGATTGTTTGATGGTGAAGCCGAGAACCTGACCATGGAGAACAAATCATGTTTCTCAGAGCCTACACCAGAGAACCTACAGGCTCATAACACGGGAAGTAGATCTCATGAATGGGATAACAACTCTGTGTCCAGTTCCCCAAAACAGAGTTCCCATTCTATCTTGCCAAACAATATCAGAGACTTCTCCCAGGCCGGAGCTATATGGGTCATCTTCTCTACTGATCAAGAAGGAAAAAGACCAACCTTTTGCCAACATAAGTGGGATAATAAATAAATTAGAGGTTTTGGCTGCATTGGTTCAGGGGGAGTTTGTTGGACCAAAAGAACCAATGAGCCAAGATCAGAAAACCTCTAAGTCCCACATGGTATCACAACAACTGCTGAAAGCTTCATCAGCAGTTTGACAATGCTGAAGATTTCAACAGCTGAAGATCAAGTGCTGAAGACTTCAACAGCTGAAGAACTAAAGTGCTGAAGTACAACAGCTGAAGAACACAAGTACTGAAGCTGAACAGCTGAAGAACACAGTACTGAAGCTGAACAGCTGAAGAACACAAGTACTGAAGCTGAACAGCTGAAGAACACAAGTGCTGAAGCTGAAAGACCAAAGTACTGAAGTACAACAGCTGAAGAGTTTACAAGTGCTGAAGATCAACACTGATGTACAAAGTCTGAAGACAAAGACTGAAGACATTAGCTGATGATATCTACTGAAGTCATCAGCTGATGAACATCTGAAGTTCAAGTCTGAAGACCAAACTACTGAAGTTTCAGTAGTTTGTCACAACAGCTGAAGAGTACTTCTTCAGTAGTTGTGATATCAGTAGTTTTTAATTTTTACTTTCAGTAGTTTTGTAAAACGACTGAAGAGCTTGTTCTTCAGTCGTTGTAGTTTCAGTAGTTTTATGTTTTTCAGTAGTTATAACAACTGATAACACTTAGCATTTTTGTAAGGAGATGTCAGCTGTTTTGACATCTTCAGTAGTTGTGTTTCAGTTGTAATAAATCTGTTAGATGTCACTATCAAGTGACATCAGCAGACGTCACATCTCTTATATAAGAGGTGTCGACCTAATTGTAATTGTGACATTCTGTTACCACGAAAGCGAATATTGAATGAATATACTTGCAGAAATTCTCTCTCTCTATAACCGTCTTGTTCTTCATTGAATATCGTTTCGTTCTTGTGAATCGACTAATTCGTTGTTTGAATTCCGCTGCTATACTCTTTAATCAATCAAACATAGATCACTGATCCTAACAGAGGGACTAAAAATGTAAAAAGGACAAAATTCTTTGGAAAGTTGGTGTAAAGGTGGCATGGCCGCCCATCCTCACTTCACATCAACATCTTCTTCGGCTTTAGAGAGAGAAAGAAAAGAGGAGAGCAAAACTCTCGGCTTGTAGAAGAAGAAGAAAAAGTGAACGAATTCACAGTAAGAATTCGTGGTTTTTACATGTTTATGACGGGTTTTATCCCGGTTATGTGTTTGTATCTTATGGGTTGTGTTTGTGCTCGTGTGTGTGGTTTTTGGATGTTGTTTCTAGGTGTTTTGAACTCTTTGCAAACGGGTTAAAAGGAAAACACCCAAGTTGCACCAGTGAGTTATAGACCCTGGTTTTTACATGTTTTAAACTATCTTTGGGGCTGGAAACGTATGAAAATGATTTTACAAAGTTATATGTGAATACCCGTATGTATTGTGTATGTTGGATGTTGGTTCTTGGATGTTTATAGGTTTTCATGTTTAGAATAGCCACATTATGCTTAGAACCGATGGCTTTGATGATTAGGATTGACAAATCCTAGAAACATGTTTTACAGAATGCTCATATGCCTAGATAAGTGTTCATATGTATGAAAGTGCCTTAGAAAGAATCAAGTGTAAGCCATGAGCGTAAACAGTAGCTCATGCGCCCAAAATTTGCCTTAAAAATGTTTAAGTTCAGCCCATGCGCCTGAACAGTGGCCCATGCGCCTAGAAATGTTAGTCGGATGACTAAGGGTAGGGCCATGTGCCCCAATAGTGCCCATGCCCCCAAGTGGCCCATGCGTCTGAATAGTATCCATGCGCCTAGAATGGGCTGCAATTTACTAAGTGTTTAGACGTCCATGGGGTGCTCCGGTATTATTTGTGAAGAAGAAAGATGGTAGTATGAGGATGTGTATTGACTACCGAGAGCTGAACAAGTTGACCGTGAAAAACCTATACCCCCTACCAAGAATAGACGATCTGTTTGATCAGCTCCAAGGTGCCAGTTGGTTTTTGAGGATAGATCTTCGATCTGGTTACCATCAGCTGAAAGTGAAGTAGCAGGACATTCCTAAAATAGCTTTTCGCACGCGCTACGGTCACTATGAGTGCCTCGTTATGTCGTTTGGATTTACCAATTCGCCATCTGCTTTTATGGATCTGATGAATCGAGTGTGTTGGCCAATGTTAGATAAATCGGTGATTGTGTTTATTGATGATATCCTGATTTATTTAAAGAGTGAGATTGAGCATGTCGGTCACATTCGGGAGGTTCTGGAGACGTTAAGAAGGGAGAAGTTGTATGTAAAATTCTCCAAGTGCGCGGTTTGGTTGCGCGAAGGTCAATTCTTGGGTCATGTGGTGAATCCCGATGGGATTATGGTGGACCGGCTAAGGTAGAGGTAGTGATGCAATGGAAGTCTCCAAAGACGCCATTCGAGATTCGTAGTTTCTTAGGTTTGGCGGGCTACTATAGGAGATTTATCCAAGACTTCTCTAAGATTGCTTCTCCATATGACTAAGTTGACCTGGAAGGATGTAAAGTATGTATGGGATTAGGCACAGGCGAAGGCATTCAAGGAATTGAAGGCGAGGTTGACTCAAGCTCCTGTCTTGTCGTTACCCGATGGAAGCGAAGATTTGGTGGTGTATTCAGACGCTTCTTACTCAGGTTGGGGTGTGTGTTAATGCAAAGAGGAAAAGTTATAGCCTATGCATCCCAACAGCTGAAGATTCATGAGGTCAACTACCATACGCATGACTTGGAACTAGCGGTCGTAGTCTTTGCACTAAAGATTTGGAGGCACTATCTGTGTGGAACGAAGTGCACCATCTTCACCGACCACAAGAGCTTAAAGTACTTCTTTGAGTAGAAGGACCTGAATATGAGGCAGAGATGATGGTTGGAGCTCATAAAGGATTATGATTGTGAGATCCATTACCATCCGGGCAAAGCTAACGTGATGGCTCATGCTCTTAGCCGAAAGGAGAGGCCCGAGCCAATTCGGGTGAAAGCATACCAACTAATCATGACCTCTGATGTAATGAAGCAAGTCAAGGAGTTTCAGGATGAGGCATTAAAAGAAGATCATCTAAACTCTGAAAGAATGAGAGGTCTGGTTAGGGAATTGAGTGAAAACACGCTTGGTGTTAAAGGACGGGTGTGGATTCCTCGTTTCGGGAATCTACGTGTGAAGATTATGGACGAAGCTCACAAGACCCAATACTCTATCCATCCCGGTGCAACAAAGATGTGCCAAGAAATGAAGAAGGATTATTGGTGGCCGGGTATGAAGCGTGACGTGGTGGAGTATGTGAGCAAGTGCCTTACTTGTTTGCAAGTGAAGGCGGAACATCAAAAGCCATATGGAAAGATCCAACCTTTGGATATACCGGAATGGAAGTAGGAGCACATCACCATGGATTTCATTACGAAGCTACCACGTACTCTGAAGGCGTACGATGCCATATGGGTGATTGTGGACCGCTTGACGAAGAGTGCTCACTTCCTACCGATCCGTGAGACATATTCATCCGAGAGGTTGGCTGACCAGTTCATCAAGGAGATTGTAACTCGTCATGGTGTGCCGGTGTCTATCGTGTCTGATCGCGACACCTGGTTTACATCTAAATTCTGGAAGAAATTCCATGATGCCATGGGGACGAGGTTACATATTAGCACGACTTATCATCCCCAAATTGATGGTCAGTCAAAAAGGACCATTCAGACGTTGGAAGACATGCTTCGGGCATGTGTAATCGATTTTGGTGGAAGTTGGGACGACCACTTACCGTTAGCTGAATTCTCGTACAACAATAGTTATCATGCCAACATTGGTATGCCACATACGAGATGCTATACGGTAGGAGATGTAGAACACCCGTATGTTGGGGTGATATTGGTGAAAAAGAGTTGGGAATCATCGAGGTAATCGAGGCTACGACTGAGAAGCTTGAAAAGATTAAAGCCTTCATGAAGGCAGCCAAAGATAGACAGAAGTCGTATGCCGATAAACGACGTAGACCAATTGAATTCCAGGTGGGTGACCGGGTTATGTTGAAGGTCTCACCTTGGAAGGGTATTATCAGATTCAGGAAGCGGGGCAAGTTGAGCCTAAGATATATAGGCCCTTTCCGAATCATTGCTCGAGTATGAGAGGTGGCCTATAGATTGGAGTTGCCAGGTGAGTTAAATGGAATTCACCCGACATTCCATGTATCTCATTTGAGAAAGTGCTTAGCTGACGAAGACATGATTGTTCCATTGGAGGACATTGAAGTTGATGAAAGGCTCAATTATATGGAGCAACCAGTGGCAATCATTGATCGTAAAGAGAAGAGGCTGAGAAATAAAGTGGTCCCTGTTGTGCGTGTACAGTGGAAGCACAGGAAGGGATCCAAATCTACGTGGGAGACTAAGGAGGAGATGAGGCAGCATTATCCTCGTCTGTTTGAGGAATAACAGGTTTCGGGGACGAAACCTATACAAGGGGGGTGGACTTGTAACACTCGGTTATTTTTAAAAGTCAAGATATGAAGAATAAAATAAAGAAAGGCAATAAGGTCCAAGTGGAGGGACTAAAAATGTAAAAAGGACAAAATCTTTGGAAAGTTGGTGTAAAGGTGGGCATGGCCGCCCACCCTCACATCACATCAACATCTTCTTCGGTTTTAGAGAGAGAAAGACAAGAGGAGAGCAGAAACTCTCGGCTTGTAGAAGAAGAAGAAGAAGTGAACGAATTCAAGTACGAATTCGTGGTTTTTACATGTTTATGACAGGTTTTATCCCGGCTATATGTTTGTATGCTTATGGGTTGTGTTTGTGCTCGTGTGTGTGTGTGTTTTTGGATGTTGTTTCAAGGTGTTTTGAACTCTTTGCAAGCGAGTTAAAAGGAAGAACATCCAAGTTGCACCTGGTGAGTTCTAGACCCCGGTTTTTACAAGTTTTAAACTATCTTTGGGGCTGGAAACGTATTAAATGATTTTACAAATTTATATGTGAATACTCGTATGTATTGTGTATGTTGGATGTTGGTTCTTGGACGCTTATAGTTATTCATGTTTAGAATAGCCACATTATGCTTAGAACCGATGGGTTTGATGATTAGATTGAAAATATCCTGGAAACATGCTTTACAGAATGTTCATACGCCTAGATAAGTGTTCATAGGTCTGGAAGTGCCTTAGAAGAATTAAGTGTAAGCCATGTGCCTAAACAGTAGCTCATGCGCCCAAAATTTGCCTTAAAAATATTTAAGTTCAGCCCATGCGCCTGAACAGTGGCCCATGCGCCTAGAAATGTTAGTCGGGTGACTAAGGGTAGGGCTATGCGCCCCAATAATGCCCATGCGCCAGAGTGGACCATGCGTCTGAATGGTATCCATGCGCCAAGAATGGGCTGGAATTTACTAAGTGTTCAGACGTCCAGGAATTAAATTCCAGCCCATTCTAGGCGCATGGATACTATTCAGACGCATGGGCCACTTGGGCGCATGGGCACTATTGGGGCATATGGCCCTACCCTTAGTCATCCGACTAACATTTCTAGGCGCATGAGCCACTATTCAAGCGCATGGGGTGTACTTAGACTTTTCTAAGGCAAATTTTGGGTGCATGAGCTACTGTTTAGGCACATGACTTACACTTAATTCTTCCTGAGGCAATTTCAGACGTATTAACACTTATCTAGGCGCATGAGCATTCAGTAAAACATGTTTCTAGGATATTCTCAATCGTAATCATGGAACCCATCTGTTCTAAGCATAATGTGGCTATTCTAAACATGAATAACCTATAAACATCCAAGAACCAACATCCCACATACACAATACATACGGGTATTCACATATAAACTTTGTAAAATCATTTTAATACGTTTTCAGCCCCAAAGATAGTTTAAAACATGTAAAAACTGGGGTCTAGAACTCACCTGGTGCAACTTGGGTGTTCTTCCTTTTAACCCGCTTGCAAAGAGTTCAAAACACCTAGTAACAACATCCAAAAACACACACACACGAGCACAAACATAACCTATAAGCATACAAACACATAACCGGGATAAAACCCGACATAAAAACCTTGAATTCTTACCTTGATTTCACTTTCCTTCTTCCTCTTCTTCTTCAATCCGAGAGTGTTCTCTGCTCTCTCTCTCTCTCTCTCTAAAACCGAGACAAATGGTGAAGTGAGGTGAGGGTGGGCGGCCATACTCAGCTTTACACCAACTTTTGAAAGTTTTTTCCTTTTTGGACACTTTTAGTTCCTCCCTTTGGACTTTATTGCCTTTCTTGCTTTTATTCTTATATCTTGTTTTTTTATTTTTTTTTAAAATCCGGGTGCTACAAGTCCACCCCCCTTATATAGGTTTCGTCCCCGAAACCTGTTATTCCTCAAACAGACGAGGATAATGTTGTCTCATCTCCTCCGTAGTCTCCCATGTAGATTCGGATCCCTTCCTGTGCTTTCACTGTACACACACAAGAGGAACCACTTTATTTCTCATCCTCTTCTCTTTACGATCGATGGTTACCACTGGTTGCTCCACATAATTCAGCCTTTCATCAACTTCAATGTCCTCCAATGGAACAATCATGTCTTCGTCAGCTAAGCACTTTCTCAAATGAGATACATGGAATGTCGGGTGAATTCCACTTAACTCACCTGGAAACTCCAATCTATAGGCCACCTCTCCTACTCGAGCAATGATTCCGAAAGGGCCTATATATCTTAGGCTCAACTTGCCCCACTTCCTGAATCTGATAATACCCTTCCAAGGTGAGAACTTCAACATAACCCGGTCACCCACCTGGAATTCAATTGGTCTACGTCGTTTATTGGCATACAACTTCTGTCTATCTTTGGCTGCCTTCATGAAGGCTTTGATCCTCTTAAGCTTTTCAGTCGTAGCCTCGATTACCTCAACGCTTCCCAACTCTTTCTGACCAATTTTACCCCAACAAACGGTGTTCTACATCTCCTACCGTATAGCATCTCATATGGTGGCATAACAATGCTGGCATGATAACTATTGTTGTACGAGAATGCAGCTAACGGTAAGTGATCGTCCCAACTTCCACCAAAATCGATTACACATGCCCGAAGCATGTCCTGCAACGTCTGAATGGTCCTTTCTAACTGACCATCAGTTTGGGGATGATAAGTCGTGCTAATATGTAACCTCGTCCCCATGGCATCATGGAATTTCTTCCAGAATTTAAACGTAAACCGGGTGTCACGATTGGACACAATGGATACCGGTACACCATGACGAGTTACAATCTCCTTGATGAACAAGTCAGCCAACCTCTCGGATGAATATGTCTCACGGATCGGTAGGAAGTGAGCACTTTTCGTCAAGCGGTCAACAATCACCCATATGGCATCATACCCCTTCGGAGTACGTAGCAGTTTTGTAATGAAATCCATGGTGATGTGCTCCCACTTCCACTCTGGTATATGCAGAGGTTGGATCTTCCCATACGGCTTTTGATGTTCAGCCTTCACTTGCAAACAAGTAAGGCACTTGCTCACATACTCCATCACGTCACACTTCATACCCGGCCACCAATAATCCTTCTTCATGTCTTGGTACATCTTTGTGGCACCAGGATGGATAGAGTATCGGATCTTGTGACCTTCGTCCATAATCTTCACATGTAGATTCCCGAAACGAGGAATCCACACCCGTCCAAATCGAGTTTTAACACCAAGCGTGTTTTCACTCAATTCCCTAACCAGACCTCTCATTCTTTCAGAGTTTAGATGATCTTCTTTTAATGCCTCATCATGAAACTCCTTGACTTGCTTCATTACATCAGAGGTCATGATTAGTTGGTATGCTTTCACCCGAATTGGCTCGGGCCTCTCCTTCCGGCTAAGAGCATCAGCCACCACGTTAGCTTTGCCCGGATGGTAATGGATCACACAATCATAATCTTTTATGAGCTCCAACCATCGTCTCTGCCTCATGTTCAGGTCCTTCTGCTCAAAGAAGTACTTTAAGCTCTTGTGGTCGGTGAAGATGGTGCACTTCGTTCCATACAGATAGTGCCTCCAAATCTTTAGTGCAAAGACCACGGCCGCTAGCTCCAAGTCATGCGTAAGGTAGTTGACCTCATGAACCTTCAGCTGTCGGGATGCGTAGGCTATAACCTTTCCCCTTTGCATTAAAACACAACCCAACCCCGAGTAATAAGCATTTGAATACATCACTAAATCTTCGCTTCCATCGGGTAACGACAAGACAGGAGCTTGAGTCAACCTCGCCTTCAATTCCTCGAATGCCTTCTCCTGAGCCTGACCCCATACATACTTTACATCCTTCCGGGTCAACTTAGTCAGTGGAGAAGCAATCTTAGAGAAGTCTTGGATAAATCTCCTATAGTAGCCTGCCAAACCCAAGAAACTACGAATCTCGGATGGCGTCTTTGGAGACTTCCATTGCATCACTGCCTCTACCTTAGCTGGGTCCACCATAATCCCATCGGGATTCACCACATGACCCAAGAACTGAACTTCGCATAACCAAAATGCGCACTTGGAGAATTTTGCATACAACTTCTCCCTTCTTAACCTCTCCAGAACTTCCTGAATGTGACCGGCATGCTCAATCTCACTCTTTGAATAAATCAGGATATCATCAATAAACACAATCACTGATTTATCTAACATTGGCCGACACACTCGATTCATCACATCCATAAAAGCAGCTGGCGCATTGGTCAAACCAAACGACATAACGAGGAACTCATAGTGACCGTAGCGCGTGCGAAAAGCTGTTTTAGGAATGTCCTGCTCCTTCACTTTCAGCTGATGGTAACCAGATCAAAGGTCTATCCTCGAAAACCAACTGGCACCTTGGAGCTGGTCAAACAGATCGTCTATTCTTGGTAGGGGTATCAGTTTTTCACTGTCAACTTGTTCAGCTCTCGGTAGTCAATACACATCCTCATACTACTGTCTTTCTTCTTCACAAATAATACCGGAGCACCCCATGGAGAGATACTCGGTCTAATGAACCCCTTATCCAGCAGTTCTTGCAACTGCTCCATTAACTCTTTCATCTCAGTCGGAGCCAACCGGTACGGTGCCTTAGCAACGGGTTGAGCACTGGGTATCAAGTCAATTTGAAACTCAACCTCGCGATCTGGTGGCACACCGGGTAAGTCTTCCGGGAATACGTCCGGAAACTCGCTCACCACTGGTACTTCGGATACTTGCGGTACCGGCGCATCCACATCTTTTATGTATGCCAGTAGGCACTACATCAGTGTCTCATGCACTTTCCCGCCACCACCATCGAAATCACCCTCGGGATTGTCGTGACGCGATCACCATAAACCATCACCTCATTTCCGCCAAGCGTTGTCAATCGGATCATCTTCTTGCGATACACAATGTTTGCCTGATAGGTTGCTAACCAGTCCATCCCTAGTACTACACCAAATCCACCTAGGGGTATCACATGTAACCTAGCAGCAAACCTGTGGCCTTCTAGTTCTATGGCACAGTCCTCTATCACCTCAGTAATTCTAGTGGACTTACCAATAGCAGTTTCTACATCGAATGGCTCACCAATACATCTACTCTTATTGGGAAACTTAGCACCAAAGGCAGCAGAAATGAAACTTCTACTAGCACCAGAATCAAACAACACAGATGCAAGAGTTTGGTTTACTAGAAACATACCTGACACCACGTCGGGATCTGTCCTAGCCTCCTCCCGAGTCATCGTGAAAGCTCAGACGCTTTCCTTTTGCCCTTCTCCTCCGGCCTTCTTCACCCCAGAACTCTCGGCCCTTGGCTTCTTACACTCCCTACTCATGTGACCACTTCCCCCACAATTAAAACACTTCACACCACCACAGTCTCTAGCCATATGACCAGGCTTCCCACACTTGAAACAGATATTCGACCCCCATCTACACTCGCCATCGTGCTCCTTCCCGCACTTGCCCCACTTCTCCAATCCAGCACTAGTTGTGACCACACGTCAGTCACCTACCCTCGCCATCTTATTGTTTAGAGCGGCTCTACCACGTCCAAACCGTTTCCCATTCCAGTTTCTCCCATCCCTACTCGTCTACTTCTCCTCAGCCACTACCACCTCACGCTCATCATATAGTCTACCAGCCAAATCAACCACCGACCTAAAAGTGCTCGGCCGGGCGACGATCATATGCCTACGGATATCCGCCGGCAGCCCCTGGATATATCTCTTAATCTTTCGTGACAGTGGTGTCACCTGATCGGGCACCAGTCGTGCCATTTCATTGAACTTTGTGGTGTACTCTTGGTGTGTCATAGTTCCCACCTCTAGTTGCAGAAACTCTCTCTCGACCTTGTCCATTTCCCGGTGAGGACAAAACTCCTCGATCACCAACTTATTCAACTCCGACCATCTCATACTCCCAATCGCCCGACTACCCTCGGCTTGGACTATATTGTCCCACCAGCACAAAGCCGAGTCTACGATTGAGTGGGTAGCGAACTTAACCTTCTGGTCTTCTGGCACTCGCTGATATCAAGTACCACCTCCATTTCCCTCACCCACTGGTGAGCAGCAGCAGCAGTGTCGTTCCCATCGAAAGTAGGGGGTTTGCATCTCATAAACACCCCGTATATGCAACCTCGAATCGCCTCTGGCGCAGGCTCTTCTTCCTCGTCCTCATCATCGGACGGAACCGTCTCAGTCTCGGGCTGTCTTCTTTCGCCCGTAGGTCCACTCCTTTCCTTTCTCTCTCCCTCTCTAACTGCCTTTATCACTTTGGTCACCACAGACGGTAGGATCGTCTGCATGACTTGGTGCACTTCTTCCACAACCGCCTCTTTCACTGAGGCTCTCAGGTTAGCACTCTCATCTCCGCCCTACGGATGAGGGGTTTCTGGTTCTTCATGAACCACTTTCTCGACTCTGGGTCTCCCCCTCTTGGGTCGTGGTTCAACATCCTGACCTCCACCATGAGAGGCCTTCGAAGATCTACCACCAGCCATCTCCTAACACACTGAAAGATTCAAACACCAACACAGTCATTCAAGGGAACAGCTCAGTTTATGTCTAGTATAGTAAGTCCCTAATTATAGTAGCCAGTTGTGATTAACCACTTACTTTACTCTTCATACCCCGAGCATTACCTGTCCTGACTATATTAGTATTTAAATCTACATATAACACATAACCATATACCATGCGCACATAAACCGGTTAACATTACGAAAAAACCTGATGGCACATAGCGTCTCAGATTGGCATCCCATTCCATCCCATTCTCAGTTTAGTTAAGGTTTATTTTGAAATTTTACCCATTTCACTTAAACTTTGGCTATGATACCAACTTGTAAGGCCCCGTTCTCGGGACGCCTACAGCTGGGGATTCATCGCACGTAAAACATATACTTTACATTTATTCATCAAAACATTGCAGCGGAAAACATAAAATAATGGCATTTCATTTCATTCTAAAAACTTTTACAAAATAATGCATCGTTTGTTGGTTACAAAATTACATTGTTGTATTACATCACAAAAGCCTTAATTAAATGGATGACATCCAAAAGAGCTAAGTAGCCGCCTCGTGCCATCCTCAGCAACGTTTACCTGCCAACTGAAAACGTATAAAAGTCAGCGTCACTGAGTGAGTTCTAGTTTTAATAATAAAACATACATAAATCGTTACTTATTTCTTTACAGAGTCCATACTATACATTTCATTCGTTCGTAGTCATACATCATACGTACATACAGATAATATCATTATTATCTTCCATTACGTTCGTTAATCTTCGTTTATTCGTTACATTTTATGACATGTACAGTACCCCGAACATTGTGCATGAAACTGTTTACCGGGCCTGAGGTCTATCATAGACCCCGAACATTGTGCATGAAGCTAACTCCAATACCTGGGGCAAGTACATTCACCATTCATCTTTTCTTTTCATTCCAGATCAATGCCATATGCTATAACCCGAACATTGTGCATGAAGCTGGTTACTGGGCCTGAGGTCTATCATAGACCCCGAACATTGTGCACGAAGCTGACTCCAGTACCTGGGGCAAGCGGCAAGGATCCCATACATATTGTCAATCACAAGGATTGGACCCCAGTGTGCATCCTTTAGGGTAGCTAACCCGCACACAGTTGAGCTAACACCTTTATTGGGTGTGAACCTCCATACATTTGCTTGCAAGACTTTTTACGTTCATTCATTTGTTAATGCATGCACTCATTCATCCTATTCCTCTTTCATTATCTTTCACTTTACGTTACACAATACTTTCGGTTCATTCATTAACATAACACGTAATCCATGGAAAGATAAACATTCATCATCGTAGGAACATAACATAACATACCATACATACATCATCACAGGCATCATACATACATAACATACATCATGCATAGTCATGCAACATCATCATCATCATCCATAACATGCCCATCATGCTATCTATGACCCCAAAAGTCAACTTATAGTCCCCCCGGAATTTCCAAGTCAAAGCCTACTTTACACATTTTCCCCAAAAATCAGAAAAATATTCTAAGTCCTAGGCGCATGGCACTATTCAGGCGCATGGTACTATTCAGGTGCATGGGCACTATTCAGGCACATGGGCACTCTTCAGGCACATGGGGAACACTTAGGCACATGGTCCAATTTCAGGCGCATGGGTACTATTTAGGCACATGGGGAACACTTAGGCGCATGGGCCAATTTCAGGCGCATGGGTACTGTTCAAGCGCATGGGGACTCCTAGACGTCTGAACACTTAGTAAGTTCTAGCCCAATCCAGGTGCTTGGATACTATTCAGACGCATGAGCACTTAGGTGCATGGGCCACTTGGGCGCATGGGTATTATTGGGGCACATGGCCCTACCCTTAGTCATCCGACTAACATTTCTAGGCACATGAGCCACTATTCAGGCGCATGGGCTGTACTTAGACTTTTCTAAGGAAATTTTGGGCGCATGAGCTACTGTTTAGGCGCATGACTTACACTTAATTCTTCCTGAGGCAATTTCAGACGTATGAACACTTATCTAGGCGCATGAGCATTCAGTAAAACATGTTTCTAGGATATTCTCAATCCTAATCATCAAACCCACCTGTCCTAAGCATAATGTGGCTATTCTAAACATGTGTAGCCTATAAACATCAAGAACCAACATCCAACATACGCAATACATAAGGGTATACACCCAGAAACTTTGTAAAATCATTTTAATACGTTTTCAGCCCCAAAGATAGTTTAAGACATGTAAAAACCAGGGTCTAGAACTCACCTGGTGCAACTTGGGTGTTCTTCCTTTTTAACCCGCTTGCAAAGAGTTCAATCACCTAAAAACAACACCAAAAACACACACACCCGAGCACAAACACAACCCATAAGCACATAAACACAAATCAGGATAAAACCCATCATAAAAACATAAAAACCTTGAATTCACCTCTCTTCTTCTTCTTCTTCTTCAACCGAGAGCTTTCTCTGTTTTCTCTCTCTCTCTAGAACCGAAGAAAGATTGAAGTGAGGTGAGGGTGGGCGGCCATGCCCACCCTTACACCAACTTTCGAAAGTTTGTCCTTTTTGGACACTTTTAGTCCCTCCACTTGGACTTTATTGTCTTTCTTGCTTTTATTCTTTATATCTTGTCTTTTAAAAATAATCGGGTGTTACAAAAGATATAGAAAATATTTTTTTTTCTAATTTATACATTTTAATAACTTTGTTAATAAGATAAAAAATGTTATCTCCGGTGTGAGAATAGTTAAACAATTCAAACGCAATCGTATGTTTCATCATTACCACGAATCGGGTTCAACGCAATGGGCAGTGACACAAATATACGAGTCCGGTGAATCGTGAGGAGTTGACCAAACATCACTAGTTAAGTTAACACCGGTTTGTTTTTTATCAAAATAATATATTAATTTAATTTTAGCTTTTTTATTATTTTTAAACAATCTATTCGAAGAGTATCACGACATACATCAGTTTAACGTGGTTGAAGAGTTCGTTGAATGAGTCGCATCAACATTTGTTTTCGAAATGTTTGAATAGCAAGCTTTCTTGAATTACAAAATGTGTCATTTGCTCCTGAACTGCATCAACGTTATAAGCCCAAACATTTCATTCGTTTGTTATCGAAGCTTAACTTTGAGACGATTCACCTTTCAACGCCTTATAATATTTATGCTCAATGTGGTTTTTCAACGTTGTTTTTGCATCTTTTTTAAAAAAACTTATGGCAACCTTGCAACGAGCCTTGTTTGGACCGCTAACCATTTGACATAAATCGTAATTGCACTGTAAGGCCCCGATCCCGGGACGCTCACAGTTAGACAATCATCGCACATAAAACATAAAATATACATTTACATCTATGAAAAACATCACAGCGGAATAATTTAAAACAATTTCATATATTAATGGCTGCTTTTGCAAAATAATAATACATCATTGTTAACAGTTACAAAATATTATCGTTTGCATTACATCACAAAAACATCATAGATATACAAATGGATGTCATCCCAAAAATGCCGAATAGCTGCCCCGTGCCATCCTCAGCAACAATTATCTGCCAACTGAAAAATACATAAAAGTCAGCGTTGCTGAGTGAGTTCTAGTTTTGTAAAATAAAATACTTTTACTTCTGTTTAAAATCGTCTTTTATGTTCATTCGCGATCATGCATCATATGTACAAATAGATAATTTATTATTATCTTCCATCATCATTCATTATCTTCCATTCAATGAACGCCATCATTATCATTCACTTTCATTCATAGTCTCCTTACTTATCTTTCATACATTGGTCATCTTTCTTACTTTCATTCCGGACCAATGCCATGTGCTATACCCCAAACATTGTGCACGAAGCTGGTTACTGGGCCTGAGGTCTATCAATAGACCCCAAACATTATGCATGAAGTTGACTCTAGTACCTATGGCAAGCGACAAGGATTTCATACATATGATCAATAAAAAAGATTTGACCCCGGTGTGCATCATTCCAGGGTAGCTAACCCGCACATAGTTGAGCTAACACCCTTCATTGGGTGTGAACCTCCATACATTGCTTGCAAGACTTTCTTACATTCATTCATTCATTAATGCGTGCGTTCATTCTTACTTTACGTTCCACTTATCATTATCATGAACTTCTGCTTTACATTACATAATACTTTTCGTTCATTTCATACTCATAACACGTAAGTCACGGAATAATACATACTAGGAATGTAAGAAAACACAACATGAACATTCATAGCATCACATAAACATCACATACCCCATCAGACATCATCATAAACATCATGCATCGCCTATTCCCATAGACATACACATGCTCAACAAGTACAAGTCATCATAGAACATGACCGACCCTCCACGGACAGTGAGGGTTCGGGGGCGGCAGCCCTTGACAACGGGGTCCTAGGGGCAATAGCCCCTAGTGGGGTCCAAGGGGCAACGCCCCTGGCTGGGGTCGTGTTGCCAGGTCAGCGTGAAATTTTTTTATTTTAGAACATTTATATAACATATTTTCTTATAAAAATCAATCTTTCTATTAAAACCTCTTAAAATCTTGGTCATTTAAATCTATATTTAGTATGTATTTTCAACCCCAAACAATTTAAAAACCTTTAAATAAGGGATCTAGAACTCACCTGGACTCAGTGAGTAGCTTCTCAATCAAGCTTTCTAAGCAAGGATCATACTACGTAGCCTGTAGATAAGTTAACATTCAAAGGGGTTAATTTCTGCCTAATTTTGTTGCCAGATCAGTAGTTTCGCTGCTAGTTTCGCCAGCAGTTCCGCTGCCATCTTCGCTGCTAGTTTCGCTTCCAGTTTCGCCCAACTTTCGTTGAAAAACCATTCTACGAAACTACCTGCAAAACTATAGTTTTGCAGGAAGTCTTCATAGTTTCGCTGGACGACTACATAATTTCGTCAAATGAACACCCAGTTTCGTAGAACGGACTGAAATTATGAACCAACCCATTTTTGAACCAAAAATTCAATATTTTTCACCCAAAATCTTGGTTTATCATCCAATAAGCTATATCTAAGCTTCTTACATGTTTTATTACACAAAAACTTGAGTTTTAGGCATTGCTTTGTCACTTTCAAAACCCCCAAGCCCTAGAATCTGGGTTTACATCAAAAGGAATGATTAAACAATGTTTCTTACCTGGATTCTTTGTCTTTTCTTGTTGTTTAGATGTTCATGAACATCGATCTTCAATCTCTTGATCAATCGAGCCTTGAATAATCAATTCTCTCAACTTTCTCTCTCTAGAAATTAGGTGTTGAGTTGCAAACGAGAGTGGCTCAAGCTGATCCGTTTATATCATATCGGGCGTTCCCGGGACCTTAAACTCGCCGAACACAACCTGCGAGGTCTACTCGGTCCATACTCCATTTGTCGCATATTTTCTTTAAATAACCCCGGATAAGCCCATTATTATTAATTGGTTTGTTTTGACTTTATTCCAGGCGTTACATGCACCATATTTCCAGGTTCCTATTCGAAGGAAGGATTGTTACCACCACATTGCTTGAAGACACATCACAACCAATAGATTGAGCACTTGAAGAAGTCATTTGGGAGAGTTCTTCTAAGAGAGCGAAAGTATTGAGATTTTTTGTGATTTTTAAGAGTAGAGAGTGTTATAAGTTGTTATGGTTCAACCAAAACATATAATACATATATATATACTAACTAATAGGGGATAATGGTAAAAACCATCAAAAACACCTCAAACGACCAAAAATGGCTATAAAGCCATTATACTATGGCTATTTTTTAAAACTAGTTTAAGAACCAGTTGATATACCTGTTTGAGACCAGACCGGGTTAGAAACTAGTTTAAATGAGGATCCCTACAAACCAAACCTAAACTGCCGGGTTGGGCTGGTTTGAACTGGTTTTTGTTTTTTTTCATACAGGTTGTCAAACCGGTTTTTTTGGCCAGCTCTATGTAGGGGTTGTGTAAGTATCTTTCGTAATTTTCCAAACAGCCCCCCCCCCTCTTTGATCTACATCATTTTCCCTAATATTTCTCTCTCTTTTTCTTAAAGCATTGCAATGTTAAGAGCGTGTATATCAATTCTTGAAATATGTTCAACGAGATCCATTCAGATGTTATGGAAAGGTTCTTGAGAACAAAGCTCTTTGGCGATCTCAACATTTTTGTAGGCATCTTGAACAAGGGGAAGCCCATGTTTATGAAATAAACATAGAACAAAACCATTGTCATTAACAGTCATATTATGTAATATGATGCAAGTGTACATGAATCTATTAACTTTTCCATGATGCACTGGCGGTGTCAAGTATCAAAGCATAAAAATAACTTTTGAGCACACCAAAAGTATGTTTCATGTCCTTTCGAGTCACTTCATGTGCTTCCTTGCATCTTTTTTGTTTGGTGCTTGGAAACATATAAATGTTCTGGCGGTGTCAAGTATCAAAGCATAAAAATAACTTTTGAGCACACCAAAAGTATGTTTCATGTCCTTTTGAGTCACTTCATGTGCTTCCTTGCATCTTTTTTGTTTGGTGCTTGGAAACATATAAATGTTCTTATGTTCACAACATAAGCCTTGTTTTAGTATATTTTGCAGCTAGATACATCGATGTATGTATTGTTAGCTATTTAATTAAAATGAACTATTAGGCACAGTTCCATTGAGCACATTGTTGTTTAATAATGATTGATTCTACACGTTGATGTCATTATTGAAACATGCAACACCAAAAAATGCAGGCAAGAACCATATACCTCAGAAGCTATCACCTCGAACATAATATTATTAGGATCTGGGTTATCACCTCTTATAAATTGACCCCACCATCTCGATTCCGTTTCTCCAAGCCTGGTGTGTATAATCAATGGTGCTAAGCATTCCCAAACACCCATAACTTGATTCATGTGTCGCATAAATTTTGTGTGTTGCTATTATCAATTTACCCATATATTCATATTCGTACATTTGAATAATACCAATAGACACAAGTTGAAAGATTCACATGAAATGTTTACAAGCATATTTAGGTACTTGACACTCCCATCTAGAGCTCGTCGGTGTACACTTCTATGGTAAGGTGAGAGAATATTTACCTCAAGCATTCCAAGATACTCTAAAAAGGATATTTCCTTTCTATGGCGTTCACAATCATAAAGAATAACTCTCTACGCACCATAAAGGCAAGCTTTTTCAAGAAAGGTATCATTGTTGTGTTTTTTATATGGAATGATGGAGCCAAACCTAAGATAATCACCAATTAGGCTCCTTGGGCTATAACCATTGCAACTAAAGTGATTGACCGTGAGTTTCTATCTTTAGTGGACCTTGCTAATGGACTTATCTTAACAGTTCAAACAATCATAGTCTTCATAATAGCTTTCTCAAACCCATCTCTATATTTACACTAAAAACACAACTTTTTTACTATCTATTTCAATTATATTATATTTTTAATATATTTATCATTACCATTTCTATCTCATCCACTCACAACCACTTTTAAAAATATTAAAATATTTATAGAGGTTGTCCATGATTCCCCATATTTCCCTAAATATGGGGAATCACGGTACAACCCTCATAAATATCCCCCTCCTTCACTCACACCACTAACAACCATCCTCATAATATAGAACATACACTCATATCAAAAATAGGAAATCCACTGTGAATGCTCTTAGTTTACTAATTGGCTTGTTCTCAATTTTAAGTTATGAATCACTGTTAGCCGATTTTTTTAATTAGAACACCAAAATTTAACACAATTATTCATCCCCCTCCCCCTTAAAATCGTATTAGCTTTCAAATTCATTATTAGTAGCAACTAAATACTAGGAAAGCTTACCCTAAAATATAAGATCTAACTAAATTGATATGAATTTAAAAAATAATAATAAGGTATAATTGAATGAATTAGGTTTTAAACGTTAAATATTTTATAGGTATCTATAAACCCTTGATGCTAGTTGAAAGATAACTAGAACAATCAATATCACATACGATTACAATACAAGAAGGCATAATCACCATGTTTACATGGGTATTCAAGTCATAGTTGTGTAATCTTAAAAATTGAAACCCTAGTTGTTGCAATCTTCACCTAATTAGACAATAAAAAGGCGGGTTTTTTGTTTCTTCACATTAAAAATTGAAAATTTATAATAGGAATTGATTGTGTAAGTAATTTGAATCAAGGGTCTAATTAATTGATTCTTAAAAAATTAGATGCGCTTGAATAAGTAAATGGGCATGGTGGTAAGAACCAATTCAGTGATTATTTTAATTATGGTTTTTATGTGTGTTATTTTATTGTATACATCCCTCATGAACAACAATTAGGAAAATAAGGCCATCGGTGCTTCAAGGGGTCAATTTAGAGTTGTAAACTATGTTTTTTGAGTCGTAAATTTTTTATTTTGGAGTCTTATTGAAATTAATATTTTGTCCATTGAATATGAACTACGTAGGAGTGTGTGTAGCTCTATAAATTAAATTAAGAACATAAATATGTTCGCTAACACGTTAAAAAGTGTATATTAATGTGCCGACTTGTTAATAACACGTGTCAAACTTAAACACATGTTAACTCCGTCTAATGTCATGTCATGTTAATATTGTTGGAATTTTTCAAGTTGTAAATATGCAAGTTGGCATGTTTCTTCTTGTCCTACATTGGTGGGGGATAAAACTTTGTGTGATCTATAAGAGGCTTTCCCTTATGGGTCACCAAAATGGTAGTTGGGCCAAGAGAAGGACTAAGTCCACATGCGTGTCGAGCCAAGATGTAGATGTGAGTTTGTGAATCAACACTTTGGAGCCGCACATACACATCGTCAAAAGGAGTTAAGGAGCTTTTATTTTTTAGCCAAGGCCCGGTTCAAAGACTTGCGGATAAGATCGAAACCAACTTCAAGATAAATACGATGAATAGAGTAGATCAGTAAGCAATTCGGGTCATCTGTGTAACCAAATTCGCACACTGGTGGGTGTCAACCCCATCCCCCTTTTTCTTAGATTCGGTTACACTTTAAACCTATAAATACACGCCTCCTGCTTCTAGTTTCAACATCTCAAAAGTCATAGCTTCTCTCTACTGTGCGTTTTATCTTCAACAGTTTCCTCACAAGCTTTACGTTGATCTGGTTCATTGTTGTTGGAACACCATATTCGTTCTAGATTTAATCCTAGGAGTTTAAGTTGTAGCTTACAGCAAATAAAGAGCGGAAAATCCTTTAAGCACAAGAGTATCATCCGTGCAATTCACCATTCGAAGAACAACGATTAACAGGTTTGTTTTATATTATTGTGTGTTTTAATTTGTCTGATAACGAGGCACTAAACCTTTCTTATAATCATTTTTTGTCACGTAGGATCAAACGGATTAGGCTAATAACTTTGTAATATTAATAATAATTAATTAATCTCTGATCGGTCGGATCTATTTTCAACAAATAGGTGTGTGTCCGAAACTGTCAAACCTATCCATTCATTTATTAAACGAGTTTTCTGTCAAACGGTTTACTAACCGAGTAGGGTGATGGTAATGGTTTAATTTTGACTAGTTGGGTCCGGCATTTCCTCGTGAAACCTGGGGATGAAGTGGGCCACACACCCTCTCTCTTTGCCCACTCGTCTTATTGCTGTCACCAGATGTCATGTTTCAAACGTGAGCTTCAAAATATTTCTACAATCACCATTAACTTATGACATTCATTAAGATTATGATATAAAACTTGTAAAAATAATAAATGTTTATTATGATTTTACTAAAACGTTGATATATATTTTTCATAACCGTTGTAATTATGTTAGTTACCTATAATGATAGAATTTATAAAAACTACAATCATTATATGTTTACAAGAACTTATATGAAAAGCAGAAAATAGCATCAAAATCTTTAAATACAGCTAAACTTTTATTAGACTTTGTAAAATTTTTTGATCATTTGTTTATATAAGCTTACTAGCTTTATTTAGTTATATATTATACAGAAGGGTGAAGAGTTAATTATTAAATAACATAAAATGAAAATAAAATCAAATGAGTTATATATTAAATAAGACATAACAACTTTGTATTATAAGATCACAAATCAACAAACATATCCTTGTAAACTATATTTGTATTAACATTAGTTGGTTTACACTCATTATCTAAAACTAAGAGCTTCAATCCGTCTTTACTCTTAACTTGTAACAATATGACATAAAACTGATTATACTTAAAAATAAGTTTTTTTAAGTATAAGCCGACACTTAACAGAGATTAACCTTAACTTTGTTTATTGCCATACAAATATACAATCAAAGAAAACTATCTTCTTTACACTTAAAATGAATACTTTTGACAAGTCAAATTGTGAGCTAGATATTGAGTGTGTGTTTGGATATTAGTATGAAGAAATTACGATTTGAATAATATATACTAAAAAGTCAAAAGCAATAATTAGATCAATTTCGAATTATTTTGACCATGTAAGCAATTATAGAGATATAGTATGGATTGGGTTGGATGGTGCTATAATTATTTATAATATCTCTGATTAGTTGCTAATTATTTATTTATTTAATATTACTTTTAGCAAATCCATGTATACATGGGTTGAAAAAATAAAATATTAAATATAATAAAAATTTATGAAGTATAAAATGATAATCTAAAATAAGATATGATTAAAAGTATATCTGAGTAATAACTATAAGTAATAAGATAAGGATATTAATTTTTTAAACTTTTGTTTTTAAACTTTTTTTCCAGAAAAATTTAAGCATTTTTTCCAAAACAAATCGTATTAAAAGTTTTTATTTTTAGTTTTTTATTATAACTCTCAATTTTAATTATTTTTAGTTTATAAAAAATTTTACATTTTAAAAGTACTAAATTTAAAATATTTTATATTTTAAAAGAAAAGTTAGACGTTTTAGAAAAAAAATTAATTATATAAAAAATTATTTTCTAAAAGTAACATTAACAAAAAGACATCTTTCTTAATTTATTAAATAATTTAATATTATGTTAACTTAAGTAATTATTTAACATGAGAGAAACGAAAAAATAAACTTAAGAACCTAGAAAATTGCCAAATGTCCCGCGAAACTGTATTATATATGGATAAGTTAATCTCCGATGTAACTATATTGAAAGAAAGAACCCATGGCCAATGTAGATAAGATTTATCGGTAAGAAAACCTCACAAGAGATAGGTGAGAAAACCATCTGGACGGGCGGGGTAAAGTGGGAATTATGACTTGTGACTTGTGAGTGCGTGAGGACTATTGAGGAGAGAAAGAGGAGTATTGTGAAATTACTTTCAAGCAGGGGCGACGATATGAAACGACAAATCTGTCTATGAAAATGGTAGCCATGGAGATGATCTGATAAAAAATTTTAACAACAATAATACGCAAACATAAAATACATACACGTTTTAATATTTTAAGTTACACTATTAATTTATAGAGTTATGAATTATTGTTTAGGAGAATTCAATTATAATAATCCACACTATTATTAACCAATATTAATCACACCTAACAATTATCAATTTTAATACCAACTTTCGATCTTGTTTTCAATAACAGTCACAATCTAATTGTTCATTAATTCCGATAGCTTTTTATTATATGGCAAGTGATGTTGCTCGTGACGTGTCATGTCATATGACATTTAACATAATTAAAATAGAAAAATTGAATATATCTCCCAATTTTTGCATCTATTATCTCTAAGTTGCTCATCCGGTGACAAAAAGGTTACAAAGAATTACATTATTAATATAATCTTTTACAAAAAGATTGATTAATGTATTTAAATATTTAGTTGTAACTATAATACATGTCACCTCATGAGCCATGTCATATGATACGTTATAAAACTAACGGAGTTCATGAATAATTAGATGATGATTCTTATTGATAATAACATCAAAAGTTGAGATTGATACTAGGTAAATTATTAGTTAAGATTAATACCGACTAGTAGTTAACAGTTTGAATTAAAAAATTTAGTTTTTCTATAATTTGTGAATTTGTTAGGTGGCCATGGATCCACCATTTTAGTTCGCTAATTCACCGGTTCACCATGCTAGTATGCTACCATACCCATTTAACAAAGTAGTTTAGTTCACACGATATGACCCATCTATGCCCACACCCATCACGGTGCCAACCTTGAACAATCGGACTATAAGATCTTAGATCAATACGGAGATAATAATTTCAATACTGTATATCTTCTATTTAAATCAAAAAAATTATAATTATATAGTTGTATAATTCATATAATACAAAGGAATTAAAAAAATATACTTTTGATACATTCTAATCACTAGTTTGTAATTTAAATCAAGAGACAACTCAATCAAGAATAAGGCGAAGTAAAAACTCGAGTTCAAGTTTTATATATCTTGGTTGTAAACAATAATTGAACTAGGTCTTGTTGTGAATATTAGAGATAATATTAGAGATAAACTTTGAGATTCAATTTTATATTAATATTTATCTCTTCCATGTTTAAAGGATAGATCGGTTTCATGTTTACCCTATTTAAAGGGTTTATGATCATAGCTAATGGGACAATTCGATTGATACCATAAGTTCCTTTATGGTATGAGAGCCACCACTTCGATATCTATCCTAGCCACATAAATTACACTCGCTGCAACCACCCATGGCCGAAGAAAAGAAGGATGAAACCGTGGATGGCGCATCCACCAAAGAAGTGAAGGCCACGGGCTTGCACCCAGCATACTTAGTTTCAAACATCCAGACTAAGATCCGTACCCTTGATGGAACCAAGGTCACGTACTCATCGTGGACCAAACTTTTTAAACTACATGCAATGGCGTACAAGGTTCTGCACCATATTGACGGCACGAAACCACCTGCAGAGAGTGACGCGACATACGAACAGTGGAAAGAAATAGATGCTTTGGTCCTACAATGGATTTATAGCACGCTATCAGATGATCTTCTGGTTCGAGTCCTGCAAAACGAAGCCACGACACGATCAGCATGGACAAACATTCAAAAGATTTTCCTCAGCAATAAATCGTCGAGGGCGGCGGCCCTTTACCCTCGGCTCCTGCTCATCCATGGATGAGTACTATCAACGTCTTAAAGACTTGGGCAGACCAACTTGGCGATGTTGATTACCCGTCATCGAATCCCGACTAGTTCTACAACTAGTCCGGGGTTTGCCCCCTCGAGTTCGACATCGTCTCGAGCTTCATCAATCAAAGTGCTCCAAATTGGGACACTGCCCGTAGCATGATCCAACTCGAGTGTAACATCTTAAATTTTTGAGTGTTAACTTTATTATTTTTGTAAGGACCATTATTGCCACATATGAAGCTTATGGATTGCTTATGTTCATTTTATTTGTTGAAAAGTTAATAGTCTACTATAACTAAGTACAATAA
The DNA here is from genome assembly GCA_025506515.1 of Flaveria trinervia. Taxonomy (NCBI): domain Eukaryota; kingdom Viridiplantae; phylum Streptophyta; class Magnoliopsida; order Asterales; family Asteraceae; genus Flaveria; species Flaveria trinervia. Next base: position 55,416,094 of record CM046457.1, on the reverse strand, counting down.
TACATAATGATAATGTTACTAATAATAATTAACTATAATAATAAAAACAATAATAATAACAATGTGTAATATTAATAATAATAATATTAATGTGCTAACTAATATAATAGTTATAATACTAATACTAATAATAATAATAATAATAATAATAATAATAAACGATAATAATAATGATAATAATAATTTGTAAAGAATTACTAAACTTGAAAGGTTTAAACTTAAAATTAAGTTAGGGGGGTTAGTTTGGTATTTTTAAAACTTTAAATGAAAGTTTTGGCATAAAATGTTAACAAAACAAACTACAGGGACAATTGTGTAAAATATCTAATAACCCAAACCATTCCCTCCCCTTCACCCGATTTTCCGGCATGAGCTCCGGCCATGCTCCGGCCAAGCTCCGGCCACCCCTAAAATACACTAAAAACCTTCAAATTATAAACCAAACCGCTCCGAAAGGCTTCGTGAACAATCCTCGAACTTGAATGCACATAATAATTGTGATTAAACACCGGTTACAAACCCAATCAAATGCATAACCGAAACCTCTTTTATCATAGATCCATTCGAGCATTACACTGTAATTATAACCTAATTAAACTAACCCAAAACAATCATCTAAGTAATCCTAATCGTTTACATCTCTCAATTCCACCTGAAACAAACATAATTATCAAATTCCGTCGACATCTTGCATCGCGACCTGCAACTATGCGAACACTATCATCAGGGTTTCAAGACTCGAAATAAACAGAGGGCTTTTCATCTCTAGGATCATTAGAAGCTACATGTATAATGAATTAGATTATCATAAACGTTTGATCATCGATTGGGCACAAGAAGTTCGCAACCTATTCTTCGTGTTGAGTACCTTTGATTCGTCATCAACCGGATATTAATCATACGAACACACTCGTTTAATCATGGGTAACAAAAGCCCTATGATTGTAAGCGTTAACAGAATCATCTGAGATTGAATTGGATCGAAGATTGATTCTAGGGTTTATGTAATTTGGGGATTTCTTTGAGATTATGTTTTTAAGTTTTTAAAACCAAAGTAAACCGCAGCCAAGGCCTTGGTTTACTGGTTACCCTCTCGTTTGTCAATCTAGAGGTCCCGGGTTCGAATCCGGGCACCCTCAATATATTTTTTAGACTTTTTTAGCCTTTAAAAAAATATATAAAATTTTCTAAAAATTATAAAAAGTAGTTTTGTAAAGTTTGTTTATTTTTAAAGTTATCCTATTATTTTCTACAAATTTACCACCATAAATACCTTAACAATTTTCTTATAAAATAATATTAACAATATTATGCTTAGTTTAATCATATATAAATAGACTTATATAATATTTTAAATCATTTAATTATTATTTGGACACTAAACATTTTATATTTATGATTAATCATGATTATTATAGAATTTATATATTTTATAAGTTAACTTCACAAAATTATTATAAAGGATTTAATTCCTTTAAAATTTCATATATGATATTTTTCTTGGACTAGAATATATATAAGATCTCACTAACTAACATTATCTAAATATTAAAACCCCCAAATTCCCATCGAAACCCTAGATCATGTTAAATCATAATCTTATTAACCTAAATTTTGTAAATATCTTCATACTTAGGTACCTTGTGAAGAACTACGTTGGAATTATTGCTTATTATTCTTATTAATCGTCATTTTTATACATTTGATCAAGTGAGTATTTCTATACCCTTTTTATATTTTTACACTTTTGGGTGCAACATGTTACGTTATAAACTTTGCACTTGTAAACACGTTTGATTTTTCTAAACTTATGGCAATTTACTTGTATGTTGTGGTTAGTTGAACTTTGTGGCTATCATGTAATGTCGAATATATGTACAATTATTAACTATTGCTAGCCTAGCGACGTCATAGATCTATGGGCCAGACAAGCCTGCTTGGTTAATCCAAGTACGCTTAGCTAATCGTATATACTTGTAAACGTTTGAGACTTGTAAAACTTTGTCGAGGTTTGATTGTGCATTCTGTATTATATCCCTAGTTTATTTTGTTCTCTAACTTACAACATGAATTGCCCTCTTTTATATACGTATGTATCGAAAACTATGGAAATCTCACCAACATTATGTTGACATTTTATTTTTAACATGTTTCAGGAAATACTCAAGCTTGATCGCCACTTTTGAAGTACTTTCACATCTAGGAATGGACCTAGTTAAATAAATAAAATAAATTGGCTTGTTGCATCTTATGTTATGTCGTTTACTTTCTTTGAGACTTATGATTATAATGGTACAATTGGAACTTATGAATAATATATTTGAATTTAATAATAGCGTTATGTGGCTGTGAACGATCTTAACTCTCACTCCTCGACGTTTCCGCCGTCAAGGTTAGGGTGTGACAGATTGGTATCAGAGCCCATAACTATAGGAATTTAGGTTATTAGAAATGATGACCTAGACTATAGTATATGCATGAACCTTATAGAATTATATTTCTATCCTGTAAAATGTATAGTTTGCATGCTATATAATGCTATGTCCACTTATATGCAATTTGATGCCTTAGCATAGGATTGCCTAAACATTGTTACTTGTCTCCCTAAACTTAAATTTGACTCTTTGACACTCCCTGACATGAGAACTCTTAATCTTATTTTCGACAACATGTGGAAACTTATGCCTATGCTTATGATTTGGACCTTTAGACGTTATATCTAATCTATATAAATCTCATCAAGGTTTTGATTCCATGAACCTAAGAAATATTGTATGACACATAGACACCTGTATCCTGGATTTCCTGGCAAAAGGCCTTCGGGCTAAGGCAAGCATTTCGCATAAATCCTACGGGACTAGTCATGCTTACTTGGAGATTTCTGGGATGAGTGATAAACCATGGTCAATATACACAAGTTTCTAAGGCAATTGGGTCAAGTCACCTTGATGTGTCAACGTTTCCAAATGGTAATGCACTACCAAATGGAATCATTCCGTATTCCTTACAACCCTTAGCTTGTCTTTGTCTAAACTACTATCCTTTGTTATTATCATTCCCATAACTAACTCATTCTTATATATCCAGCATGTCTCGTCACCATGGAAAGCGTGGAAGTTCCGATCGTAAGCTAGCCGCCATGATTGCTCGGCAAATGGTTGTCGTCATCCCGACAATGGTTACTGAACTTAATAGCACTCTAATGGCTAATAGCAACAACAACACCAATGGAAACAATAGTGGTGCTCATGGAGAGAATAGCAACAACCAAAACGGGAACAATCGTACTTGCACTTTCAAACACTTCAACTCGTGCAAACCCACTAACTTTAGTGGAAAAGAAGGAGCCACTGGACTTCTCGAGTGGTTTGAAAGTATGGAGAACACATTCATTGTTAGCGAGTGCCCCGACGAGTTCAAGGTTCGCTATGCCACAAGTGTACTTCAACAACGGGCACTAACATGGTGGAATAGTGAAAAGAGAAACCGTGGAACTAAGGTTGCAATGGCGTTGCCCTGGGAAGAATTTAAGGATATCATGATCCAAAAGTTCTGCCCGAGGAGCGAGTTGCAAAAGCTAGAGGAGGAGTTCTGGAACCTCAAACAAGATGGTGGGAATCACTTGGCTTATTCCACCCGCATCATGAGTTGAGTATGCTCCTACCACATATAGTGGACACCGTGCCCCGTAACATTGAGAAATTTATCAAGGGGGTGCCACCTCAAATTCAAGATGTTGTGGTGGGTAGTAGGCCCACAATTTTGGAGGAGACTATTACTATCACTGCACAGCTCACCGAGAATCATATAAGAGCTGGCACTATGTCGGAAAAGGGTTCCAAGTCTACTACGAAGGTGACACCCGAGGCAACAAAGGAGGTAAAGGCCGAGTCATCTTCCCAAAACAAGAAGCGTAAGTTCACCCCGACACGCAACTATGCTGTGACCGCCCCAAATGCTCCTAAAAAACAAATGGTGGTTGCGAATCAAGCTCCCATGGCTAAATCTTATGCTGGTCCACATCCTATGTGTAACACGTGCAAGTACCATCATTCAAGCAACATTCCATGCCGAGTATGCTCGTTGTGTGGGAAGTATGGACACTTAGTAACTACCTGCCTTCGTGCACCAAACAACACTGCAATGCTTACCAACCGAACCTGCTATAACTGTGGCGAGCCTGGTCATATGCGTCGGCAATGTCCTGCAATGTGGGAATTGTGCCACTGGCTCGTGGAAGGGCTTTCAATATCAACGCCAATCAAGCCCAAGCCAACAACGATGTGGTGAATGGTACGTCGTTGAAATTCTTTTAATCGTTTCTTGTCTTATAAAAATTCCTATCTGTGTTCATCATACCAATAATGGGTTCTTACCAAACAGGTATGTATCTTGTAAATAGTCATTATGCTTCCGTATTGTTTGATTCGGGTGCGGATAGGAGTTTCGTGTCCTTGTAATTCGAGCCTATACTTAAACCGCGTGTTAATCTGGAAAGATCTTTCACGGTCGAAGTCGCCGATGGAAAATCTATCGTCGTTGATGTCATAATACGTGACTGCACCTTAAGCCTTAACGAACACAAGTTCTTCGTCGACCTCATTCCTATGCAATTGGGAAGCTTTGATGTTATCATTGGTATGGATTGGTTAGCCAAGCATCATGCGGAAATTCTATGCCTCGAGAAATGTATTTGAATTCCTTTATTGACAGGTGATAGTTTGAGGGTCTTTGGGGAGAAATCACCCCAAAGACTCAAACTCATGTCTTGCTTCAAGGCCCGCAAGTGCTTAAGTAAAAACTACATGGCTTTCATGGCATATGTAGTTAATACGAAAGCCAAATGTAAGGAGTTGAAAGACATTCCTGTCGTGTGGGACTTTCCCGAGGTTTTTTCCGATGATCTTAAAGGGCTACCTCCCGTGCGAGAAGTTGAGTTCAAGATTGACTTAATCCCTGGTGCGAACCCTATGGCTAAATCACCTTATCGTCTTGCACCGTCTAAAATGCAAGAACTCTCTAGTCAACTGCAAGAGTTGACCGATAAGGGTTTCATTCGCCCTGGTTCATCACCGTGGGGTGCACCTGTACTGTTTGTGAAGAAGAAGGATGGTTCATTTCATATGTGCATCGATTACCGAGAACTCAACAAGCTTACTATAAAAAACCGATACCCTCTCCCTCGAATCGATGATCTATTCGATCAACTTCAAGGAGCAACTCAATTCTCAAAGATCGATTTACGTTCTGAGTATCATCAACTACGTGTTCATGATGATGACATTCCAAAGACTGCTTTTCGTACTCGATATGGACACTACGAGTTCATGGTCATGCCTTTTGGCTTGACCAATGCACCTGCCGTGTTCATGGATCTCATGAATCTAGTATGTAAACCGTATTTGGATAAGTTCGTGACCGTGTTCATTGATGACATTCTTATTTATTCCAAGATGAAAATCGATCACAAGACGCACTTGCGACAAGTTCTTGGACTTTTGAAGAAGGAGCAATTATACGCCAAGTTTTCGAAGTGTGAAGTTTGGTTGGAAGAGGTTCAATTCTTAGGGCATGTGGTGAATAGCCAAGGAATTCACGTTGATCCTGCTAAAATTGAAGCCGTGAAGAATTGGTGTGTTCCCACAACCCCAACCGAGGTTCGTTCTTTTCTGGGCTTAGCGGGATATTACCGTAGGTTCATAGCGAATTTCTCGAAGATTGCTAAACCATTAACGGCACTAACCCAAAAGAATCGACTCTTTAAATGGGGACCCGAGCAAGAAGAGGCTTTCGAGACATTAAAACGCAAGTTGTGTAACGCTCGTATTCTCACACTTCCCGATGGAAACGATGACTTTACCGTGTATTGCGATGCTTCTAATCAAGGTCTTGGTTGTGTTCTCATGCAACGAGGCAAAGTTATAGCATACGCGTCGAGGCAATTGAAGGTTCATGAAGTGAACTACACGACTCACGATCTTGAACTTGGTGCTGTGGTTTTTGCATTGAAGATTTGGCGACACTATCTATATGGGATGCAATGCATAGTCTACACCGATCATAACAGTCTCCAACACGTGTTCAACCAAAAGGATCTCAACATGAGACAAAGACGTTGGATTGAGTTGATTAGCAACTACGACTGCGACATTCGCTATCACCCTGGAAAAGCGAATGTTGTAGCCGACGCGCTGAATCGCAAGGTCCACAACAAGACTGTCTCGCTCCAAGAAATTCGAGATCAAAGGCAATGGTTTGATACACTAGGAGAATTTGATACCGAGATTCATATGGATGTCAACGAGGCTACTATCATGCTTCAAAACATAAGGATCAATAGTGACCTCGAGTTATGCATTCGCGAGGCTCAACAAGCGGCACTAACCGACGAAGCGAAAGATGAAGATTTGATTTCCAATGTTCGGTCCCAACTGGAGACAAAACCAAATGGCATGTGGTATTTCTTGAATCGACTTTGGATTCCAAATCGTGATAACCTTCGGCACTTCATTATGAACGAAGCTCATCAAACCCGATATTCCATTCATCCTGGCTCCGATAAGATGTACATGGACCTGCATGGTCAATATCGGTGGCCTGGAATGAAGAAAGATATTGCGTATTATGTTTCCAAGTGTCTCACGTGTGCAAGGATCAAAGCCGAGCATCAACGACCAAGTGGTTTACTTGAGCGACCTGAAATCCCTATGTGGAAATGGGAACATATATCCATGGATTTCATAACCAAGTTGCCTCGTACACCTCGTGGTCATGATAGCATATGGGTCATTGTTGACCGTTTGACCAAAACAACACATTTCATACCCATACGAGATACATACAAAGTCTCAAGGCTGGGTCGCATCTATATTGACGAAATTGTGAGTCGCCATGGCGTGCCTTTACCTATTATTTCCGATCGAGATGCTCGTTTCACTTCACACTTTTGGTGTTCGATGCAAGAACTCTTGGGTACTCAATTGGATTTAAGTACGGCTTACCATCCTCAAACCAATGGTCAAACCGAACGAACAATCCAAACCCTCTAGGATTTGTTGCGTCTATGTGTCCTTGACTTTGGTGGTGATTGGGATACGCATTTACCGCTCGCGGAATTTTCGTATAACAATAGTGAACACTCAAGTATCAAGATGGCACCATTCGAGGCTTTGTATGGTCGTAAATGCCGATCACCGATCTGCTGGATCGACGTTTGTGAAAATTTCATCACTGGTCCTGAACTTATACAAGAAACGACCGATAAAGTATCCACGATCCGCAAGAACCTTAAAGTGGCAAGAAGTCGACAAAAGAGTTATGCCGATAAGCGTCGTAAGTCATTGGAGTTCCAAGTTGGTGACATGGTTCTTCTTAAGATTTCATCGTGGAAAGGTGTTGTTCGCTTTGTAAAGAAGGGTAAACTAGCTCCAAGATTTGTAGGACCTTTCAAAATTCTGAAAAGGGTTGGGAAAGTGGCTTATAAACTGGAACTACCTTCCGACCTTAGTGGAGTTCATCCTGTGTTCCATGTCTCAAATTTGAGAAAGTGTTTGGCCGACGAGAGTCTGCATGTTCCATTGGAAGACATCCAGATCGACGAGTCATTGCACTTTGTTGAGAAACCTGTTGAGATTATGGATCGCATTATGAAGAAAACAGAACCACAACTACTCCAATCGTTAAGGTTCGTTGGGAGAACAAGTGTGTAATTGAGTTCACTTGGGAGCGTGAGGATCATATGAAGGAGAGATACTCGCATTTGTTCGCCTAGTTCATTCTTATTTTGAGACAAAATTCTTTTAAGTTGGGGAGACTGTAACATCTTGAATTTTTTAGTGTTAACTTTATTATTTTTGTAAGGACCATTATTGCCACATATGAAGCTATGGATTGCTTATGTTCATTTTATTGTTAAAAAGTTAATAGTCTACTATAACTAAGTACAATAATACATAATGATAATGTTACTAATAATAATTAACTATAATAATAAAACAATAATAATAACTTTGTAATATTAATAATAATATATTAATGTTGCTAACTAATATAATAGTTATAACTAATAATAATAATAATACTAATAATAAACGATAATAATAATGATAATAATAATTTGTAAAGAATTACTAACTTGAAAGGTTTAAACTTAAAATTAAGTTAGGGGGTTAGTTTGGTATTTTTAAAACTTTAAATGAAAGTTTTGGCATAAAATGTTAACAAAATAAACTACAGGGGGCAATTGTGTAAAATATCTAAAAACCCAAACCATTCCATCCCCTTCACTCGATTTTCTGGCAGGAGCTCCGACCATGCTCCGCCGAGCTCCGGCCACCCCTAAAATGCACTAAAAACCTTCAAATTATAACCAAACAAGCCTGCTTGGTTAATCCAAGTTTGTGGCTACCATGTAATGTCGAATATATGTACAATCATTAACTATTGCTAGCCTAGCAACATCATAGATCTATGGGCCAGACAAGCCTGCTTGGTTAATACAATTACACTTAGCTAATCGCATATACTTGTAAACGTTTGAGACTTGTAAAACTTTGTCGAGGTTTGATTGTGCATTCTGTCTTACATCCCTAGTTTACTTTGTTCTCTAACTTACAACATGAATTGGCATCTTTTATATACTTATGTATCGAAAACTATGGAAATCTCACCAACATTATGTTGACATTTTATTTTTAACATGTTTTAGGAAATAGTCAAGCTTGATCGCCACTTTTGAAGTACTTTCACATCTAGGAATGGACCTAGTTAAATAAATGAAATAAATTGGGTTATTGCATCTTATGTTATGGCGTTTACTTTCTTTAAGACTTATGATTGTAATGGTACAATTGAAACTTATGAATAATATATTTGGATTTAATAATAGTGTTATGTGGCTGTGAACAATCTTAACTCTCACTCCTTGACGTTTCCGCCGTCAAGGTTGGGTGTGACAGCAACATCGTCAAAACGCAAGAAAACAACAACCACACACTGTCATGGCAGCACCCGAGCAACACCTCAACAACCTTCTTACAACAACCGAAATCCCTACCCACCCCAACCAGGCTATCGCGGTCGCGGGAGGGGCCGGGGATGCCATCAACGTGGACGAGGTCGCGGTCAAAACCATACATCACACAATTTTCAGCAATGGACCGGCCAAAGCCCATAATGGCAGCAAACCTGGACACCACCGCCCGCACCTTACCCAACTACCCCACCAACCCAACAACGCCAAGAGACTACGATCCCTCACTAGAATACCAGCCCAACAGGCCCACCTGGCCCATCGCCGTGTCCCCAAGCCACTGCCAATGTTACAACCCAACTGCCCTCTGCGAGCCCAACAAAGTTTGGATCCATTAACTCCTATGCCGATTTTAACACATTCAACCCATCAGACCTAGGCCCGGCTTTGCAACAGGTTCACCTAAACAGCACGGATCCAGCATGGTACATGGACAACGGGGCTTCTTCTCATCTCACTTCCGATCAAGGTAAACTTACCACTCCCTTGTCCTTTTCTCACGTTTCCAATATTTTCATTGGCAATGGAAACTCGTTACCAATCTACGGGTCTGGTAACACCACACACCAACACCCAACCTCACCTATCGCCTTAATAACATTCTATACACACTCGACATCATTAAAAAATTACTTTCCATTAGAAAATTACCATTGACAACAACACATCCATTGAATTTGATCCTTTTGGCTTTTTTGTGAAGGACCTCAAGAGTGGAACACTTCTTTCCCGCCACAATAGTACCTGTGATCTCTACCCACTTACTGCACCAACTGCTTCCGCCTTTGTTTCTACAAGTGACCAATGGCATAACCGACTTGGCCACCCCGGAGAATCTATTATGCATTTACTTCGTAGTTGTAACACCCGGTTATTTTTTCTAAAAGACAAGAAGTTAAGAATAAAAGAAAGAAAAGCTATAATGTCCAAGTGGAGGGACCAAAAGTGTCCAAAAGGACAAAACTTTGAAAAGTTGGTGTAAAGGTGGGCATGGCCGCCCACCCTCACTTCACATCACCATTTTCTTCGGTTCTAGAGAGAGAGCTGAAAAGAACTATCGGTTTGTGGAAGAAGAAGAAGAAGTGAACGAATTCGTGGTTTTTACATGATTATGACGGGTTTCACCCCGGTTATGTGTTTGTATGCTTATGGGTTGTGTTTGTGCTCTGGTGTGTGTGTTTTTGGTGTTGTTTCTAGGTGTTTTGAAACTCTTTGCAAGCGGGTTAGAAGGAAGAACACTCACGTTGCACCAGGTGAGTTCCAGACCCCAGTTTTTACTTGTTTTCAAACATCTTTGGGGCTGAAAATGTATTTAAATGATTTCAAATGTTTGAGTATGTATGCCCGTATGTTTTATGCATGAATGAATGTGATTCTTGAATGCTTATAGGTTATTCATGTTTAGAATAGCCACATTAAGCTTAGAGCAGATGGATTTGATGATTGGGTTGAAAACATACTGGAAACGTGTTGAACAGAAGGTCCATGCGCCTAGATAAGGCTCATGCGCCTGAAAATGCCATAGTAAGAACTAAGTGTGATCTATGTGCCTGAACAGTGGCCCATGCGTCTAGAAATGTTAGCTGGACGACTAATTAAAGGGCCATGCGCCCTAATAGTGCCCATGCGCCCAAGTGGCCCATGCGCCTAAGTGTCCATGCGCCTGAATTACTCATGCGTCTAAGTGTTCATACGCACAAATAGTGCCCATGCGCCTGAATAGTTCATGCGCCTAAAGTGAAAATGCTTAAGTATTGGCTGATGCGCCTACATAGTGATGAGACGCCCGAACAAGGCTCATGCACCCAAATAGTTCCCATGCGCCCAAATAGTTCCCATGCGCCTAAGACTTAGAAATTTTTACAGAATTTTTTTGCGAGTCTGTGCCTTAGGGTTTTGACCGAGGTTGACTAAGGGCTTATTGATGATGATGTTCATGCATGATATGATTGATTATGATTGTTCCTTATTATTGTTATTGCTTTTATTATTATTACTTATAGTATGTGACTTTACGTGGTATGTTATTATCGTAACGTAAAGTATATCGTAATAATAAAGTGAAAGAGAAATAAAGAAAGAAGAGGAACATTAATGAAAATGTTAACAAGTCTTGCAAGCTTACAGGAGGTACACGACCATGTTGTCGTTAGCTCAACTGTGCTGCGGGTTAGCTACCCTATTATGCACACAGGGTCAATCAATTGAGATTGGCAGGACCTTTGCAGCGTGTCCTGGGTGATTGGGTTGCCCTTGTACATAGTACACAGAACCCTTTCGAGGGATACAGTTGACTCTTTCAGGGGATATAGTTGACCCTTTCGAGGGATACAATTGACCCTTTCAAGGGATATAGATGGCCCATCACCCGTTTTCTATCGCGTATATAGTTGGGGTATTGCTCACTGGTCCATACATAAAGTGAAACATAAAGATAAAAGTTTATAGAACAAATAAGGCCTACAGTAAAGAGATCGAACAATATTTGTTCATATAGTTGATGCGTGCTCGCATATACAGTACAGAGTTGTATTTTACAAAAAAGAGTATTTTCTTATACAACATATAGAAAGTATTTTATTACTTATAAAACTAGAGCTCACTCAGCAACGCTTACTTTTATACATTTTCAGTTGGCATGTAATTATTGCTGAGGATGGCACGAGGGTGAAGCTACTCGGCAGGGAAAGTCTGACATCCATTCGTACTCTGTGTTGCTGTTGTTTTGTAATGCATATAAACAAGTCTTTTGTAAACAGTCAATGATGTTGTATTGCTTAACAATAGTGTTTTATATGAAGTGAATGGCTTTTGATAAATTAATTCCGCTGCATTAGCTTGTTTAATTGTAATGTTTAATGTTTTAATTGCTATAAATGACCAACTATGAGATTTCCGGGAACGGGGCCTTACAGTAGTCGTTTTTTAATTCCATGTAATAAACCTAGGATTTCTACTTTATGTCATTCATGTCAACTTTCTAAACACACAAGGTTGCCTTTTATGATTCATTATCTCGTACGCATGCACCTTTTGATTTAATTCATTGTGATTTGTGGACATCGCCCATTCTAAGAAAATCCGGGTATAAATATTACATGGTTTTGATTGATAACTATACACATTACGTATGGATCTACTTGTTGAAATATAAATCCGAAACTTTCACTAATTTCTCAAAGTTTCATAAACTCATTCACACAATTTAATCGGAAAATAAAAACCTTTCAATGTGATCTTGGAGGCGAGTTTGATAACCACGAATTCAAATCCTTTGCCCACAACCATGGCATATTCTTTCGTTTCTCGTGTCCCCAAACTTCACAACAAAACGGGCGAGCTGAACAAATGATCCGACGACTTAACGACATCGTTCGCACCCTACTCACCCATGCTCGACTTCCACCACCTTTCTGGGTCGAAGCATTACACACTGCAGTCTATCTCCATAATATTCTACCCACAAAGCGTTTAAACTTTTCTACACCAACGTTTGCCCTCTACCTCCGCCACCCTACCTATGACCACCTTCGTGTGTTTGGCTGCGCGTGTTATCCTAACACCGTAGCCACCCAACCACATAAATTGCACACCCGATCCACACGGTGTATCTTTCTTGGATACCGGAACACTTTCGGGGATATCGTTGCCTAGACCCCATCTCTGGCAAAGTAATACTCTCACGACATGTGGTCTTCGATGAACACTCATTTGCATACAACAACCCCCCAATCCAACCTTCTTACGAATTCCTTAGGATCCTTCACCACTACATCCATATTCCTTTCCCTATCTACAACCGACCAACCACCCTACAGCACCACCCTCGCCACCCACACCGACAGATCCACCAACCTCTCCTAACCAACCATCACCAATGCCCACAGCCAGTCCTCACCAACAATCACCTACTCCCGCCCCATCTCTGACACCTCAACTAACCACCACACTCCTGCCCATCCCCACACTGCTACCCATCCAATGACGACCCGTGCCAAGGCTGGCATCTCCAAACCTATCACCCGTCTGAACCTCCATACCACATCCACACCATTAATTACGCCTATTCCAAAATCATACACGCATGCCCTATCAAACCCGAATTGGAAACGTGCCATGAATAATGAATTTATTGCGTTACAAGAGAATGAGACATAGGAGTTGGTACTGAAACCACTCGACCACCCGATTATCCGTTGCATGTGGCTCTTTCGCCAAAAATTCAAACCAGACGGTTCCTTGGAATGATACAAGGCTCGGTTAGTTGTTAACGGAAAATCACAATCCGTGGGTATCGATTGTCATGACACTTTTAGCCCGGTGGTCAAACTGGCCACGATTCGCACCGTCCTGAGCATAGCAGTCTCGCATGGATGGCCCATTCACTAATTAGACGTGAAGAACGCCTTCCTTCATGGAAAGCTCCAAGAAACAGTCTTCATGCATCAACCACCGGGGTTTGTCGACCCACGAGCCCCCACCTTTTTCTGTCGATTGAAGAAGTCCCTTTACAAACTCAAACAAGCCCCCAGGGCATGGTACCATCGGTTCTCGACATTTATTACTTCGCACGGATTCCAAAGTAGTAAATGTGATAACTCCTTGTTTATCTACTCAACAGGAACCATACGGACTTTCTTATTACTCTACGTGGATGATATAGTGCTCTCCGCCTCCGACCCGTCCTTCTTACAACATGTTATTCGCACTCTGGCTACCGAGTTCACCATGACGAATCTTGGGGCTCTACATCATTTTTTGGGCATTACAGCCACCAGGGATAAACACGGTTTATTCTTATCTCAAGCACAATATACTTGGGACATCTTGAAACGCGCCGGGATGACTAATTACAAGCCATGTGCTACACCCGTCGATGCATCCACCAAATTGAGTGCCACCACCGGGCCTCTCTTTTCTGATGGACCGTTATACCGAACCTTGGCTGGAGCTTGTAGTATCTTACTTTCACTAGGCCGGACATCGCTTATACGGTTCAACAAGTATGCATTTTCATGCATAACTCTCGCGAGCCACATTTTCAGTTTTTGAAACGGATCCTACGGTATCTTGCGGGTACCATTACCTACGGGTTACAACTCATACCATCCCCTTCTCTCACGTTAACGGCCTACTCAAATGCCGATTGGGGAGGCTACCCCGATTCTAGACGATCCACTTCTGGGTATTGCGTCTTCTTGGGTGATAATCTTATTTCATGGTCTTCTAAAAGACAACCCACTATTTCATGGTCAATGCCGAGGCCGAATACCGCGGTGTTGCAAACGCGGTTGCAAAAGCTCCATGGTTGTGTAACCTGCTTCTTGAGCTACACACTCCTATCCGGAAGGCTACTATAGTATATTGTGATAACGTGTCGGCCGTTACTTGTCGCAAAACCTTGTTCAACACCAATGTACGAAACATGTAGAAATAGACATCCATTTCGTTAGAGCGAAAGTTCAAATCGGCCATATCCGTGTATTGCATGTGCCATCGGCATCTCAATATGCCGACATCTTCACCAAAGGGTTACCGAGGCAGCTATATACTAGTTTTCGAGACAGTTTGAGCGTTCGTCCTTCTCCCGCTCCAACTATAGGGGACTATTAGAGATAATATTAGAGATAAACTTTTGATTCAAATTTTGTATTAATATTTATCTCTTCCATGTTTAGAGGATAGATCGGTTTCATGTTTACCCTATTTAAAGGGTTTATGATCATGGCTAATGGGATAATTCGATTGATGCCATAGGTGAAAACAGGTTTGTTAATGCAGATTTGACTTGTTAAAGTAGATTTGATTTGTTAAAGTATGAGTGGATAAGAATTGAACATGTAAGGATAAAACAAAGAATCTGAATTATTATGTATACAAGTTTTCTTTTCCCTTAAATCTATTATACACGCCCTATGCTTAAGTCAAAAAATGCAATACGTAATTTTCTATTTTTCTTCTATTTCTAGGACACACATTCTTCGTAACTTTTGAATAACACTGAATATCAGCTATTCGGGTAGTATATGACTAGATAGAATGTCTAATGAACGAATAAAACTAAGTATGGGGATATACTAGTTTGAAAATTGCAAAGTAAATTCAAGAATTATTTAAAAAATCATAACTTTTGATACAATATGTAGATTGGGACAAAGGATATTAAGTTTTATAAGGGATGTTTGGAAAGTTAGGAAGTGCAAATATCCCATGAACAAACAAAACAGATTTGTAGTAAATCATATCCTGAACGATTAGCTTTACGTTTTTAGGAACAAAGTAAAAACATGTGAACTTCAGTGAAATGAAATCCACCCTTTTACTTCTATATTCCACTGATATTTGTGAAATTAAGATTGTATTATAACTTAATATACAAACATCAATACTGTAATATGTATTATAGAGTTCACGCTTTAATCTTTGCATTACTCCCTCCCTCCCTCTCCCTCCCTCTCCCTCCCTCCCTCCCTCCCTCTCCCTCTCTCCCTCCCTCCCTCTCCTCCCTCTCCCTCCTCTCCCTCCCTCCCTCCCTCTCCCTCTCCCTCCCTCTCCCTCCCTCTCCCTCCCTTTCCTCTCTCCCTCCCTCCCTCCCTCCCTCCATTGTTCAATCGCACGAATAAGTTCAATCGCATACCTTCATTCGCATACATTAGCAGTTTGTTAAATAGTAAAGTTAAACCTAATGGAGGACCAGTTTTCAGCATACACAGCAAGTAGAGACACACGTATTCAGAATCTACTGTTGTTGGAAAACGAAGTGGGGATTCACAATAAACCCCCAAAACTTATTACGTTAGACAACTACCCACAATGGAAGCAACGTTTCGAAATCTACTTAAATGGTGTATATACAAATTTTTGGGAGGCCATCGAGTCGGGTTATAGCATGCCAGTAGGAGCTGACGGAGTCAAACTTACTCTAAGTGGCATGTCGGATGCTCAGAAGGTAAAACACAATACTGAGAAAAAAGTCTATGCTTTGCTTACTCAGTCCATTCCGAAGGATATTTTCCATCAGTATTCGGAGTATACTCAAGCAAAGAAACTTTGGGATGCGTTGGAAAAGAGGTATGATAGAAATGCCTCTCTGAAGGCCATCAAGGCAAAAGCCTTGAAGAAGGAGTTTGACAACTTCTCTTCTATGGGAAAAGAAGGCCTTGATGATGTGATCAATAGATTCCACCACTTGATGAGTGAGATGCACACTCATGGAGTGGTTACATCAATGGAGGATAAGGTATCCAACTTTGCTGATGGATTACCAGAAAAATGGGCTTCGTTTGTTTCAAATCTCAGACAGAATGGAATGCTCTCGAAGTTAGATATAAATGACTTTATTCTGAAACTAAGAGAAGAGGAGCTTAGGATGAAGTATCGAGCCCAAAAGGCTAACTACGATCAGAATCCTACACTCTACAATGCTACTCCTTCGGTCAAGACACCTGGAGCACCACTACAAACCGCCTTCATCTCAAGCGCAGCAGTTCCAGCACAACCCTCAACTTTAGCATCCGAAACATCAAGGTCATCTAGCACCCAATATATGATACCTGAAGCTAATGCAGCAAAACTGAAAACCGACAACTTCGGGAATATGAATGTGGAGGCGGCCAGAGAACATATGGACCTCTTAGCTGCGGTGGTTCAATCTTACGATGGATTAGTTGTTGGAAAGATAGGAAACTGCCACCTGGAAGATGAAGATTATGAGCAGGTGGATGAGATGGAGTTGGAACGGATGGACATAATGTGGGCTCTGGCAAGTGTTGTCCAACGAGCTAAAAAGTTTGTCAAAAAGACCAGACAGAACTTGGTTGCCACAAAAGACACAACCTTTGGATTCGACAAGTCAAAGGTTACTTGTTTCAACTGCGGTGAGAAGGGACACTTCAAGAGGAAGTGTGTAAAACAAAGAAGACGGGTAATGGCAATCCCTTCTCGTCCTTTAATCGTCAGGACAAGGCCACATCTAGTAGTTCTACCTCATCCAGTAAGGACCCAAAAGCATTAACTGCGAACGAGGATGAAGGACAAGACTGGAGCTTCCGTTCGTCTCACCGGGAGAGTCCAACATAGCGAGTGTGGAGGATATTGATGACGATTATGCCAGTGAGGGAGAAATAGCAGTAGAGCTCGCGATGTCAAATTCTGAAGACACTGCAAATGTGGTCAACCACCTGCCTGAAGAAGAAAAATCTGCATCATCATCTGAATCACCAAAACCAAAGACAACCGTGTCTGCACTCATGGCTGATTCCACTTCAACATCTCAGGTAAGCACTACTAACCAGCTGTTTGATAATCATGCTTGCTTAGAATGTAATAAATACAGAAAAAGTATATATTCAAAATTTGCTAGGTTATTAGATCATAATGATAGCTTAGTAAAGGACCTGGAACTGTGCATAGAGGCAAATAGAGTGTTAAAACAAAACGAGCACAGTTACAAGGAAAAGATAGACCTATTGAATAAATAGCTTAGGGAAACTGAGGTAGTTGCTTTTAACCAAGCGAATGACATTAGGTACTATCTAAACTCCCTAGAGGACACTAAGAAGCAAAAAGCAGTTTTAGAAGTAGAAGTCAACTCGTTAAAACAAAAACTGCATAGATGGACAAGCTCATCACATATTGTCCAACACTTAGTGAGAGAGAGAAATAATGGGGAGGGTTAGGATACAAAGTGGTTCCACCACCACCTGAGACCTTGATGAACACAAAAAGTAAACCGATTAACAATAAACCCATCAAGGATCAAGTGATGTCCGCTCCTCTGGTTAATGATCCAGATTCCATAGGTAAATCAAGTGAATCTGACTCTAAACAGAAGGAGGCCACTTCAAAGGCAATAGGAAAGATGCCTTGTGTTAACCTGGAAAAAGAATTTGAAAAGGTTAGTTTAAAGTCAGGGTCAAACAAAGTCAAACAAGAACCTAAAAAGACTATAAAACCTAATCAATCACGTGCATCATGTTACAGTCCAGGTAAACAAGAGATCAAAGATGTAAAACCAGGTAAAGCAATTAAGTTTGTAAAACCAACTCATACATCTAACAAAGAAGTGTCTCAATCCAAATATAATAAGGTCAACTGTGTGACATCTACATATCCACCAAAACATAGAAACCATAAAGTTGAAAGCAGATCCTGCTATAATTGTGGAGAGTATGGTCACATAGCATCTCATTATCCTTATTCCTAGACACTGAGGAGGAAAGTTGACCTTTCTGCAACTACAGCTAGCTCTTCTAAGAGGAACTCTGTGACGCCTCCAAAAAGGGCTAGTGAACCCAAAGTTCAATCCATCAGCCAGTCGTCTGTTTATCACAAACAGGCCTTACACAAATCTGGATTATGGAAAGAAAAAACCTCCTCAGTGTCTGAAAATGAGAACAAACAGAAATCTGAGCTTCCCTCAACCTCAAAGGGTCAATGGGTTGAGTTTATGATGTGTGATGCCTCAGGGAAACCCAAGCCAGTTAAAGCTTGGGTTCCTAACATGAACTAATGTTTTGTGTTCGCTATAGTGCTGAGACTAACACGTGGATTGTAGATAGCAGAGCATCCAGGCACATGACAGGGAACAGAGCTCTCTTATCAAATGTCAGACAAATTAAAGGAGGGCATGTTTCATTTGCTGGAAACAAAGACGGGTACATCACAGCCCAAGGAGAAGTGGGAAATGAGAAAGTTAAGTTTGATAAGGTAAACTATGTCCAACAATTACAAAATAACTTGCTTTTAGTTTCTCAAGTCTGTGATAAAGGATTCAAGGTAGTTTTTGACAACAAGAAGTGTTACGTTCTAAAGAAGGACTACGTGATCCCGGAGGACCAGATCCTAATGCCAGCTTCAAGATATAATGATCTTTATGTCTTGGATCTCTCAAAGGCCTCCACAACGGATCGTGAAGTCCAATGCTTCTTGTCCAAAGCTACTGAGAAGGACTCCATCTCCTGGAATAGGAGAATAGGACACAGAAATCCAAAGAAAATGAATCACTTGATCTAGAATGATCTTGTGAGAGGAGTAAATGTCAAAAACTTTCAACTCCCGGATTTCTGTGTTGCATGCAAAAAGGGCAAACAGACGAAGAAGTCTCATAAGGAAAAGAAAGTTCATTCTATAGAACTTCCTCTTGAGCTTCTTCACATGGACCTGTTTGGTCCAGTCAATACAAGAAGCATCGCTGGCGAATTACATTGCTATGTAGTTACCGATGACTACTCAAGGTTCTCTTGGGTAATATTTCTGAAATCCAAATCAGAAACATTTGAATCCTTTAAGGAATTGGTAACTACAATGGAATCCCTATACAAGCTGAAGGTACGATAGGTGCGCTCAGACAATGGAACCGAGTTCAAGAATCAGAGGATGAAGGACTATTGCAAGGAAAAGGGAATTGTGCATCAATTTACCTCGGCTTATACCCCTCAGATGAAGGGTGTTGCTGAACAGAAGAACCACAGCTTGATAGAGACAGCGCGGACAATGCTAGCAGACTCGAAACTGCCTATCCAATTTTGGAATGAAGCAGTGGCAAATGCATGCTATACTCTTAATCGAGTTCTGGTAGTAAAACGCCATGGAAAAACGTGCTACGAGTTATTACAGCGACGTAAACCTAACTTGGAATATCTCGAGTCATTTGGTGCTCCGTGCACCCTACTAAAGAAGACTCAGGAGGGAAAATTCAGTGAGAAGGTTGATGAAGGGATCTTTCTAGGATACAACATACCGAACAAGAGAGTTTACAACAACTCAACAGGTCAAGTAGAGGTGTGGTGTAATGTTGATGTTTAGAGATATATCACACCGCCTGCTAGAAAAGGGCCTGCTTACTTCTTCGACTATGATGGATTCTTCAAGTCCTTCAACATAACTCTTTCTTCTTCAGAAGACGAGTTGGCAAACAAGATGATGTAGGATGTCTTGAACACACCGTCTCAAGATTCAACAAGTCATGATCCTACCAACTCAGGGGGAGCAGTTGACGTGAGTGACTCCTCTTCTGATGAAAAAAATGAAGAAAATGATCAGATCAACCAGGATGTACAGGTTCCGACTACCACAAGTCCACAAGCATCTGCTAGTGATGCCTCTGAACCTTCAGAACCTCAGAATCCTATTGCCTCAGATCCAAAACCAAATGTTCATAATCTTGACTCTGAGGTGGTTGTTCCGACAACTCCTGGCTCACGTCTAAACGTCTATCATCCTTTGGATAATATTATATGAGATGTGAGATCAGGGGTTCAAACTAGAAATCAGCTGTACTCAGCTGATTATGCCTCTGTGATGGAAAAAGGATACCTGCACGACGGTGCATACTGCTGCTTTGTGTCTCAGTTTGAGCCAAAGTATGTTAGTGTAGCATTAAATGATGAGGCTTGGGTTAGTGCCATGCAGGAGGAACTCCTTCAGTTTAAAAGGTTAGGTGTATGGACACTAGTGGATAGACCTAAAGGTGCTAAAGTCATTGGCACCAAATGGGTCTTGAAATGTAAGAAAGATGATCAGGGAGTGATCATCAGAAACAAGGCTCGGCTTGTTATTCAGGGTTTTCGACAAGTTGAGGGTATCGACTACAATGAAGTATTTGCACCAGTGGCAAGGATGGAAGCTATCCGCATCTTCCTTGCCTACGCATATTATATGAAAATCAAAGTTTATCAACTATATGTTAAGAGTGCACTCCTTCATGGTGAGATCAGAGAAACAGTGTATGTCAGTCAACCCGAGGGATTTGAGGACCCATATCATCGGGATAGAGTTTATAAACTCGACAAGGCTCTATACGGGCTCCATCAAGCTCCAAGGGCTTGGTATGAGAAAATCTCGACTCATCTTGTGAAACACGGCTTTCGAAGGGGAGTCATTGACTACACACTGTTTATCAAAGAAAAAGATGGAGACTTACTGCTAGTACAGATCTATGTAGATGACATAATCTTCGGTTCAAAGAACGAAGAATTATGCAAAGAATTTGAAGCAGTAATGAAGGCGGAGTTTGAGATGAGTGCCATGGGGGAGATGAAGTTCTTTCTCGGGTTACAGTGGATCAGACATAAAATGGGATATTCTTACATTAGACCAAGTATGTAGGGGATATTCTCAATCGGTTTGACATGGAGAATGCTTCCACAGCTGGCACTCCACTGGCAACAAACCATGATGTAGCACCCGATAAGAATGGTGATCTGGTAGATGCCACTATGTACCGAGGGATGATTGGATCTCTTATGTATCTCACTGCCTCAAGACCTGATATCATGTATGCTACATGTTTATGCTCACGATATCAGGCAAAGCCTAAGGTGAACCACCTAATTGGGGTCAAAAGGATATTTCGTTATCTGAAGGGCACACCCACACTTGGGTTATGGTATCCTCATGATGATGACTTTGAACTTACAGCGTATAGTGACTCAGATTACGGCAGCTGCAAGATGAACTACAAGTCTACATCAGCAGGGTGTCAGTTCTTTGGGAGAAGATTAGTAACCTGGCAGTGTAAGAAGCAGACCTCGGTTGCATTGTCAACTGTGAAGCCGAATACGTTGCTGCTGCAAGCTGCTGTTCCCAAATCATATGGATTCAACAGCAAATGCGGGATTACGGTTTGCATTTCACTTCTACTCCTATCTTTGGTTATAACTCTGCTGCGATTGCAGTCACTAAAAACCCGGTCCAACATCCTAAGACCAAACACATCGGAATCAAATATCACTTCATACGTGATTGTTTTGAAAAGAATTTAATCGATGTGATAAAAATAAACACTGATTTTCAACGCGCTGACCTCTATACAAAGGCTTTTGACAAACCACGTTTTCTATATCTGTTAGAGGTCAATGGTGTTAAAAAGAAAAGTGAGGTCATTCCTGAAGATGACCATGTATAGTCTGATGTGTCGTGTCTAGTTTCTTTTAATTTTTAAATTTTAGTGTTATGTTAGTTTGTTCTTTTGTGTTTTGTTTAATTAGTTTAATTACAATTAGTGTCTTCCCTTGCCCATTAAAATCCTAAAACGCAAATCCATAGTGGTTTTATAATTTTAGGGGGAGAATAGGTCTAGGAAATAAATAAACAAAAAACGAGGGAAAAGGAGAGGCAAGCTGAAAATAAATAAGATCGTATGTGTGATACCGATTAAATGCTTGGAATATGATAGTACACAGGTACAAACCATTTGGTCAAAATTGAAAAGATGCAAAGTTCAAGTATAAGTCGGTGTAGTCTGAGCAATATAAAAAGAAATATGATAGATAAGCTAGCTACTACTAAGGTAACACAAAGAAAGTAGACCTAGAGGTTGCTAGACCACAAATAATATGTCGGTAGATCCAACACAATAGATGACTAGACCTTTTTGTTGATCTCAAGATTAAACTAAAATATTTGACTAGCTGCGGGTAACGCCTTATCCCTGGTTAACACAATCAACAAGATTCCAATAAGGGGTGACGAGCAAAATAAACGCCACAAAAGTGTGCGTAAGACCAAAGCATGAGCAAAAGCACATGAAAAATGCAAATACAATCAAATTGATAACCTATGTTGTTAGTGAAATCCGTGCAAAAAGAATAAAAATTGCTCAAACAAGAAGATAGGTTATGTGCATCTCTGCTGTGCGGTGGCACTGACCTGAGGATAAGCATAACCTATATATTCTAGAACTCATTGTTGTTTGCCACCACTCTGTTGTGCGATGGCACTACCTAAGGATTGGCTTCTCTTTGAAAGTTCTAAGAATAGTCTCTTCTTAAATTCTACCCTAAGACCGCTCAAAAATATCCTGAGGAATGTTGATTACCAGATAAGTGTGGGATCCACAAATGCTTGTTGAAATTAACAAACCTTAAAACGATCACCAAACTGTGTTGAAAATCTGTGTATGGATTTAAGTGGACAAGTATACTGACAATCACTATGGCTAAAATTCTTGAAAGTTCAAATCAGTGTGGGGACCTAATAGTACTAGTATGATTTTCTAAATTTGCTAAATGACTCTAGATGAAAAACAAGGAAAGAGCATCAAAGGTTTTAGCTAACTTATCCCAAATGATTTGAATATCCTGTATGATTCCAGCTTGAATTGGTCCATGTATGGTTTAAAAGATTGAGGTTGTCCTCTGAGAAGAATTATTCCTTAAAGGTACATCTTAGGAATTAACCCTCACAAAACCACAAAAACATGTCCTGGTGTAATTTTCAGTGCTATTTCTTTTATGTAAGTACAAAGTTAGTCTATCTCAGTTTTGTGTAGTATCGGACTATGTCATGGAAGTTGATAAGGGACCTTATCATCTAAAAGGTCACATCTGAGATGACCACACGTGCTTTCAAATAAAAATTGGGTCACGTATGAGGTGACAAAATGTCTTAAAAGGATCACGTCTAAGGTGATCAAAAGTTTTTGAGTCTAAAATGATCATGTCTGAGATGATCAAATGCTCATAATGTTAAATTAACAGTTTAAAAGGGTTTAAATGTCAAGTGGTCATAAAGTCAGAAAAATGTCAAGTGTATGACCCATTCGTACGACTGGACCATGAGTATGGACCAATCATGCGAATGGACCATACTCATGCATTAAACAGCCGAATGGACATAAGTATGAACCATTCACTCGAATGGCTTATCAGACTGACCCATTCGACCGAATGAGAGTGTGCGAATGAGTCAGTCGACCGACTGAGCTTCAGTCGGCCAACTGAATGTGATCGACTGAGCCAATCGCCCGACTGAGTTTCATTCGCCGAATGAACTGAGTGAATGAGGACAGTCGGCCGATTGAACTCAGATTCAGTATATAAAGGGCCATAGTCGATCGCATTCTCCTCACCACTCCCAATCGCCCTTATATCGCACATTGTACCGTTACGCAACCCAAATTTCTTTAGACCTCGATTATACATCCTTCTTGATCTTCTGACGTGTGTTGCATTTATACAGGTATAATAAGATGAAATTTCACAGAAATCAAAAGAAATGGTGCCCTAATTTGTGATGTTCGATTGAAACAAGAACCAAACCTTAAATGACCCAATAACCTACTGACACTAAGTAAAATGTTAAAACTAAGTTTAATAGGTTATTAGTTATGAGATTGCGAGTCTAAAGAACCATTAAACCACGTTTAATTACATGAATTGGTCAAGATTCGAACCTCAATCGACCGAACAGTGGGTCATGCGACTGGTCGTCTGGATGAACGCCAATCGCACGATTGAACCAATCGCAGGCTCAGCGGCCGAATGTATTATGCGAATGAGCTCAATCGGCCGACTAAACCAATCGCAAGCTCAACCAAGAGATTGAATTCAGTCATCTGTTCATTCACCCAAATGAGTCCAGTCCATGATAGGACAACCGACTGACCACAGTCGCATGATTCATTCGCATGAATGAATCAGAATGACTTCAAACAAGATACTTAGAACTGATTTGTGGTATGTGATTATCTAATGTTTATGTGTCTTGTGTTTCAGATTGATGGCTGATAGATGGTCTATCAACCCTAAGCACAATATATGTGCTCATCTAGACCATACTACTTGGAATGGTGCCGAGTTTGCAGAGATCATCGCTTTTCTCAGGAGATCAAGGATCTACAAGGCCCTCTCTATTCCATGCACTCCCTACAGGTCTTTACATCAGGCCTTCTGGGAGAATGCGTCTGTTGATCGATCACGTGAGCCGTATAGCATACGGAGCTCTATTTGTGGCATGGATATTGAGATTACTGCTATCGATATTCAGAGAGTACTTGAGCTGGGGGACGATACTGATCACCCCACCAGACTTCACCCACTTATGGTGAGAGGATGTTTCCTGAGGATTAAGTACGCTGGGGACATCAACTCAGGTGTGCTCAACAAGAGCAACCTGTGTCCCTAGTACAAGTACTTAGCACATGTCATTCTGAAGTGTATTGCTTCCAGAAGGGGGGGTTTGATGATCTTTCAGACCAGATTCAGAATGCCTATGTGGCACTGGTGCTTAACCACCCCTTCAGCTTCTCGAGCATGATCTTCTCTTACCTTGTGGAGAATCTGGAGGCAAAGGGTAAGGAGGGTTTTTGCATGTACCCCAGATTCTTGCAGCTGATTTTCAATGAGAAACTGCCATCACTTCCAAAGGAGCGCCACGATGCTATGGCTTTAAAGATCATGGACGATACGACCCTGGGTCGTATGAGAGTCTACTGGGGTAAGCAGGTAAAGCCCCAGGTAAAGAGACTGATAGGCCATTTGGCCAATGAGAGTTACGTGGCGCCAGGAAGACATCAGTGGCGTCACGTAGACAATGACTCCAATGATGAGCAGCTATAGCTCCCAGAGCATGACTTTGATGATGAAGATAGCGGGGATGCTGGAGATACCTTGCCCACTCGACCAAGGGGCCTCACTACTGATATTACATCTCCAGCATCTGCCCCCACTGGAGATATAGCTGAGACTGATGGATTCCACCAGGGTTTCATACCTGGTGAGGAAGAGGAGGAGTCGGATGAGGAGCCTCTGACTCGGACTGTGGGAAGTAAAGTCGTTCCTACAGAACAAGGGCTCCGGGCGGTTGGTGAATGCCCCGGTGGATCGGGAGAGACTGCTGCTGACCCTACATATGCTCCAAATCCGCCAAGCCGTGTTCTAGGGGGAGCATCCTCCTAGACAGGATCGAGGAAGAAGAGGATGGCTCAGCCCCATGGCATGAAGAAGAAGAAGAAGCGCAGACTCACCTTCATTACCACCATAGCTACCACCACAGACACCACTACAGCCACCACCACTACCACCTCTACAGCCACACCATCTGTCACCACATCTGCTACACCCACACCACCACCACCTTCACCTATATTACCCACAATCTTCACCATATCTTCCACACCCACACCACTAGCACCTTCACCTAAACTAACCCCAATCTTCACTACTGTCACCACCACCACTAGCCATCCTGCAGCACCATCTTCTTCCACCCCATATTCATCAGGATCACCTCTGCCTCCCAGTGGGCTAGAGGAATAGCTCTCAGCACTCAACCGTATGGTGCTGAGGCTGTTAGCTGCAGATGAGGAGAAGAGCACTCAGATACTATAGCTTATAGACCTGACCACTACCCAATCTTAGCAGTTGTTGCATCAGGCTCGATTGATCGATGAGCAAGCTCATTAGATGTCTCAGCTCCAGGTGCAACACAACAAGAAGATTGAGGAGCTGGAGGCTGCAAACAAGTCCATCATGCTAAAGCTCAAAGGATCCAGAGATGAGCCCTTAAAGATCGGAGAAGGGGATGGAGAAGAAGATACTGAGAATGATGAGAGTGATGATGATGATGATGGTGACGATCACCTTGGTGATACAGATGCTGATGATGATGATGATGACTCTTCTGCTTCGGGTGCACAGGAAGCCAGTGAGAGGCGGACCAAAAAGACTCAAGATCCGGGTGCCTCGACATCAGCTCTGACAGCAGAAGAACACATGATCCATGACAAGAGTAATGCTTAGATGTTTTATTGTTATTTAAAATCTTTTGTATTTGGATCATGTATGAAATTAATGAAATACATGTTTATATGTAATATAAATAGTTATGTTTTTTATTATTATGGTTATGTCTTGATTATTAACTAATGTTTGATGTGTTGAATGTTTAAATCGAGCAGATCCACAGTTTCAAAGGGACGAATACGATGTTGAACCCCTTCAGCATGTCAAGACTCAACTAACCATGATTCTTGATTTGCAAAGGATTGTCAGAAGATCAGTGAGTTACACCCCTGAAGAAGGGGAAATAATTCACAACCTCACTGACAAACAAATTGCTGAAATGTTCAAGCTTAATCCCGATGAGATTGTAAAAGACGCTTCAACGTTTGAAGTAGCCAGTGACGACGAGCTGAATGAGACATTGATGAGATGGAGATCGAGGACGTCATAGTAAAACATTATCCCGAGTACGCTGACAAAGAAGGAAATGTGGTCCCCAATCTAGGTGATTCCCTAGTCGGTGATACATTTGAGATATTAGATCAGATGGAGCAAGAATCTGAGAAGATTGAAGAACAAGCCCAAGCCTCAAACACTGATGTTGATATCAGAAAGGCTGAGTGGGCTACATGTTTTGAGGAGATCCGAGCACAACGTGCTGCTCCTAAACCGAATTTCTACACCAAGCTCTACAAAGTGAAGAAACATCACAAGGTGTTAGGCAAGATTATCGCGTGGGCTTATTTTGATGATCTTAACGTATATGCGATAAAGAGAGAGAAGGGTATTGAGTACTTTAGATTCCTGCATGATCTAAAGTCTCTACCTGGTTTTGAGCTCAACCAGCTGGCTAAATTGAAGCTACTATATGCTGACCCGAGGAAGATGTCAGCCTGGTTTGAGGCTGCCCTGAAGAAAGAGTACCACACCAGGTGGGTCAACTTCAAACCTCAACAACCTACAAGGTATATCAGACGTTCTGAAGTTGATCCCATAACTGGAAAGCCCAAGATAGTGCTGAAGTGGAGTCCCCCGAGAACAATGTCAAGAATCCCTCTTAGGGAAATGCCACAGGACTTCAATCCACACTTTAAGTGGTGGTACTATGATTGGAGAACAGGGGAGGCGGTCATATTTCTGAACAAAGAGGGCAGAATGGATACTATCAGGGTATTTGACCCGTTGTGGCTCACTAACTTGTCTGCTGATGATGTATACACATTATACAAGTGGCCACTGTTCTATGACACGCAAGATATTGTACAAGCCCTCCAATTCCAAAATGTGATACGACTCTGCTTTGCGTTTGAGATACACGCAGGAGTCACAAGAGAGGAGAAGTACAAGAAGTACGAAGAGGTTATGAAGAAGGTAAGACATTAGATAGATCTAGGTCCAAGGGGGAGTTTGTTGATACATATGTACCTAGATTCTAATCTGAATGTAATATGTCTTTATTGTCTTACACTTATGTAATCGTTGGGTACTTAATGAAATACAAATGTTTGGTTGTGTTTATAATGTTTAATATTTCATTAATGAGATGTTAAAGCATATTGACTTGATTATGTAGGTTGTGGTTATTTGAATTAATATAATAATGTTATGACAGTTAATACATTCAAACTTAATAACATGAAGTCATCATGCGAATGGCCCATGTTAATGGACCATACGCATGAACAACTTCATACGAATGACTCAGTTGGACGACTGAACCAGGAGACTGGATCAGTCGTATGACTATAACATGAGATTGGCTCAGTCGCACGACTGAATACTCAGTCATGCGAATGGATCAACCGCATGGCTCAATCGCACGAATGAACCATGCTGATGGTTCAGTCGCTCGAATGAGCGACCCTAACCTATAAATACCACCTAATTCGTGGAAAAAGGTAAGCATTCAATCCACTTCGACTCCAGACGTACCCTAGCCATCCAGAAGCCTCTAAGTTCGTACTCCAAGTTCATAGAATGTTGTAGATCGATTCCTAATCGATTCTTGACGTTAGATTCAATACGTTATTGTTTCTACGTGCGTTCTCACTTATTGGATCGCCAATCAAATAGGATTCTGCACTATTTGGTTTGGTTTAATACGTTAATCAGTTGGTGTTTCGTTCAAATACCAGGTCCTAACACAAACTAATGATGAGAAAAGAAAACTAGAGAGAAGAAGAATTTACTTTCTTGAGTGTCAACAAGTTTTATAAAAATTTAGAGAGAAACACTCTTTAAATTGTTCTTCATACACCATCATCTTTAACATTTTTCACATAACATCATAACGCATATTTTACCAATGATCTTCGGGCATAGGCACTCTCCGGCAGTACATACTGCTTTGAGTGTTGTACCTTGGGAGATAGACGCGTTGTCTTGAGTAGGGACATAAAATCTATTTTAAGGGACCTGTGTATAACATGATCCTCAGCCACAATCACCAATCTTTTGTTTGTTAATTGTTGCAGTCAATGGGTATAGCTGAAGATTCGAACGTGAAAAAGACTCGTGTCAAGAATGTTATATCAAAACTCGTTGGAGTTTATACTAAAGATGGATGTTCGAATAAAGTTTGGTACATAAAAATTGTTTGTATATATTTTTCTAGTCGCATTATAAACGGTATTGTACTATAATATGTTCTCATGACTTACAAGAGTATCGTTAAAATTAATATTTATTATAAAAGTGAACCTACCTCCTACAATCTTAAAACAGATTCCGTGATTGGATTTTTAAAACCTTATTATCATGGCTTTTAGGTTCACAAAATGTTTATGTATATATACATATATATATATATATATATATGAGATTTTTGGTAAAATCAAACTTTTTTTGGAAATAAGCTAGTACAACGCTGTATTTGGATTTTATTAAAAATTGAAGTACAATCTAATATCCAAAATATTGTATTACCAAATGAATATGTTGATACTATCATGTGTTAAAACATTTTTGTAAATATATGTGTGTTAGAGATGGTTTAATTTCTAAAATCTATTAGAAAGTCATGGGTTTATAGTTTTAAAACTATTTATGACTACAATGATTTGAGCAAAACCAATTTTATTTTAGAAAGAAATTAAAACTAGTGTTTTGCAACAAAAAGAAAAATAATTTATTTTATATGAGACAAGGAGCTTATAAACGATTTTATAATCGTTTAGATTAACGAGCATGTTAGAAACGGTTTTATTGTATATAAACCAATAAGCTTAAAACAATATTTTGTAGTTGTTTATTTCTAACAAACGTGTTAGAACTGGTTTATATTTTATATATCAAAAAGCTTTAAAACAATTTATGGAATCGTTTATTTCTAACAAGTAAGTTAGAACTGAATTTATTTTATATAAATTGAAAAGCTTTAAAGCGGTCTGTATTCGCTTATTTCTAACATGCGGGTTAGAAATAGTTAATGTAACTGATAAGCTTAAAATGTTATTTTAATAATTTAATTTCTAACGAGCATGTTAGAAAATAATTTATTTAATAAGAACCGTAATATCTAAAATGATTGTTATAATCATTTGTTAAAAACAATTTTTCTATATAAACCAAAATGTGTTTTAAAAATATATTTATTATCATTTATTCTCTAATGAATGTGTTAGAAACAATTTCTTTTATAAATCCAAAAGTATAAAACAAAATATTAAAAGATATTAATTAGTATAATAATACTATTCTTTTATGGTCTTGACTTTTGTGATCAAGACATAAAATAAATACGATATATTTTAAAATAGTTGCAAAACTATGAAATGTTTTAAATGAATAAAATATGTGTTTTGCAATCTAAAATGGTTAACTATATATGTGAGAAGTAACATGTCTCAAAACACATAATAGTCTCGATGAGATTATTTAGAAAAAAAAACAACTTGAGGTTGTTGTGAATAGCAATAATTATTCAAATGCAACTACTTATGAATAAGATAGTGTTTACACAATGTGTTATTTTTTCGGTTTTAACTATTTAAATTAAAGTTTTAATATAAGATGAGAAACGTGATCATATGAGTGCATGAATTACTATTGAGGGAGTACCTCAAGAGATGTTATAAAATCGATATCATTACTAATGATAAAAGTGTTATAGATAATAACACTTTGAGATCTGATGTCTAGATGTAATTTTTATCCGTTTAAATTATTATTAAAAAGTGTTTTACACTTTACGTTTTAATTTCGGTTGTATTATTATTTGTGTTCAATATCTTAAGATAACACATGCAATATTTATAACGAAATAAATTAATTTCTATTATAATGTTCATTTTGATTTTGAGGGGAATAATTTTAAATGAAAATATATGAATTTAAACGGATAGTACAATAAGAGATTTATATATGAAACAACTTAAGAGTTGTTGAATTGTTATAAGTGTCAAAGTTGAGACATCAAATGTCATACCATATCATGAGATAGAAAATATGATAAGTGTAACATTAGATCGAAAATATAATAAGTGTATCATTAGATCGAAAATATGATAAGTGTATTGAGATGAAATACACAAGTATGAAATATATCAATAAACTTCATTTGAAGTTATCATAAAAATTCACAATTTTGGATAAATCTACATATGAAAGCTATATATATTATCTTTAATGAATCCAATTAAATTCATTCTGAAAAATCTAGATGTAGATGCATCTACTCTTTTAATATTGTTAGAGTTATATGGAGGATTTTTTTTTTCATTTGGAAAAGTATACTAGTTATACATAACTTAAAGAGAACAAAAATACATATGTGCCAAAAACTCAAGGCAAACTTTATAAACATGCATATTAATGTAATAATATTTGTAGAGGAGTTTCATTAATCTTGTTAATGATAGCTGCTTTCATCAAAGTGAATCGAATCAAGACTTATTACTAAGTTTTTATAAGTTAGAAGGAAGATAGTGCCATTTGCACTTCGCACACTCACACTGATGCGCTTGAAAGTCGGTTGAGTAGTTTTGAAAGATCCTACCGAGAACTGGTCTTAACTCAGTGCCAACTACTGAAGTGTGTGTACGCTAGATTGGTACTGAGGTTGCCTTTGAGTTACTACCAACCTATTGTGGTAATATCGAGTTATGGTAGTTGCTATCGACTGGTTGCTGCTGACTTGGTACTGAGGTGGTTACCGAGTCCAAGCATTATGGTTGGTGACTTGCCTGAGAGGTTTAAAGGGAAACAAGTTATGTTCCTAAACCGAGTGATGATGAATAAGTCTCATGATTTGTCTAGAATAAGATATGGATATAGATAAAGGATAATGCGTTAATCCTTAAAATTGAGTGGTCGGAATAAAAAAAGTAAAACTTGGTGATTATTGTAGGAAATTTTTGTAATGCATAATGCTAATAAAGCCATGTATTGATTAACATAGATGTTGTGTGTGGTTTATGTATCAATACCATCACCATTAATACAAAAAATGAGAGCACAAAGAAGACTAAGCATTTGTATTGAATTTAACTCTGGGTCGGTAGTATAATATCAACCAAGTTTTAAAAGTGTTTTAATCAGGTCATTATCGAATTATTTTGAATGAAGAAATAAATGGAGAAGATGTGGGATGGAATTTCTAATATATGCAATTATATTAAAAAACAAATAAAACATGTTAATTATATTAAAAAAAATAACTAAAATCTATGTCACCGCTCCATGTCCATATAAAAAAAAAGAAAAATATATTTCCTAATTGAAACAAAAAGAAAAACATACCATAAAAACATGTTAAAACTTTTAATTCAAATAATAAAAATGTTGAGTGACTTAATCTAAACATTTTTTAAACTTAAGTAACCTAATTGTTATACTTTTAAAACTTAATTATTATTCTGTAAAGTAATATTGTGAACAATCAATGAGACACATATTTACAACAAAGTATGCTAACTCAGATAGGGTGAACACATGTAAATGGAGAATTTGCATATGTATATATAGAACATATTAAAATTGTAATGCTAAAAAAGTTACATGAACTCGTAACGGTGAATACAAAAAAATGATCGACCAAAATGACAAGATGGACACACTAATAGATGTCAAATTAGTAGATTATAAACGAAATCTTTCAAACAAAAAAAACGAAAAGAAAATGAAATTATGCGATATAAGGCACGAGTTATAACACAAACAGTTTTTCCCTCATATACCATATTCTGATTATAAGGAAATGTAATTCCTTGTAGTGGATACGATAACTAAAAGATATTTAATCCGTATCACAATCTTAAAAAATATTAAGATGAAACTGATGGATGTAGGCAACACATACTTACAGGACATACAAAAACGATATATATATGACAGATCCAACTGCCATCGATTGATTCATACTTGTAAAACTTGTTTTGAAATTTTAGGCACTTATTATTTCTAACCACAACTATAAATGCATATGTTTTTGTATATATGTTTTTATGTATAGAAGACATTACAGATGTCAGTGATTGGACAGATACATCGTATACTTATACACATTTAGTTAATCCCATTAGATTCAACTTTTGTGACAAATGTAGCTATGCCATTGCTGCCTTGTGAGATTTCACATAGCTTATTTCGTAACCGTTATAACTTTATACCATTGGCTTGACAATAACAATAGTTTAATTCGGGCAATAGTATTGATGCAGTTTCAACATATAGAACACTAGCACTAATTTCATGTATAAAGGGTCAAGGATCCAAGAAATTACCATATCATTGCACCGAGTCAAGAAGCTGAAAAACAGAGAATATTTTAAGCCATAATAACAACCCGACAAGTATCCAAATATAAAGTTTCACAAATCATAATGGCTAACGAGTAAACTGCCAAGCATTAAACTTTACTGGATACAAAATCAGCATTGGTTGCTTCCCAGATGGTGGTGCCATCACAGGTGCAGAGCTTCTTGTAGTTCTCACCAACTCCTGCGCTCCTTGCTATAACTGCCGCCGCAAGCCCAATATCACTTCTGTCTTCATTTTCATACACCGCTATTGATCTACCGATAAGATCAGCAATTTTAAGGTTCTTTTTGACACCCGAGAAGAAAGCCTC
Organism: Flaveria trinervia; assembly: GCA_025506515.1. Taxonomy (NCBI): domain Eukaryota; kingdom Viridiplantae; phylum Streptophyta; class Magnoliopsida; order Asterales; family Asteraceae; genus Flaveria; species Flaveria trinervia. Next base: position 55,382,490 of record CM046457.1, on the reverse strand, counting down.
ACCTTTCTCCTCAGCTTCCAGTGTTCCCAGGTCACCGAGTGCCTAAAGATAATATATATTTTTCCATATGATAAACAGCTTACAATAGACTTCATGAAAGTCATTGATATGTTTATAAAAAACTGACCTTTTCTTCTGACGGATGATTAACAGGGCTAAATACTTTGCCAGTACTGGCAGCACCTTGAGTAAGATCACCAAATTCGTTTATGGACCAACCGTGCTTTCCAGGTGACAACCACTGAAGTTGGCTTCGATTCTAGCCAACTCCATACTCACTTGGGCCAGACGAACCACCCCAAATATCTGTGGGCCTTTGAATTCAGCAACAGCAGCAGAAATCAAGACATCTGAAGGGCGAAATGGTACAAGAGAGTTTAGCGCGTTTTTACCGATTAACATCAGATAACATAAAAAGAATATATAACCAGAATAATGGTTCCTAAGTCCCAAATCAAAGCCCAACAACTATGCTAGATCATGAGCAATGACATGGAGTCAATAACAAAAGATGAGTTGATCAATTTACCTCCTTTATACCCCTGTTGTCAATAGTGGCTATAGCGTGCTATGTAGCGTATAGACAAAGTGTCGCTATTTGTGAATAGCGACCTAATAGAAGCCAGTAGCGATTTTTCTAATTTTTTTTTTTTTTATTTTTAATTTTTTATAACTATAAAAATCAACCCAATAGAGTATTTTAGCTAATTTGGTGGTGTTTGCTTAAATTTTCTACTACTTCAAAGCTAAACATGTTATTTATTGAATGTAAAACATTTCTTAAATTTTCTACCTTATAACTATTTGCCGTTATTCGCTATATAGCATATAGGCCGTTTGTCGTTATCTACTGCTATTAGCTATTGACAACTATGGTAAGTGCTCCTATAGTCTACTACTGCTATAAGTACTTGTTTATGTTTCCTTTTGCTTATCTACATTGTATGTTATCGACTATCTGTAAATTATACATTTTACCTTAACAATAAGGTTTTTGGGCCGCGCTCCCACTAGACGTGCCTCTCAGTCATCATGTGACAAAGGAAAGGTTTGCCCTCATCTCACCATCCCTAAACCCTACCATTAGCTTGCTATGTGTAAGATTTTACTACGTACGTTTGTCTGTTTTTTATAATCAAACAAATCAAGACAAACCTAAATTAAATAAGCAAATTTTTGCATAACACGAGAGTTAAGATCATCGCATCCATAAAGGCAGAGACACAGAAAACAAATGAAAACAAGAACCAACCTCCTGGCAACCCTTGACCGATTAGCCGTGCTTTCCTACCCGTCTGCTCCAAGGCTTCAGTCATGGTCTTTACAGGTGAAGACCCGAATATCCTAACTACTTGATTGCTCAAATCCACATCAATGCTCTTAACACCTAAAGGATCGTAAATCAAACAGAAAAAAGCTTAATCAAACAAGATATTGAACACATGAAACACCACAAAATCACATGACTATATTGTCATCCTGCTCATAACACCCACCGTTGACTGTTTGTAACTTGTTCTTCACTGCTTTAACACAACCTTCACAACTCATATCCACCATGTACTCTGTCTGTAATTGCATAAATACAAAATCACATAATATCAACAAAATTGAATCCCAAATTTGAAATCTTTAGGGCTTCTATTAGTCAATTGCTATCTATCAGCTTAACTGTTTCAAAATTGAACTTTCAATCTATCCTAATCACTAGAAGAATAGTGCATCACAGGAAGTAAAAGGTCCGATAATCAATCGAACAATAGATCAATAATCCCCAAAATAACAATCTTGAATTTGGTTCAACATAACACTGAATTTTTCTATAGAATCGTCATCAACTTCATCTAAAGCAATTAACATAAAATTAATCATCCAAATCAATCAAAAACGCAATATAAAGAACGCACCATAACTTCGGGTAGTTCTGCATCTTGCTGCAAGAAAACAAACGACCCACAAATCAAAACCAAAACCAAAACCCAAATAGATCATAAAGTTCAAATTAAAAACACCCTATTAACTGTTTGAATCGAACTACAATTGCTAACCATAGGAGCCGGTTTAGCATCCATCTGAAGAGCAGCAGGAGGTTTAGTGAGATTCTTGATGAGGCTAAAACGAGATAAAGATGGTTGATTTGAAAAGGGTTTGGTGAATTTGTGATTATAGGATGAAGATGAAGATGGTGAGATGGAATTGAGAGCTAGAGCTGCTGTAATGGCGGACGTTGTTGACGTTGCTGCAATTGTTCTAAGAAACCCCATATTCCAAATTTATGAATTTAACAGAAATCAAAGGGGTCATTATTAAAATTTTGGTGTTAGTTCTAGATGTATCCCCACTGATTCTTGCCATTCGTGACATCATCTCATCGATCACAACTTCACAAGTTTGTGGTTTAAAAAACATGACCGATGCTACGCTTTCAAAAGCTAGGAAAAAAAAAATATATATATATATATACACACACATATATATACAGAGAGAGAGTTAGGTTCCTTACAAAACTCATCTTAAAACGAGAACTAGCAGAACTAATAATAACCGTTAATTTGGTCGATCAATGGATGAAATTAAATAGGGTAAAAAATGTAAATTAGTATTAATGTTAATATCTTTATTTTAGGCATAAGGGTAATATAGTAAAAAAACAAAAAAGTTTGGCTATTAAATCACCAAGATCAATTAAAGAATCATAATTTGTACTCTTAACATGCCTAAAATATTCACAACTACCATTAAATTGCATATGATTTTTTGGTAACTAAAGGTGTATGAATTGTAACCACGAGTTGGATATAATCCTGTTAAATTGTTTTAAATTTTATATTATGTATATTAAAAGTATTTTATTATTGTCACTATCAATTTGATTTGGTTGTATGTTTAGGCTTTTAAATACTAATTTTAGATTAGAAACAAGTAAACTGTTAAGAATTATTTTTATTTTTATTTTCTTTTGTAAATATCTTTTATAAAATTTGTTCGTTGATTTAAATACTTCTTTTGATTTATGTTATTTTTTTAGTCTTAACTTTAATATTGCTATCATTCAAATAAAGATGATATTGAAATCATCACACAAAAACATTATTTTTTAAAAAAGTATAAGTGAAAATGTACAACTCAAGACATGAAGGTAGATGACACACGTATATAGAAGTGCTAGTTTACACATATATAAATAATAAACTTTACATATCTGTAAAAAGAAGCAACTCAATATATTTTTGTATACATATGTATATGCAAACCAGTCGATTTGCACATATATAAAACATTTAGGTATGTGTAAATAGATGGTCCATTTGAGGATTTGTGTATGTGTAAATAGAATGTGATTTTTGAAAAAAAAAATATTAGCATGCAATTTATATATATGTAAATTTTCATCTTTGTAAAGTTAGTTTTATACACATGTAAATAGTAACTTTACATATATGTATAATTAATATTTCAAACAATTTCATAATACGCTTATTAATACTTATGATATGTGCCTTTATGATTAACAAACAAAATCATTTCCTATACCATTATTTGAATGATTCGAAGTATATGATCAACATTTCCTAAACTATTATTTGAATGATTTGACTATCCATTGCACAAATATTGTTAGAGTTTTGTAAGACACCACTATGAAAAAAGAAATATATAAACAAAGCAATTGAATAATAATATATAAACTACACTATTAGATTACGTATAACCATCCGGATTAGATGAACACCAAAAAATTAGCAATAAAAAACAAGAACAATTAATGTTAAAAACAAAGTCAACTTAATCTTTTGAAATCAAGAGTATGCTTTGTATAAAAAAGATAGAGAATACGAATTACATATTATCAAATATGTAATTTTACGAATGAAACAATAAATACAAGTTACACATTACCTTGAAGGTAAAACAATGAAAATTTTGAATGAAGCTTTCAGTTTCATTATGCAGTATCGTGTTTCGATCTTTATCGGGGTTTGGTTAGAATAGAAATAACATGAGGTTATGCTTTGTATCTTTAATTAATTAGCATAGATATTAAATTGTGAAGAATAGGTGGGAACCAATTTCTTTGAATTTTGAACATATCGTGCATTGCAAATTGGATTAATTGAAAATGAAATCAAAAGACTTCCTAATATTAAGGAGATATATTGGTCAGTTACAACTCATCACTATATTAGAATTACATTCCTATCCTTTAATAATGACTCAACTAAAAAATAAATATAATAACATCAATGGTTTAGATTAGTTCTCGTGATTCTCAAAATCTTTATGAGTTTTGAAATGATCCTAACCTTAAATATATATATTTGTTATAAAGCTAGGCCTCTTTGATCTTGGCTAATCCAACTGGCTGACTGATTAGCCAGATAACATGTTTGATGTGGTTGTATAGTGTTTTAACCAAGTTCATGGATGCTCACTCAGATCCTAAATTAAAACATGTTGACCTGGAAAAAGGGCGCCGCCCCTCGCTTCGCCAAACCCCATCTCGCGACTCCCTCGTCCAAACCTCCACCCGTCGGCGACCCCCATCTCTCTAGCGCCCTCCCTCAATCGCTCCTCCCTCCGGTTCCCTCCCCCCACCGTAGAAGTTCTAATCAGTTGTGGTTGGGGTGGCGTACGATGGTATTGTTGGGTGGCGTATGATGGTGTTGGTGGGTGGCATACGATGGTTGTGGTGATGGTTGTTGGCGATGGCAGCTGCTGCTGTTGGTGGTCGTTGTGGTGGTGGTGGTGAATTTGGTGATGTTGGAGTGGTAAGTTTGGGGATTTAAAAATACTTTAAGAATAGAATTGGGGATTTGAAAATATGATTTCAGAATTTTATCATTCAGTAGTCAGATACTATCAAACAGTTAAGTTTCAATCAGATACAGACTCAGTCAGAACTTCTAACTGGGTCAGCTTCTGACTCAGTCAGATATTACTGAGTCAACTGCATCAAACAACCCCTTAGTGTTTTTCGAGTTTTAAGCAGAGAAATTTAAAAAAATATGAATGGAAAGTGAAAAATACTTGTGTATCTGAGTTTTTTTAAGAAGAGAAATGGAAGAAAACAAAAAGCTATGTGTTCTTGGGTTTTTTAAAAGAAATAAATGGAAAGAAATGAAAGAAAAATTTTCAATAATTTTCAATTCTAACTTCCGATCCAAAATGAAAGGAAATAGAAAGAAAAGAATATGAAACACATTTTATTATTACTTTATTTTTATTTTTTTCGAACTCTAAAACATAAAAATTAAAAATGTTTTTTACTATCTTACCATTTTTTTCTCTTATAAATTTTCTTTCTTTTCATTTATTTTTTTCGCTAATTTCATTTCACTTCTTTTCTTTTCTTTTCCTTCGTTTATTAAACTCGGGAACTTTGCGTAAATGTGTTGAGCTAGTGAAGAACCAAAGGGTGGGGTTCGGGCTTGGTTTGTTTATAACTAAGTCGAGTTGGCTCGATTTATCTATACTATATATAAAGTATATGGGAAGGGTATTTTAAGATATTATTAAATTAAGAACAAGTATAATTCAAACGAGGGATTATTAAAAGATAATATTGAGGTGAGTATTAAAAGATAATATTGAGGTGAGTATTAAAAGATAATATTGAGGTGATGTTAGATAAATGACAACTTAGGGGATTATTAGTACACGTGCTATGTATGATTGTTTCACACCAAAGAAAGATAAGAGATGGAGATTGTTAGAGGACATGGAAATCAACACCACGTAAATCATGACAATAGAAGGCTATTTTGACCCTTTCCATAGACAGTTACTAGTTTTTATAGTTTTCACACACAGTATTATATCTCTAATATTCTCCGAACACTAACTTTTTTTCTAGTGACACCTATCGAAGAGTCCCATGGAGGAACCAAGTGTAGGTGATATCGTATCATGCTTCCAAGTTGCCATATCTCACCCCGATTTGCTCCTTGAGACATAGGCATTGAAGCACACCATCTTCTTTTATAGAAAAGAAGAATCCAAATCAAAATTTACAACCACCTAGTAAATCACTAGTAGTCTAGAAAACCTTTAAGATAAGTTTATTATTTTTATCGAGTCCATATGACACTACAAAATTACAGTATGTTCAATAGTTAACATCTAAGCCTACTTATAAAATTAACTTACACTTATTTAGTAACGACACAATATAAAAAGCATCTGACGCCAGGGACTACCTTCAAAATTTGATTGTTATTGTTGTAGCCATGGATGCTCCTATAAAGAAAGATTGCAAAGCAAGTCGCAAGCTTTGATATCTACGACCATCATATCGTGTGGTAGATGAAGAACATAATCAAATTCTTAACTCATCCATCATACACGGTCTTCAAGAAATATGCAATGAATATGCATAATGATGCTATTACAAAGTTTAGTTATTTTATATGAGATTCTTCTTAGAATCTTTTTAATAATATGACATCCAATGAGACATTAAACCTTTGGGACATTTTGAAAACGAGGGACAGGTCTATGAGAGAGGCAATGGTAAACAGGGTTACCCCTCAACTTTCATCCCGGAATTTTTTCCCTTTGTATGTATTGGTATACCGCTCGATTGAAAAGGATACCCTTCAATTTTGTAAGGTCAAAATTTAGTTAACTTAAAAGCCTAAAATTGAGTTTCATTAGAAGCCTAGAATTAAGTTTATTTAAAAAACCAAAATTTATTTAATAGCCTAGTTAAATAACTAAAGGCCCAATTAGTTAAATATAGTGAATAAGTTAATCAGAAGCCCAATCAACCAATCAAAATTAAAGACCATCAGCATTTTCATACCTACTCTTGTCAGACACAAGTTGCTACTGTTTAAAGCATTCATAGTGATTTTTTTTATCTTTACAAATATAATTAAATATATTTTCTCTTTTTTTTAATTAAATAATATTTTTATACCCTTGTCATTACATTTTTCTTTCTCATTCAATCACAACTACTTTAAAAACTATTAAAAATTTTATAAGGATTGAACAAGGATTCTTTAAATATACCAATCCACAATAATATTTTATCTCTTATTTACTCACAACCACTCAAAAACATTCCATATAACATATCAAATACATTTACATATTTTTAAGGACTTCACTATGAATGCTCTTAGTTCCTACTACTCCACCTACCACCACCGCCGACACCATCCCTTACCCCCACACAAGTAATTACTAATATTTTTGAGCACTTGATTGTTTAATTTAATTTTGATTTTAGAGTTTTAGGGTTGTAATCTATTAAATATAGTTTTCTTTTTGTTTACATGAAATTGGACTTTAGGTAATGACTTATAGTATTGATTGTTTATTTTGATTTTGATTCTAGATTTTTAGAGTGTAATCTATTAATTGTATTTTTTTGTTCAGATGAGATTCGACTTTAGGTTAGACTTTAGTTTCTAATCATTAATTTTATATTTGTCGGTTGTTATTTTGTATTTGTATAAATGTGTAATTGATTATAGTTTCCAATCTGTTATAGCGTTAGGGGATTTGACACTTTGTAGATGAAATCTCATTCTAAACATATTTTTAATTGTAATTTTTTTATTATTCAATGAATGTACTGTAAAAAAATATCATATTGAATGAATGTGTCGCAACTGTTTTTTCATTATTGAATTAATATACCATAAATATTTTTATTTTTATTTTTTTATTGAATGAATGTTTGCAAAAGAATTCTTTTTTAAAAATACTCTTCGATTTTTTGGGACAGATCCGCCACTTTTGAAAACACTAACAATATAAACAACCTAAAATAGTTATTAAGTTCGATCTATTCCTTGTATATGTTGTTCTTTCGATCTCTTTACAACTTTTAATTTTACACGAACAAATATTATTGCATAACAGATTCAAGGGATGAAAAAAAAGCTTTATTTACTTTTAAATACGCAACAACACAAATCTCAAAAACTGAAGACCACTCATGTATAAAACGACAAATTACACTTGAAACCTTCAAGAAACGCAAATATATAAATTGAGATGATACAATGTCAAAACTAAAAATGCAAAACACACAAAAAAAAGTCCAAAAACTATCCAAAATAACATCTTGTTCATATCATTTTTCTCCGTACCAAGGGCTTCACACACACTCTACTCTCTCAATTTCAAGCAATCAATTTAATTACCGACAGAAATCAATTATTACAGGTTCGTCTTACATACTTTGATTTTCATCTCGCTGATTTTATCAACATTTATCCTTTTCATTATTGTTACTGAGGCGCATAATGCTGAGGAGGGTATTGTTGAGGTGGATATTGCTGATGAGGGAAATGCAATGGGTTTTTTTCAAGATCAACATTAACACCCCCGGGTACGCAACTGCAGGTTCGCGGTGGTTTGTGGTGGCGGTGGACCCACGGTAACATAAGCAACAATCGCAAAAATTGCACTGAAAAAAGCTAAAACAGCACCTGCTGCAAAGATCCCAGGCTTCACAACATAACATGTATAATAACCATATGAGTCAACTTGTCCACCTTCTTTATTATTTAATGCAGCAGCTGCAAATAGTAGAATCACAGCTATAACGGTAGCAACCCTAAACATTCAACATCGTATTAGTTAGTATGGGAAATTTATTACACTGCTAGAAAACTGGGACGTTTCCTTTACAAAATAGGTTGGAATACTACAACAAAATGGCCATGTGCCGCCCAAGGTTATACCGACGACATGGGCTATCGGGATAGGAGGCTTTGTAGCGACAACATGTCGTCAGTACATATGTTCTTTACTTTTGACTTGTCAAACTTTATCGTCGATACATTCTTGGCTAGGTGGAGTTTTTTTTGGAAAAAATATATTTTCAATAATAACTTCATAGAAACGATGATATTAGAAAATATATATTTTTAATTTGTTTTTACTTGAAGAAAGTTGGGTATCTCGACACTTGTAACGACGATATGCCATTCCTATAGAGGAATGTTTACGCTTATCCCAACAACATGTACACTTATTATGACCATGTTATGCCTACGAAACATAGTGTCTATGGTGACCAAATGTCTTCATTACAGGTTCTCTTCCTTGTAGTGAAATTTGTTGATTTGAAAATGAGTTTGTTAAAAAAATCTTTATTGGAAAATTTCGGCTAAGATTTTGTTGTCTGAAGTTCCTACGCATTTCTATGATATTTTCATAGGAAGTAGGCCCTTTTTTAGTATGTGATAAACAGTAACAAGTTTTCAGTCTAGTACCGTGACAATACAGAAAAAAGATTTGAAATCGCTGTCGAATTAGGGTCGTTTTGACAACATCTACAACCACCAAACGTAACGCTTATGTAAACTTGTGTAATTATCGCGAAGACCGCTGATATGATCCCGAGAGCAAGAGCTGGACTACTTGGATAAACACAGGAACCATCTTCAGCAGTAACTTCAGAAGCCTACATGTACATATACCCATATCACACATCTCTTATTATGTAACAACCATCACAACAAAACAACTGAGTATCACCGAAGAAGAATCTATCGCTGATGTAGATTAATTGTTATACTATAAACATATATAGAATGATATTATTGATTCTGATAGTTACCTTAACCCTTGTGAACTCCCCGGCAAAACCGGTGGCTGCGGATATGATCCCGAGCACCGCGACAATCGCGCAGAAACCAACCGCTTTGCTCTCCATTAATTTGTGAGGTGTGTTTGAGCCTATGGAGTGTATGTTAAAAAGCCTGTGGGTGAATACATTTGCAACTATAAGTGCTAGTATATATAGATGGACATATTGGCATCAAATTAGCTGGAGAATTATGTTAAATAAGTGAAAGAAAGTCAACCTAAGAATTGGTCAATATTTTCGAACAAACTAGGATGTTTTTTGTTTATATAGGACAGATATATAATTATCGTTTTGAGGAATATCTAATTAGAAATATCTTATCTAGCATTGGTAATCAGTTCATTCTATATTCATTATTAGTTGCGATAATATCTTTTAATACTTCAAAGCTCATTGACTTGATGATTAATACTTGAAATATTTTTCGGAATGTCGTTTTCTTTAACCCATTGCCAGCACGTTAGGTTAGTTTTAAGGACACACGGAGTGATCACGATTTTACCAATTTATTCAGGATTTTTATTTTTATTTTTTAAAACGATGGAGGTGTTTTTGGTTTTGCTAATAAGCCAAACCTCATCACTTCCACCGCCACTCACCACCGCCCTCCACCCCATCTCCCTGTATCTTTTCACCACGGCCGTCCCCAAGAATCGTCAAAAAAATATATAAAATTTTGGGTTATATGCGATTAAAAAAAAGATACCTTAGTTGATCAATCGACCACTCTGACTTCTTGTGTGTCGATCGTTCTTTTACCACCAACACCTTAAATTGCAAGAAATTCGGTTTAGGTTTTAAAATGGGTTTAAATTCTAGTAATATGTAAATGGTTGTGCGCTAAAATATATAAAATTTAATGAGCTCTAATGTTTGTTAAGCATAAAATAATTAGAATGTTAATGAGTTTGTTAATTACCTAATGAGTTAAAGTGTTTAACAAATTATACAGGGGATTTTAAAAATTATATGTATAACCCGAGTTGGCCTTGTTGCATTGTCCCCATCAGAAGACTCCCACCCCATAGTCCCTTATTTTTGCACAAACTACAAGGACCGTCTTTGAGTTTTGCTTAAATTACATCTTTCGTCTTTATAATTGAAAAATTAAAGGTTTAGTCCTAATGTTTGAAAAAAAAACGTAACACGTGCCGTCCCTAGGTCAAACAGTCGTAAAATGATTCCGTTAATATTTACAAAATGACGGTTTTATCCTTGAAATAAAAAAAAAACAAAAAGTCAAATACATATAAAAGTACCTAAACACCCTCCTTTGAATATAATTAAATTACCAAAACACCTCTAACCCATCCTTACACCACTTCGGTCATCTTTTCCAACAAGAGTTTTATTCCGGATGAAGTTCACCAGCGACATGTTTCTTTATTAATCCATTGTACCTCCGGCGACTTGCCACCACTGGCGGCCTCATCCTCCATCCTCTATTCTGACGGCAACCACCAATTTGTTTCGATAAGATCCAAGCAACGACCTTCCTTGCTTAAAGTCATGAATTGATTGAGATAACATTCGTGTTTCGATCTATGTCACCATACCATTTACCACCTTTAGACATTGATCGAGCGTTCATATCAATTGATTGAGATATCAATCGTGTTTCAACTGGAGTTAGAGCCGATGCAATCGGCCCTTCATGATGGATTTGTAGGTGGAGTATAGCAATTGTGTTTCAACAGGAAGCTTTAACTTTCTCGAAGGTGTTGCTGATCAATGAAGGATTTCTCAATATGGAAGCTTTAACGTTGCTTGGACAAATGGTACATTGCCAGTGACTGGCAAGTGATACGACGATGGTGCTATTTCAAACACAATGTGTATAGTTTTACCTTAACATTTGATGTTATTGTTGTGCTTTAATAAAAAGAGCGTACATGATTTTGGCTTTCCTCATGCTTTGCGAAGGGTTACTCATTTCACAACTTGATGTACAAAATCTTATCTTACCCTATGTGCAGATGTAGTTTCCCGCAACTTGTCGTTGCGTTTTAATATATTAACATAACTATTTTTATACACCACCGTCGCGTTGCGTCGACATCGTACGGGATGGGAATGGCGGTCTGCGGTTCCGTGACGGGAGATGGGCCGGTTGTGGAGGTAGCTGGAGGCAGAGGTGTGGATGGTAGTCTTCGGTTTCTGTGGTGGGAGATGGGCCGGTGAAGGCAGCAACTAAAGGTTGGGGTGGTAATGGTGGTCCTCGGTTTCTACGGTAGAAGATTGTCGTGTGACTGTCGTTGTCCTTATCAGCGGTTGAGGGAAGGTTTAGTTTTGAGTCGCTCAGGTTGTACAACCCTATAATATAAAGAGGGAGGAAATGTAAATCATAAAACCTCTGTGGCCAAAACATGAACTCTAGGACTTAACTATTCCTTTTCTTGATTTTTAAATGTTATGTAATAATGTTACTTGTCATGCTTGCTACAACAACAATAACCATCTTCATACCAATTAATATTGTTCATTTGACCTTTTTGTTTTCCAAAGGAAAACTTTTCAAAAGGTAATCTATATTAGGATTGCTATCAACCAACCACATTTAACTGTGTAATTCTCCTTTCATCCACATCTAACTAATAGGACATAAATTATGTAACTAATATCACAACCGTCCACAACATATGTAAAATTTACCTAGGGTGTTACAATTTTCATCGTCATCACCATCACCATCATCGTCGTCGAAGTCGTCGCCGTCATCATCGTCATCATCATCCGATCTCTCATACTGCAGGATCGGTGTTTGTCACTTAAACACAAATGTTTTCTCTCAAACTCACCTAGAATCACACTCGGGTAAGAATCAAGAAGAGTTGATCATAATATGAAAAGTAATTAAGAACACAGAAAGATAATTTTCAAGATACTTTTATATATTGATTCTCAACTCAAAATACAAAGACTCTTACAAGCAGATTATGTGTTTTATGAGTTACAAGGAGAACCTATATATAATACTATCTACAACCGGATATACTTTGATACCAGCTGGGATCCTTTAGATAAAGTCTATACTACAAGACTATAGTTAAGGTATCTCGGATAAAGTCTTATCTGAGATTTGGTAGTCAGGACATGTCCCTGACTTACCTTTTGTCACCAACTAAAGATGGCAACTGTACTATCATGAAAAGGTAAACTGTAGAATAAAGTATGGTCAACAACATGGTTCTTTAAAAAGAAGCCATGCTGTATCAGAAGGCTGTAGCGGAGTGTCAGAGACCATACTTGTGTCCACTGGTTATAGCGTGTCTTCCGAAGGTTAAATGGCTTCGGAAGAGTAAGTACTTCCAAAGCCACGTTATACTTCGGAAGAGGCTGCTTCTTCCAAGACTTGGAGACTTCTTCATCATACTTCGGAAGTGGTCTTCACTTTATTCTTCTAAGTCTTGAACTTAGAAAGTATGCGTTTGTCTTCGGAAGTAGAGTTTTGTCTTCGGAAGTTGGACTTTTCCTTTGTCTTCGGAAGAACTCTACAACCTTCGGAAGTTCCATGAAAAGCTTCGGAAGCCTTTGCATGCAACATCAAAATAACTTAAGTGATCTAGTTTTGGTTGCATTAGCCTTCTTCTTGATCCAACAAACTCCCCCTAGGCTGATGCTACCAAAACTTCACTTACCTCGACTTCTCAAAACTTTCAGCACCAAGGAGAGCAAATATTTATCTATCTCCTTGTTCTTCCCTGATGTGGTGCTGAGAAGCTTGTACAGATCCTTGGTAGACAGGAAATCCAGTCTGTCACCTTGGATAACATGTACCCTTTGTTGTTGCCCTCTGAAAAGAGTTAGTTGATGGGAACTGTAATCATATTCCCATCAAACTATAGGTTCCAATTCAGGACCTTCCACCATCTGTAGAAAGGCAGGACCTTTGGTGGGAGATCTTTCCTTGTCTTCCTGTTTTCTCAACTTCAACTCTTCTTCAATCTTTGCTTTTGCAGTTAGCTCAGCCAAATGAAGACTGCTGAGATGATTTCTGACGAGTGCAGCAGTTTCAGAGTCGGAGGGGTTGGAGAATGGTTTCTCTGCTAACTCAGCAATGTCAAATCTGCTGGAGTATAACAGAGAGGTTGCATTGAGTCTGTTGACTTCACCATTCTCTCTTTTCACAACAAAGTTGTGAGAAGGTTCATCGAACCTCCAGTGGATTATCTTCCTTCTAGGCACTAAAGGCTGACTAGGAATCTTGTCCTCTTTTCTTGTATCCAGCAGAGTCACCAGTTTTCTTCTGAGCTTTTTTTCTTCCTCATTTAAAGAGTCTGAATTAAGGCCCAAAAGTCTTGCAGCCTGGTTCAAAGTTACTCTAGGCAAATCAAGGAATATGTCTCTTGTGAGGGAACTTGAAGATCCGTCTACATGGGTAATGTTAACGGAGTCTTCTACACAGGAAACTTCACTTAAAGTGGTGCAATTAGTGAGCTTCGTGTTGATTGCCTTAAACTCCTCAAGGGAGAGATGTTGAGAAGACTGAAGGGATGGTTTGGATGGTAATTGGGTAGGTTTAGGTTCAGAGGTTCTGGCTAGTGTTTTGGGTTGGATGATGGGAAGCTTAGGAAGTTGAGGTGAGGGTGTAGTAGTGGGTAGTGATGTGGGTTCAGGGGTGAATGGTTCAGGTTTAATGGTGAATGGTGAGGATGAGGGTTCAAGTTGTGGTTGGGTAGAAGCAGTGAAGGTCATTTCTTTTACCCTTCTGTACATCTCTTTCCTTTTCCCCAACCGGATGTTAGCCTTAATTTCACTGACAATCCGTGGAGTGTCCTTTCAGACATAGGACCCACCTGCCTACCGGAGAAGCCACGAGCCCGAAGATAGTCCTTCATCCAGGCTTTCTCAGTAAGCTTCTTGGAGGCAGTGACCCTAGCCTCTTCTTCTTTCTTCTTCTTCTCTCTGGACTTTTCTTTGCAGCCTTCTTCCTTTCTTTCTCCATTAGATCCTGCTCTTTGTTGAAGAGCCAGAGGATCGTGTCATCATTGTGTGGAGAGAGTTATTGAAGATCAAAGCCTCTGGAGAGTAGGAAGTTTATCCTGTCTCTCCTCAGCTGTAATTCATCCTCATTCTGTTTCTTATCCTTTCCTCTAAGGCCAACCTGGCTTCTTCTTCGAGTTTCAGCCTGGTTGCCTTCTCCAATCCATCAACTCCTCTAATGGTAGCAGGAGTGTTTCTTCATTGGCAGCTCCCATTTCAATGAGTTGGTCAATGATCTGTTCTCTTCTTTTATTGATGACAACCTCCTGATGGAAGCAGCTGCTTTTGTGCTAGCAGCTAGCAACTTCTAGTCTGAAGTCTTCCTTTCTTCTTAAGTTTCTCAATCTTCTCCTCTTCTTCCGAATCTCTTTCGGAGTCATCTTCCTTTTACCTTTATCCTTTGAAGATCCTGACTGTGGTGGTTCTTGGAGAGAGGTTTCTGATTGTGAGAGAGTCAGAGATGGAGGTGCAATTGGAAAGTCCTCGCTGCTCATTTCAGATGCCATTTCCAGGATAGCATCTGTGATGATCAGTTCCTCGGACATCTTAAACAGTCCTTCTGCAGCTTCCATTTCAGCTTCGGAAGATTTAGCTTGTTCTTCCGAGGCTTTAACTTCAGCTTCGGAAGTTAAAGGAGATGCAGATTCTGTCCCAACTGTTTCAGTTGCTGGGCCATCAGTTCCTATTTCCCTTTGAATTGAATCTTAGGTTCCATGAGGACCTTAGGTTGACCAACTTCTTCCACAATGGTAGAAGGTGCAGCAGCCTTTGAAGTTCTTCTGCTGCAAAGTAGATCATTGCAGCATCATGACTTGCTGCTCAAAGGAGGATCTTAATAGAAACTTGGTGAAGAGTCTATAGAGATCATTGGCATCCTTGGATCAATCTAAAGAGTGACCTGAGATGTTTCAGGCACAGAGATGATAGGAGAGGAAGATGTGAAGTGGACGGCCGGCTCTGGTGGTTCTTGTGTGTTTGTCTTTGACCATTCTCCCCCTTTTTGGTAGCATCATCTTGAGAGCTAGATGAGCTGGAGGAGGAAGTTAGGGAGACCTGAATAGGTACATGCCTAACAGACCTCTCTTTCTGTCTCTCAGCTAGGTGAGCCTTGAGATTGTCAATCTCAAGTTGCTGAGTGGCAGATCTTGCTCTAAAGTCCTAACCTGAGATTCCAGGTTTGAGACTTTAGAAAGAAGATCTTGAATGAGGAGTTGCATGCTTCCCTCATCTTCTTTCGAAGAATCACGGGAAGATAAGGTAACATACCTAGTATGTTCAGCCTCACCACCAGATGTGGTTCTTGGCACCCTGGTTTCCCGTGCTCAATGATGTCTCTTTCAGAGTCATCAAAGGGCTCGGTTGCCGTAGATTCAGTCTGAGAAATGTTACCACTGTCCAGAAGATCCATTGAGGCACCTTCTGTAGTGGCAGCTGAATCTACATGAGTCCCCTCCACAACCGGGGACTCACCTCAGTTGGTTGCCGATGGGGGCTAGAGATAAGAGATTTCTCCGGGCTCTGTTGATCTTGGAGAGGGTGTTGTAGATCAACTTCATTGCCATGGAGAGATGTTATCTCTTCATCAGTTTTAAATAAAAGGTCAGTGAAAGATAGGATGGTTAAACCTACTGACCCGGGACTTTGGTCAATGTCTACAGGCATTGAGCCTCTGGTGGGGCTGTCCTTTGTTGGCTGCTTAGGGGAGTATAGAGACTCACCCTGAGGACTTTCAGCTTGGTTGTGGGCTTATGGGTTGAGAGACTGAGGAGACTCAAGACCCATATTAAGGTCAATTGTGAAGGGGTTGGACCTCAGGCTGAGTGGAGCCCTTTGTTCCACTCTAGCCTTTTTGGATTGAACAGGAGGAGCTTGTTCAATCAGAGTAGATTGAACAAGGTTTCGTTTGGGACGTCTCTGATAAGTGATGGTGATGGATGGAGAAGGTAGTGTTGGCATAGTGGGGGTAGTTGCTGGTGTGGGTCATCACCTGTGGGGTTAACAGGGATGTCACCAGGAGCCGTTGGCTCAGTCATACCTGGAAGAAGTGCAGTATCTCTTCCTGTGAAGTTGGTGGACACTCTCTTCAAAGTCTTGAAGATGGTCAGCCTCATCTGGGGATCAGTCAGAGCAGCTACACAGACAAGCGTGCTCTGGTCTAGCTCGCAGTTGATTAGATGCTGGAGAAACCTAGGATACATGAAGAATGTGTCTTTCTGAAGATTTCCCATGAGGTTAGTCAGCACAAATCTTGAATAGTTGAAGCGGAGGCCTTTTACCAACCCATGAACAAGGCATCCAAGTTTATATGGGATTTGATCCCATCCCCTAGATTTATTCGACAAGCAGTGAAGGACCACGTGTAGCAGGAACTTCCATTTGTACGAGAAGTTAAATTTGTAGACAGTTGACCTGCTAACGTCTCCACCATATCCCATTTGGAGATAAAAATTATCAAAATCTGCTTTGGGGAATTCCGTTGGAGCGCCCTCATCATGAAGCTCTAAATGCTCCCTGATGAGCTGTTCAGTAATGACCAACTCCTGGCCAAGATGCTCGATCGAATGACACGAACCCATTTAGGGTTTCAATCTGACCATTTGCCCAAATTCAAACATATGGTTTGAGTAAATTTGGGTTAACGGTCAGAGCGGTGTAGTAGGAAGATTGGGTTAGGAAGGAGATGATATCTGAGAAGTCAGCATCTTGATGAATCAAGAAGTGCGACTTGGTTGTGCTGAGGGTTGAAGGCCATTTGGAAAGGTGAATGGGAATGATTTGAGCTGGGTAAAGATGAGTAGAAGAAATTTCTAGGGCTGTAAAGTTTGCAAGTAAGAGAGTGAAAGTGAATAGTCGAGATTATTTAAAAGATTGTGAAGAGGCGGTAATGGGGGTTAGGATAAGGTGATGTGATGGTTTAGTGGATGAAATGACAGCGGCGGTAAGGTTAAAAATCAGTTAAATAATCCGACATCATTAACAAAATCTTTGCTTTTTACAGTGTGGGGCCCAAGAATTTACGTTACACAGTGAATCTCTCTTCCGAGTGTAAAACATTTCCGAAGGTAACTTGTCTTCCGAAGGCAATTCTTACTTCCGAAGCCAATTATATGCTTCCGAAGGTTAGAGTTGCTTCCGAATAGAGAATTTGTAAGTTTCGGAAGTAGATCTGATATGCAATCAATCGCTTCTTCGAGGCCAAAATTCTTCGAGAAGAAAGTTATCCTTTGAGAAATTATGCTTCGGAAGATATAATAATGTCTTTCGAAGGTTAATTTCTCTTCGGAAGGAATTTACACTTAGAAAATTTCAGAGAGAATTCTTGTAACAGGGCTTAAATTGTATTGACACAAGACTTACATATTAAAAGGTTTTCAAAAAAGATCAGATTAATCAATGTTTATCATCCAATAGCTGTTATGAGATACTTAAACCTTTGTTCATCAAAAGCTTTGGTAAACAGATCAGCATATTGTTCATTTGAATCAACTTTGATTAACTGATTAGATTTTTCTCATGAATGTCTCTAATGAAATGATACTTGATGTCAATGTGCTTAGTCTTGGAGTGCTTCACCGGATTTTCAGTAATGGAGATAGCACTGTTGTTGTCAATATGGATAGGAGTACTCATAAAGTTGAATCCATAGTCAACATCTGATTTTGAATCCATAGTAGTTGAGCACAGCAGCTAGTAGCAGCAATGTATTCAGCTTCAGCAGTTGATGTAGAGACACAAGATTGTTTCTTGCATTGCCATGAGATGATCCTTCCACCAAGAAATTGACATCCTCCCGATGTTGATTTCTTGTCAATATTGCAGCCGCCGTAGTCACTGTCAGAGTATCCATAAAGATTGAAATCCTTGTTTCTGGGATACCAGAGACCTAGTTTAGGTGCTCCTTTGAGGTATCTGAGGATTCTCTTAACAGCAGCTAGGTGAGACACCTTAGGAGCAGCCTGATATCTTGCACAAATGCAAGTAGCAAACATGATATCAGGTCTACTTGCTGTAAGATACATCAGAGAACCAATAATTGCCCTATACTGATGTTGATCAGTATCCTCCCCCTCAAGGTCAGGACAAAGATTATGGTTTCTGGGTATGGGTGTCTTGGCAGGCTTGCAATCCTTCATCTCAAATCTTTCTAAGATGTCAGAGACATATTTAGATTGATTAATGAAGAACCCTTCCTTCAGTTGCTTTACCTGAATTCCAAGAAAAAGTCCATTTTTCCCATGGAGCTCATCTCAAACTTTTTCTTCATAATGCTCTCAAAGTCTTTGCACATTTGGTCATTTGAGGAACCAAATATGATGTCATCGACATAGACTTGTACAAGAAAAATGTCCTTTCTAGACTTTCTATTGAAGAGAGTCTTGTCAATGGTACCTCTAGTATAGCCATTCTTCAGAAAATCTGAGACAGAGTCTCATACCACAGCCTAGGTGCTTGGTAGCTTTATCCAATTTGCACACATAGTTGGGGTGCTGTGGATCTTCAAATCCTGGAGGTTGGCATACGTACACTTCCCTGTCTATATCCCCGTATAGAAAAGCACACTTGACATCAAGTTGGAATACTGTGAAGTCCTTGGATGCAGCATAAGCAAGGAAGATCCTAACTGCCTCAAGTCTTGCAACTGGTGCGAAGACATCAGTATAATCGATTCCTTCCTCTTGAGTGTATCCTTGAACCACAAGTCTTGCCTTATTCTTGATGATCAAGCCTCTATCATCTCTCTTGTTTCGGAAAACCCATTTGGTGCCTATGGGTACTTGAAAGATGGTAGTGGATATAGGTTCCATACCTTCTGTCTCTTGAATTGAAGCAGCTCCTCTTGCATCGATTCAATCCAACTACTATTTAAGGCATCTTCTACCTTCTTGGTTCCATCTGAGATAGAAAGCATGAGTACAAGCAGACATTCCCTTGATGAGTCTGTCCTCTTGTTCTCACCACCTCAGAGACATTCCCTATGATTCTCAGTTGGATGACTGTTGTGAATCTGAAGCCGAGGAATCACTTCCAGTTGCAGAGATAGATCCAGGTTGGACATATGCTGCTCAGGAACTAGAACACTCTGTCCAGCTGTTGTTTCAAAGTCATTCAATGAGGACTGATTGAATGAATGAGAAACATCATCGGTAGTTGGCTGTGAGGTATTATTAACAGTTGCCTGTTCCTTCAAAATACTACCTCCTTTGCCTGTGTTGTGATGGATCATCTGATGAGCTTTGAGGCTCACTAGGTGACTCACTTGTTGAAGCTTCACTATTCCTTGATATAGAAAAATGTCGGATCTATGAATAGTGGAAGTTGATGTATTGCAGCACTTGGAGAATTTGGTCTAGGCCTGGGAAGCTCAAACAGTTGATCATTAGCAGCAGCATCAACATTAGTTTAAGCACCTATTCCAACTGAAACATTCTCACAAGAGGGTTTAGAATAGTTTGGAAACAATTCTAAATCAAAGATGTGATCAGGCCCATTCCCCCTAACACAAGGAGTGTGCTCATAACAAATATATTAGATGACTTCTCAAATTGTTGATTCTTAATGTTGTATACTCTATAGCTTTGGAACTAGAAGAGTATCCAACAAAGATAGCATCATCCGAATTTTCAGCAATTTTGCTAAATTGTCCTTTGTGTTAAGTATGGTACACCTGCTGCCAAAGGACCTTAGAAAGCCAATGAACGGTGGCCTCTTGTTCTATAGCTCATAAGGGGTTTTTCCATGGGGCTTAACTACAAGAACTCTGTTCTGCACATAGCATGCAGTGCTGACTGCCTCTGCCCAGAATGTTAGAGGTAGCTTTGAATCAGCTAACATAGTTCGAGCAGCCTCAATAAGTGTCCAGTTCCTGCTATCAGCAAACACGTTTTGTTGAGGAGTTCTGGGAGCATATATTGTCTGGAAATCCCTTTTGAGTTACAGAATGAGTCAAGAACAAAGTTCTTAAACTCAGTCCCTTGATCACATCTAATTATTTTAACCTTGTGATCAATTTTATTTTCTATTTTAAGAATAAAAGATTTTAATGTTTCAGCAGTTTCATCTTTAGTTCTTTAAAAGAATACCCATGTGAATCTTGTAAAATCATCAACTATCACAAGGCAATATGATTTCCTTCCAATGCTCATTATACTTGTGGGAACAAAAAGATCCATGTGCAATAAATGTAATGGAGTAGTGATAGAGTTAACACATTTGGATTATGAGATGTCCTGTGTTGTTTCCTTTCAGGCATGCAACACAGTTGTCTTTGTAGGAAAAACTCTTTTTTAGGCAAACCGTGTACCAAGTTATTTTTAGCCAATTTATTCATTGTCTTAAAATTTACATGACACATACGTTATGCCACAGTCTTGACTCATCACTATCAGCTTTGGAAAGAAAGCATGATACTTCACCCATTGGGGAAGCATTGTCATATCAAGCTTGTACATATCCCCTTTCCTGGGAGATCTAAGAAGCACCAATTCCGGAAGAATTGTCATCCCTGGTTTGAGGATAATGCACTATGTTCTGTGAAAAGCATTTGGTGCTTTTGATCATAGAATTGAGAAACACTTAACAGATTGTGTTCAAGCTGTTTGACAAAGTTAACTTTGTCAACGGTTAACATACCATTGGATATACTCCCTCTGCCAGAAATATATCCTCAAGCCTCACCTCTAAACTGGACAGGACCTCCATCATAATGTTGAAATTGTTGAAGGAGATGTTTGTTCCCTGTCATGTGCCTGGAGCATCCACTATCTACAATCCATACATTGTTGTTCTTGTCAAATGGATGTTCTGCACATAAGATGAGAATTCAGTTTTGTTTGGAAACCCAAGCTTTATTGGTCTTGGGTTCTTCCAAATATAATGACATGAGTGAACCAAATGATATGCTGGGGGTTCAACAAAGGTCTTTGAGAAAGAGGTTTAGGCTGCAGCATCTTCCTTGAACTTCCAGTCCACCCTTTGGCTGATCTTGGAGGATGAGCTTGTTAAAGCTTTTGCAGCATGATCTTCTTCCGAAGCTTCTTTATTTTCGGAAGAAGTCCTCACCACCTTTTCTTCCGAAGCAGTCTTCTTCTGGGATGGTTTCAAGGGAGCTTTCTTGTTCTTCCGAACCTTAGTAGCTTTTGCTTCCGAAGCCATTTTCCCTTCGAAAGAAGGAGTTTCTTCCGAAAGCAACTTGGCTTTGGAAACTAGCTTTCCCTTCTTCAACTCTTGAACTGTATGGAAGGGTCCAAATGTGAAACCTTCCTGACTCCTTTTTCCTAACATTATTTGCATAATGTGTGCTTGCAGGATTGTAGTAACAATCTTTTGCCATATGATTTTGCAGGCCACACATGATGCATGCAATGTTAGTCTTTTGGGAAAGTGAGGGTTGCTATTTCTTGGTTTTCTTTTCTTCGTCAACAAATTTTCCCTTTAACTTCTGATCCTTTGGTAGGACAGGAATGCTGGAATTACATTCCTTTCCTGAATCAGAAGTACCCAACACTTGGAAACCAGCTGAAACAAAGAAACCCTTCTGTTTGGGGTCAATTTTCAGTTTGGATTCAGCCACTTTCTTAGCAGTTTCCTAGCAGCTTTAGCTCTGCTTCTTCTGGCTTTGTGGTTAGGATTTGATCATCACAGGAGGCGATAGGTTCTCTACCTGTTCCTTCCCTGTGGTGGCCACTATTGGTGCTTCATCCTTTAACTCTGGAAAGAAAGGGTCAGCAGTTGGAACCTCTTGCTCTTCAGTACCACATCTAGGCTGTCTGATAGACTCATAGGAGTGTGGTGGAGCAATTTCATTGGTTCCCAACCCTTCTTTGTTCTGATAACAGAGTTTGGAATGGGAGGATGATGCAAGAATAGCTTGGAAGTTTTGCTCAGAGATAGCATGCTTCCTGGCCTGAGCCTCAGCAGTGACAAGCTGGGCTTGAGCCTCAGACAATTTGGATATTAGATCCTTGATTTGAGTCTTGTAGTTAGTGGTTCATGTTTCAAAAGAGATACAGTTTTCTCCAACTCATCAATTTTCTTTTGATAGTCAGATTCAGCTCTTTTAAAATCAGATTTTAGAATATTTAAAGACTCAATGTCAGATCTGATTTCAATATTGTAATCCTGATAGAGTTTAACTTTAGCTATACAGGCTGGAGTGCAGATATGTTCATATACCTGGGCATCATCTGTTCCGGCCATGAGAGCTTGAGCAGGAGTCTCATCCTGTACCATGAAGCTCCAGTCAACTTCTTGAGCCAATGCGGCCGTCTCAGTTGACTTCTCAGTGGGCTTTGAGGTTGAGGGATGTGTGGAGGCTTGTGGGGTTCCCGGATTGGTCTTGGGAGCCTTGCATTCTCTTGAAAAATGACCCAGTTGGTTACAGTTTTAACACTTTGCCCTGGTCTTGTCAAACCCGAAGTTGCTGGTAGTTGGGTTCTGAGGGAAGTGCCTTCCAGTTCTCTTAAAGAACTTCTTTGCTCTATAAGTTAAAAGAGCCATTTGCTGGACAATGTCCACGTACTCTACGTCATCTGGGCTGAAGCACTCAAGATCATCAAAGCAGTATTGAAAATCTCCTGAGTGTCCACCTCCTAAGACAAAGGCACAACTTTCCTGGAAGGAGTTGTGTTGAGCCTGTTGAGACCTTGGAGTCTTAGGATAAGTGATGTAGGGACCAGGTGAGCAAGATGGCTGCTAATAAGTCAGGAAGTGCTGAGGTTGAGGGGTTAATGAGCCTTCAACAACCATTAAAGCGTTGCTAGCAGGAAGACTCATAGATCTGCTTGTTTGGTGGCCCTTCTTACTCTCCATTTCTAGATGGTATCCATCAAGGATGCCATAGAGCTCAGTCATGGAAAGACTGTTCAAGTTTTCTGTTCTCTTGATAGAGACATAGTAGAATGTCCACTCATTTGGAAGAGCACTCATGAACTTTCTCGTGAGATCTCTAAGTTCAGGAGTGATCTTTATAGACTGAAGGGAAGAGATATGATCCATGTACCTGAAGTACTGCTGGCTGAGGGTCTCTCCAACAATATGAGTGAAGTTCTCGAACTGCTGCTTCAGTGAGTCCTTCTTTGAGTCGTTGGAGCAAGAATACATCTGAGCAAGTGCATCAAACAATTCTTTGGCAGTCTTGCAATGCTCGAATCCCACCATAATAGAGTTCGGTATTGCAGTCATGAGAATAGTCATAGCATTGCTATCGATTTCTATCTTCTTTCTGTCTTCATCAGAATAGTCCTCGACAACCTTTTCTATCATGGCACCGTTTCCGCCAGGTGAAGCCACCTTTGGCTTGTACGGTCCATTGACAATCGAGTTCCACATTTTGCTGTCTTGGTACCTAATGAAGCCTTCCATTCTTCTACTCCAAGACCTGAAGTTTTCAGGGGTGATGATTGGCGCTTTGGTCATTGTCCCCATTTCTACTTCAGATTTGTTGAGGGCCATTTGAGGGAGTGGGTGGTAGGGAGGAGTGAAAACAAGTTGATTTGGATGGTTAGATCACGCAATCAAGAGCCTGAGAAGCTCTGATACCAATTACAGGATCGGTGTTTGTCACTTAAACACAAATGTTTTCTCTCAAACTCACCTAGAATCACACTCGGGTAAGAATCAAGAAGAGTTGATCACAATATGAAAGTAATTAAGAACACAGAAAGATAATTTTCAAGATACTTTTATATATTGATTCTCAACTCAAAATACAAAGACTCTTACAAGCAGATTGTGTGTTTTATGAGTTACAAGGAGAACCTGTATATAATACTATCTACGGCCGGATATACTTTGATACCAGCTGGAATCCTTTAGCTAAAGCCTATACTACAAGACTATAGTTAAGGTATCTTGGATAAAGTCTTATCTGAGATTTGGTAGTCAGGACATGTCCCTGACTTACCTTTTGTCACCAACTAAAGATGGAAACTATACTATCATGAAAAGGTAAACAGTGGAATAAAGTATGGTCAACAACATGGTTCTTTAAAAAGAAGCCATGCTGTATCAGAAGGCTGCAGCGGAGTGTCAGAGACCATACTTGTGTCCACTGGTTATAGCAGTGTCTTCCGAAGGTTAAATGGCTTCGGAAGAGTAAGTACTTCCGAAGCCACTTTATATTTCGGAAGAGGCTGCTTTTTCCAAGACTTGGAGACTTCTTCATCATACTTTGGAAGTGGTCTTCACTTTATTCTTCTAAGTCTTGAACTTCGGAAGTATGCGTTTGTCTTCGGAAGTAGAGTTTTGTCTTCGGAAGTTGGACTTTTCCTTTGTCTTCGGAAGAACTCTACAACCTTCGGAAGTTCTATGAAAAGCTTCGGAAGCCTTTGCATGCAGCATCAAAATAATTTAAGTGATCTAGTTTTGGTTGCATTAGCCTTCTTCTTGATCCAACACATACCAACGTATTTTATCCTTTTGACCTATGAGCTTACGGATTTGTTAATGGTTGTTCGGATGAAAAGTTCTCAGGAAGTCACTTATCATAAGATTCATGCCAACCAAAAAATGATCGATCATGAGGAACATTTTTTTATTAACAAATGAAATTATTTTTAAAAGGTTGCATCGTCTTAATTTTCTAGTATTGCGAGTAATTTACTCTATGACATATATGCACAAACATAAGATTATAAAGAAAAAGTGTATATTCGCTAGATAGCTTGACGACAATTTGGCTCATAACAACAATGTGAAATTTGGATATGCATGATGTATGTGTACAATTTGGAGACAGAAGAAATCACATTCAATGTGTAAAATTCAAATTAATTTGATTAAAAAGACGTGAAACTAAATTCAATATAAAGGGAATCTAGTGTAGAAAATTAAACAAAATAATTTATTCTCTTGGTATCTTCCACACATAAAAATCAGTTATTTTCGAGTTAGAAGAATATTCCTTCGAAAATGATTTTGGCAACATTAGTGATTGATTAATTGTATTAGGAATAAGAAAATAACGACTAATATCATGCTCCCACGACCTATTATTTTAATTTTAATAATAATGCAATTAGTCATTTCAAGTAAATAGTTAATTAACTGAAAATCACTCCTTTGATTTTTCATTATTGTTAAGTCAAGAAGGGATGCATTTTTTCCGATATTGATCGTAGATGGACAAGTTATGTTTGAATTGGCAAAGGTTAGCATAGGTTGTGTCGGATTCGGTTCCATTTGGGACCGATCACAGCTACAAACCTATCTTTCGTTTTAGCCTTTGGTGCAACGACTTGAACATCATCAGCATTTCCCATAAATTGTTTAGTAGTATCTCTAAATAGAGATAATTGCTCCATATCGCCGACCAAACGATTAATTACATACTCCATAGAAAATGTATTGTCACGTACAACAAAGTCCACATCAATGTAACCATCCGTGCTACCCTCCCTGCTAACCATGGCTCTCGTTGAGCTATTTGGTAAAACATCCCTAGTCCAACGCCTCAAAATATACACCTTCGGAAACTCTTTAACATATCATATTCTTAAAACATAGAAAATGTGACAACATAACAACCCAAACTATTCAAACCGATTGCAACTACAATTTATTGTCATATCATCCTTCCAAAACATAATCTGTAAATTAACAATTTATGCAATTAATACACAACAAAAATACTGAATATCATTAGACAATTATCATGTAACAAACGAATACCTCAAAAAAAGATGAACTCGGTTTTGGATCTCCTTTATTAAGAACTTAGCAAAATCACTAACATTTGTAGTATGCATAGACATACATTTGTTTATGGCAGAAACAATCACCAATTGAACATCAAGAAATATAGTTCATATATATATATATATATATATATAAAAGAGGATCAAATGAAAACTAGCTTTTTTTGTAAGAACTCTAGGAATCAATCTCAACCACTAGTTCTTAATGACAAAATTGTAATTAATAAAAACATATTTAAAACATTTATAAATCAAAAAATAACATAAAAATAAAAAAAATAAAAACACAAAAATGTTCCCCAACTTTCCCTCTTTCATAAAAATATATAAAAAAAATTCCCATTTTTTTAACGAAATTCGTTTTACACATGTGTAATATCGGATTTAAACATGTGTAAATCCAGTACTACACATGTGTAATATCGGATTTAAACATGTGTAAATCCAGTACTACACATGTGTATAACTAGATTTACACATATGTAAACAACGGATGTATGATTTTTTTAGAAAAATATATCAATATGGTAGGCGTTGGAAAGATAAAAAATACTGAATTTTATGGTGAATTTTTTTTTTGAAAAAATGATGTCGTGAAAAAATGTTACGAACGTTTAAAAAAAGAGGGAAATGACATGTGATTTGCATGTGATAAAAAATGAGTGGCTGAGATTGGTTCCTAAAGTTCTCACAAAAAAAGGTGGTTCTCATTTGAACCCTCCTATATATATATACGTATACGTATACACGCGTACACGCATACACGCGTATACGCATATTCGCATATTCGCATATACACATATACGCATATGTGTATATACGTATATGCGCATATACGTATGTACGTATATGCGCATATACATATATACAAGGCTAATGTAACTTTTCATATGTAACTTTTATTAAATAAGTTGCATTTGATTCTAAAACAATTTTATTTGATACAAAGGTTGCATTATGATAGACTACAACCTTTTTATTGAAATTGTAACTTTTTTTTCGAAAAAATTACCAATTTTACTATAATTGCAATCATTCTCTTAGAAGGTTGTAAATATGATTGGAATATAGAATTTTCATTAGCAAGGTTGAGTATAAGAATAAATTTTTACACCCTTTATGAAAAGTGTCACACCCTCAAAATCCACTTGCGGAGTTTTACCGCGAGGCGTGTGAACAAACCAGGATCACAGTCAATAGTTACTCAGAACGACTCTAAATGCCATAATTTAAACAAAATCAACCAAAATACAAACTTTAAACAATGCGGAAGCGTTTTTGAAAAACAACCCAAGTCAAGAAAGTATAACTATGGCAAAACAAGTGCCAACCCAAAAAGTAAACTATAATTGTTAAAATGTTAAATTGTCTTGAAGCATCGTGTCTTAAAATGCAATGAACCGTGCAGTGCTCCTATGGCAAGCAAGCTAAGGACCTGAGAAAAGCATACTAAAATGTCAACACATAGGTTGGTGAGTTCAAGAGGTTGAGTTCAATAAACATGTAAACTGTTGTGATATATATAAGCAGTGCATGGTAATAGATAGCTAGTCTATTATCAGTAAATATTAATACATAGTGATTTTGCAATTGAAGCTGACTGTGATAGTTGTTGCCTCCTGTCACGACTTACCATGTCGTGACAATGTTCAATAGGACAAATTGCACCCGGTTGACCTCGAGTCACACAGGTGGGGCTCGTCAGACCCAGTAGTACTACCCAAGTTTCCCCGCTATTAAATATTAACAATTCCAAAAGTGTGAGGACTTTTCCCATGGTAAATAGCACTATATTAATATTACACACAACTTAAATAATAAAAGCGTTCGTATAAATACCAGTATGCTATCTCCCCCAAAAGAGATTAAGTGAAGAGTGGGGCATGAACTCACCTGATGTATGAAAAGAGTACTTAGGGTTTATTTGAGAAACGAGAGGATAGCCAACCTTCACAGGTTACCTAGATCATGTGAGTACATAAGTACGTGTAAATAAAAGACATGTGAAACCCTAATCATACCAAAACCAAAGACTCAAGCTTCCAGAAAAATAGACATGTTTGACCTAGTTGACCCGTTTGACCCGTTGGTGACATTATGAGTTATAATTCAAATAAAGCCAATGAGCACATACAACATACATGATTAACATTCAAATAGTATCATACGTATGCTATATCAACCAGGTGTATCACTTAGATCATCATACAATCAAGCACTACACAAGTCATGCGAATCTAGAACATTAACATATCCATTAGTTATAATACAACTAACATGTCACACAAAGTTCAACCATTCATCACATGCCATGTGAAGCCACTCACGACTTCACATCCTAAACCCTGCCAATCCTACTAAGTAGGGGCCTCAGATCCGCACGCGTGTATAATGATCATAACCATATTCTTTAAGCATATGCATTGCATTCAAAACATCACAACAATCAATTACCAGACCCAAGCATGATGTCCTACTACTACACAACATCCAAACCATACATGATCACCAAAGTCCAAATATCACTCATGATTATCCAAGCATGCCATACAACTAATTTAACACGTTCTATCACACTAGAATTTATCCTTGAACATACTAGCAGGCTCCTATCATCCCAAACATGATCATAACATCATACTTCAACGTTTACACAAATAAAGTTTCCCTTTTGGGAAAGAACATCCCAAAATCTATCAAACATCCAAAGCATACATGAATTCATCAATAATATACCAATTCAAGCTCATACTAACATCTAAGCATGATCAACCACATCCAAACATCATAATTCAACAATCATATCCAAAAGTTACTATCTTTAGTAATGTATGAACTATAACATGTTTTCATGAATTTCCAATGATCACAACATCAATCTAACATCTAATCATCACCATGAACACATCCATAACATCATAACATCCATAGTTCAACATTTCATGCAAATAAAGTTACTATTATTAGTAACCTATGAACATCAACCCTAAATCATCAATTTCTTGCAAGATTCATGATTCCTAACATTCATACAACTTACTAATCACCACACATTCATCAAACAACCATCAATCATGCATAATCACAACAATTTCGAATTAGGGTTTGCTTCATAACCAAAGTTCATGATCAAACCACTAAAAACATAGAATTCTTGCATAATCAACGTTAACTAACATGTATACAATCTAACTAACATGTTAACATCATCAATGATTAAAACTCAACACCAAGAACCTCAAATTCGCAACTAGGGTTCGGCCATAACCAATTTCATGCAAACAAAACACCAACTAACCTCTAATTCGTGAAAAGTAACAAAATCGAGACTTCTAATGTGTTGAATGCCTTCAAATCGACCAAAATCCAATGCTTGATGCTTGATCCAAGTTGAAATCGCAAATGGAGAGGGTTTGGGAGGGAGGTCGCGGCCGATGGGGGGGTTAGGGTTTGGGTTTTTGTTTTATTTAAGTTTAATTTACATATTTACCCTTTAAACCCTTGTGTTTTGGTATTTTATAAAAACTAGGCTTTAAACTCTTTTTAAAATGTCTTTAACTTAAAAATATAAAGATATGAACTAATAATATTTATTACATAATTTATCTTTGCAAAAACACAAGAGATACAAATAAATAGGCACGTTTTCGCGTTACGCGATTAATTTTCCAATTAACCTTTTATAAGTGTGTAAACACATAAACATAACCCAATACTCACATAATCACTTAGATTCACATCAAATTAATATTATTCATTATTATTAAGTCACCAACGTTAAACGACAACTAGTGTGTGCTCACGACACGTGTATACAAGACTTAACGGAACTAACGGAGTTTGGTAACGGAAATTTACCGAATGTCACATTATCCCCATGTTGAAAGAATTTTCGTCCCGAAAATTGCGTTACATGGTGAGAGTGTTCCATCACTGGTCTACTGCATTGGCACACAGAAATCGAAATCGGGTGAGTTTTGGATGAGTTGTCACATCATCCCCATGTTGAAAGAAATTTCGTCCCGAAATTTAAATCAATACCTTCGTCTGCTGGCATCGTCCCTTCGAATAGTTGAGGGTACT
Organism: Flaveria trinervia; assembly: GCA_025506515.1. NCBI lineage: Eukaryota > Viridiplantae > Streptophyta > Magnoliopsida > Asterales > Asteraceae > Flaveria > Flaveria trinervia. The sequence goes on along the minus strand of CM046457.1, from coordinate 55,352,121 downwards.
TAAGCTTCATTTGATCTTCCCGTTCCCATGTGAATTCCGGTCCACGTCGCGAATTCCAACGGATTTTAACAATAGGTATCTTGCTCTGCTTAAGTGTTTTGACCTCACGATCCATCACCTCAGCTGGTTCTTCAACAAAACGCAATTGTTCATCCACCTGAATTTCTTCTAGTGGTACGACCGTCGTTTCATCAGTTATGCACTTCTTCAAGTTTGACACGTGAAATACATCATGAATTCCACTTAGCGAATCAGGTAGGGCTAATCGATAGGCTACTGGACCTACTCTTTCCACTATCTCAAATGGTCCAACGTACCTCGGATTTAGTTTCCCTCGTTTACCAAACCAAACTACGCCTTTCCATGGTGAAACTTTCAACAAAACCTTGTCACCAACCTGAAACTCTAAAGGTTTCCGTCTCTTGTCAGCATAACTCTTTTGCCTGTCCGCGCTGCAGCCATACGGTTCCGTATCTGTATAATTTTCTCAGTCGTCTCATGAATTAACTCGGGACCTGTTATCTGACTATCACCAATTTCTGCCCAGCAAACCGGTGATCGACATTTTCTCCCATACAACGCCTCGAAAGGTGCTGCCTGTATACTAGTGTGATAACTGTTGTTATAAGAAAACTCCACCAATGGCAGATGAATTTCCCAGTTATTCCCGAAGTCAATCACACAAGCACGTAGCATATCCTCCAATGTCTGTATAGTACGCTCACTCTGACCATCCGTCTGTGGATGATATGCAGTACTCATATCCAAACGTGTACCCAAAGATTTCTGCAATGATTGCCAGAAATGTGACGTGAAACGAGCGTCACGATCGGAAATAATTGAGATCGGTACCCCGTGTCTCGAAACGATCTCCTTGAGGTACAGGCGAGTCAACTTCTCCATCTTGTCGGTTTCCTTTATTGCAAGGAAATGAGCAGACTTTGTCAATCGATCTACAATAACCCATATCGTGTCACAACCAGTACTAGGCCGGGGTAGCTTAGTAATAAAATCCATGGAGATTTGTTCCTATTTCCACATTGGAATCTCGGGTTGTTGTAACAGTCCGGATGGTTTTTGATATTCCACTTTTACCTTCGAGCAGGTCAAACACTTGTTCACATACATAGCTACGTCCGCTTTCATGTTAGGCCACCAACAGTGAGCCTTTAGGTCATGATACATCTTGTCGGATCCAGGATGTATAGAATACTTAGATTTGTGTGCCTCGCTCATAACTAAATCTCTCAGATTTCCATGAACAGGCACCCAAAGTCTATCCATGAAATACTGAATTCCATCCTCTTTCACCACTAGTTGCTTATCCATTCCCCTTAACATTCAGAACCAATATTTTCCACCTTTAAAGCTTCTATTGTGCCTCCTTAACTTGTTCGGGCAGTTGAGTACTGATAGTAAGCTGTAAAGCTCGCACCCGTCGGGGTTTAGCTATTTCCTTCCTGCTTAAGGCATCGGCAACTACGTTCGCCTTTCTCGGATGATACTTAATTGCGCAATCATAATCATTTAGTAGTTCCACCCAACGTCGCTGCCTCATATTCAATTCTTTTTGCTCAAAGATATGTTGAAGACTCTTGTGATCGGTGTAGATAGTGCACTTGGTACCGTACAAATAATGTCTCCAGATCTTTAAGGCAAAAACTACTGCACATAATTCTAAGTCATGGGTATTATAGTTCTTCTCATGAACCTTTAGTTGTCTCGAGGCGTAAGCTATCACCTTGTCTCGTTGCATCAAGACACAACCCAATCCTTGAATGGATGCATCGCAATACACCACAAAGTCATCTGTTCCCTCTGGTAATGCTAATATCGGGGCTGTACAGAGTTTTTGTTTTAATAATTGGAAAGCTGATTCTTGACTCTCAGCCCATTTGTATGTCGTTCCTTTGTGAATAAAGGCTGTGAGAGGTTGTGCGATCTTAGAAAATCCTTCTATGAATCGGTGGTAATATCATGCTAATCCTAGAAATTGTCTTATCTCGCTTGGTGTTTTGGGTGTAGTCCAATTCTTTATCGCCTCAATTTTGGCAGGATCAACGTGTATTCCTTTCTCATTAACAATATGACCTAGGAATTGTGCCTCTCTTATCCAAAAGTCACACTTTGAGAATTTAGCATACAACTGCTCATTTTTCAACAGTTCCAAGATCATTCGTAAGTGCTCTTCATGCTCCTCCTTGGTCCTAGAGTATATCAGTATATCATTGATGAATACAATGACAAACTGATCTAGATAAGGTTTGCACACGCGGTTCATGAGGTCCATGAACACAACAGGTGCATTAGTCAACCCAAAAGGCATGACCAAGAATCATAATGACCATAACGAGTACGAAATGCAGTCTTGGGAATGTCTTCTTCTCGAACTCTGAGTTGATGATAACCAGATCTCAAGTCAATCTTCGAGTAATAGCTCGATCCTTGAAGCTGATCGAACAAGTCGTTGATATGAGGTAAAGGGTATCGGTTCTTGACTGTTACTTTGTTTAACTCTCGATAATCGATGCACATCCGGAATGTGCCATCCTTCTTCTTAACAAAGAGTACAGGAGCTCCCCAAGGTGATGTACTAGGTCGAATAAAGCCTTATCCAGAAGCTCCTGAAGTTGTGACGACAACTCCTGTAGTTCGTTTGGTGCTAATCGATAAGGTTCCCTAGCAATCGGAGCTGCGCCGGGAGTCAACTCAATCTAGAATTCCACTTGGCGGTGCGGTGGTAATCCAGGAAGATCTTCTGGGAACACCTCCGGAAAGTCGCGTACTACGGGAATATCCTCCATTCTCTTTTCTTCCTTTTGCTTATCGGTTACAAGTGCTAGGATAGCCACGCGGCCCTTCCGTAACAACTTTTGAGCTTTCATATACGAGATGATGCCTATCACAACACCACTCCTATCACCTTTGACGGTAAGAATTTGATCACCAACCGGGATCAGTATAATCTTCTCGTGACATATGACTTCCGCTTGCTTGCTAGAGAGCCAATCCATGCCTATCACAACATCAAAACTCCCCAGCGTAACAGGCATGAGATCTATAGCGAAAGTATGACCAGCAAGTTCTATCCTACAGTCTTTAAGGATATCCGTATAATCACTATGTTCTTACTATTCATCCCAGCTTTCTGTATCCTCAAAGAACCCCTCTCGGACCTCCGCATTGTAGAACTTGATTGTTACTATAGTTGTACCTGGTAGAACTTAAAACCCTAGTCATCATTTATATGTTTATTTGAACGGCTTGTGGTTGTTCCGGTTATGTTTATCAAACTTGCACAATTTTTGTGTTTAGATTAATGAGATTTATAATGTTTGACAAAAGTCTTTACTAAATTGATTTGTTTTTAACTGTTGATTGCTTGAATTTCAAAAAAAAGATTTATGTTTGATTAATTGATCATGATTCATGGTATCATATTTATATGGACTTTTTGATGCTATAAAAACTCTTTGATTCTTGAAAAAGTGTGTGTGTGGTAGGATAGTGAAATAGCAATTGTAATAGAAAGATGCATGCTCTCTGGAATTTTTGATGTTGTGAAAACTTTTTGATGCTGAGATAACTATCAAGAAAGTGCATTTTTATGTTTTGGTTTCCAAGTTATATCTAGGGCTGGAAAAATGGGTACCTGTTTAGACATGAGAAGACCTGTTTAGCAAAAAGGTACACTATGCATTTTTTTACTTATTAAAATAATTAAAATAAGGAATCTTGAATTTATAATTTCTTCTTCTTGATACCTAAAACATATAACTGTCACACTCGAACCACCAAATCTAAGTGTTAAGTGTGTCATTTTCAAGTTTGATACTTGTGCAAATCACGTTGTCTATAACCTGTTAAATACGATAAGACATGATTTGCCAGCCCTAGTAATATCTTTTTGGTAACGTTCAATTGATAGAGAAAACATAATGCTTTGCACCACACTTTAATTTTGTTTGGATAACATAAGTGGTGTTGTTTTAAATGTTAATTCAGATCACACAAAATGAGATGAAAAGCATCTTAAAAGTTTATACATACTATCAGATTTTTAAGAATTAAGATAATGTATTGTTCTTTCGCTTTAAAACTCACACTTTTAAAGGTTCCATTATTGCTTTCACAACATCTTATCGTCAAATTTGAGTTTTTCGATGACCCAATTGACGAATCAAAGGATGTTTTTGATTTGAGTGTTATGATAGTGACCATCTTTTACTGCTCATACATGTTCTTCTTCTTCAAAGTGTCTTGCTCACCGCTTCAATTCCACACCAAAGGTGATATCATAAAAGTTAAGTTCCATACGCCTTTGTTAAATCATTCTCTTTTTGAGTTAATGTGTCTACTGAGCGAGAAGAGGCTTTCTATATTTGTTTTGACCCATTTATTGATAGATTTGAGATTTTAGAAATCCAAAGAAGTTGATTGTTTCTGATCTAGAAGAGAAAACCTATTTGAAAGAGGAGTATGTGTGAATTTATGTGTTCTTAAGTACCCATACTATAATAGTTTAATGTTAGAGTCCAAATGTTTTTCTTATCCATATGAATTATTTTAAACACATCAGTTCTATACTTTCAAGAGATGGATATTTGATCCAACTAAGCTTATTGAAGGACGATCTGCTTGACTTCACTCAAATCTATGTAGATTGATGCAGTCTTATTTGTTTAGTTTCATTAATTAATGCAGTTTATTATCTGAACATATGCTGGAACAATTCACATGAACTGTTCCACATAAATCCTCAAACAAAACATAGTAATATTTATCCATTGTTATTGTTAGGTATAGGTCATAAAGATCCTAAATTATCACAACGTGTGGTTAGAACAGTGCTAATCAGTGACTTTGTGAAGGTTTACGCATTTGGAAAAGTTTCATTTGTGGAGTAAAGTGATCAAGTCCAAATTTCCACGGCAGCACACATGGTCATTTTGCTAGTTTACTAACATAAATCTATACACTTTTTATGCAAGTTTGACTTTTTTTAACTTTAACTACTCAACTTGGATCATATGTCCGTAATATTTTTTACACACTATTGCAGGAACAAACTACAAACCTATAAAGGATGGTAACCTTACAGAGGATGGTAACGTTACAACAGATTTTTTGGCTATAATGAACAACAAGAACTATGGATATCTCATTATTTATGGTAGACACATTATAAGTACCTTAGAAGCTACGTGCGGGAAGATTATGGAACAACCAATAGTTGGAGATGGAGACGATCAGTATAATGTTTTGATTATATTGTAACTGACACTTTGTGACTATATTGTTATCTAAGTATGAACGAGTATGTTAAAACACACTATCTCACTATCAATGACATGTATGTTATTCTTGTTTGATGTGTTTGTGATTGAATGCATATTTTTATGTTATAAAGTTGTATTTGAGTGTAAAAAATATCATTTTGTTATAATTAAAATCATAAAAATGTTGCATTTGCTATAACAAAAAGTTGCATTTATGTAGTTGTTCTATAATAAAGGTTCCATTTAAACATAGAAAAAGTTACATTTGAATGTAGAAAACGTTGCATGTTGGTAATTAAAATCTAACAAAAGTTTCATTTAAGAACTAAAAAAGCTACATTAGGTTAACAAAAAGGTTGCATTTGAATAGTAAATGCAACACTTTCTACAAAAGTTGCATTACGCCTTGAAAAAGTTGCATTAAGTCTAAAGCAACTGCGCCTAATACAGCTCCTGATAAAAGGTTGCATTAAGCCTAATGTAACATTTTTAAGGTCTAGTGCAACATTTTACTGGGGTTGCATTAGCTTTATTTTTTTGTAGTGATATGTGTATATACGTATATATTTATATATGTATATACCTATATGTGTATATAGGTATATATGTATATATATGTATATACATATATACATATATACGTACGAATATACGTATATACGTATATGCGTACATACGTGTATATATATACGTACACACACACATACACACACACACATACACACACACACACACATATATATATATATACGTATATATACGTATATATACATACATATATATACGTATACGTATACATACGTATATACATACGTATGTATATACGTATACGTATACATACGTATATATATACGTATAGATATACGCATACACACACACACACACACATATATATATACACACACACGTATATATATATATATATATATACGTATATATATACATATATACGTATATACGTGTATATATATACATGTATATTTATACGTATATACGTGTGTATATATATACATACATACATACACACACACCACACACACATATATATATATATATATATATATATGTATATACATATATACATATATACGTATATATACGTATATATATACGTGTATATATATACGTATATATATACACGTGTATATATATATATACGTATTATAATTGCAGGATCGATATTTGTCACTTAACGTAATGTTTTTCTCTCAAACTCACCTAGAACAACACTCGGGTAAGGATAGAATCAATAAGAGTTGATCACAATATAGAGAGTAATACAGAACACAAGAAGTAATTTTCAAGGTACTTTTATATATTGCTTCTCAACTCAATAATACAAGACTCTTACAAGCAGTATAGAATGAGTTACAAAGAGAACCTATATATAATACTACCTACAGCCGGATATACTTTGATGCCAGCTGGGATCCTACTGCTAAAGTCTATACTATAATAATATAGTTTAAGGTATCTCGGATAAAGTCTTATCTAAGATTTGGTAGTCAGGACATGTCCCTGACTTACCTTTTGTCACCAACTAAGGTTGGTAACTTGTACTATCATAAAAAGATGAACAGTAGAATAAAGTATGGTCAATTGTATGGCTCTTTAAAAAAAATGCCATACAGTATCAGAGGTCTGCAGCAGAGTATCAGAGACCATACTTGTGTCCACTGATTCATAGCAGTGTCTTCCGAAGGTTAAATGGTTTCGGAAGAGTAAGTACTTCCGAAGCCACTTATACTTCGAAAGAGGCTGCTTCTTCCAAGGCTTGGAGACTTCTTCTTATCATCATACTTCGGAAGTAGTCTTCAGGCTTTTCTTCAAAGACTTGATCTTCGAAAGCATGTTCTTTGCTTCGGAAGTAGAGTTCCGTCTTCGGAAGTTTATCTTTCAGTTTGTCTTCGGAAGAACTCTACAACCTTGGAAGTTCCATGCTAAGCTTCGGAAGCCCTTGCATGTAGTACCAAAATTGTCTAAGTGAATTGGTTTTGGTTGCACCAGCTTTCTTCTTGATCCAACAAACTCCCCCTAGGCTGATGCTATCAAAACCTCCTTTGTTTCTACTTCTCAAAACTTTTAGCACCAAGGAGAGTAGATATATGTCTGTTTCCTTGTTCTTCCCTGATATGATGCTAAGAAGTTTGTACAGATCCTTGGTAGATAGGAAGTCTAGTCTATCACCTTGGATAACATGTAACCTCTGTTGTTGCCCTCTGAAAAGAGTTACTTGATGAGAACTGTAATCATATTCCCATCTAACTATAGGTTCCAATTCTAGACCTTCCACCATCTGTAGAAAGGTAGTGCCTTTGGTAGGAGGTCTTTCCTTGTATTCCTGTCTTCTCAATCTCAACTCTTCTTCAATCCTAGCATTTGTAGTTAGCTCAGCTAGATGAAGATTGCTGAGATGATTTTTGATGAGTGCAGCAGCTCCAGAGTTGGAGGGGTTGGAGAATGGCTTTTCTGCTAACTCGGCAATGTCAATTCTGCTGGAGTGCAACAGAGAAGTTGCATTAAGTCTGTTGACTTCGCCATTCTCCCTCTCAACAACAAAGTTATGAGAATTTTCATCGTACCTCCACTGGATTATTTTCTTTCTAGGCACAAGAGACTGACCGGAATCTTGTCCTCTTTCTTGGTATCCAGTAGAGTCACGAGTTTCCTTCTAAGTTTTTCTCTTCATCATTCAATGAATCTGAATTAAGGCCTAGAAGTCCAGCTGCCTGGTCTAGTGTTCCTCTAGGTAAATCAAGAAATTGATCTCTTATGAGGGAACAAGAGGATCCATCAACATAGGTAATGTTGACAGAATCTTCATCACATGAGACATCACTTAAAGTTGTGAAGTTGATGAGCTTGGTCTTGATTACCTTGAACTCCTCAAGAGAGAGATGTTGAGAAGGTCGAGGGGATGGTTTGGATAGTTGTTGGGTAGGTTGAGGTTTAGTGGTTCTGGGAAGAGTTTTTGGTAGGAGGATAGGAAGTTTAGGTGGTTGGGGTGATGAAGTGGATGTGGGCAAGGATGTGGGTTCAAGGGTGATGGGTTCGGTTTTGATGGTGAAAGGTAGGGGTGAGGGTTCAGGTCGTGGTTGTGTGGTTGTAGTGAAGGTCATCCCCTTTACCCTTCTGTACATCTCTTACCTTTTTACCAACCGGATGTTAGTCTTGATTTCACTGACAATCTGTTGGAGTGTCCTCTCAGACATGGGACCCACCTGCCTTCCAGAGAAGCCATGGGCCCGAAGATAGTCTTTCATCTAGGCCTTTTCACTAAGCTTCCTGGTTGTAGTGACCCTAGCTTTTTCTTCCTTCTTCTTCTTCTCCTTTGCCTTTTCTCTTGCAGCCTTTCTTCTTTCTTTCTCCATTTGATCCTGCTCTTTCTTGTAGAGCCAGAGGATCGTCTCATCGTTGTGTGGAGAGAGTTCTTGAAGATCAAAGCCTCTGGGGATTAGGAAATTTATCCTGTCTCTCCTCAGCTGCAATTCAGCTTCCTTCTGTTCTTCTTCTTCTTTCTCCAAGGCCAACCTGGCTTCTTCTTCAAGTTTCATCCGGGTTGCCTTCTCTAGATCCACCAACTCCTCTAGTGGTAGCATGAGTGTTTCTTCATTGGCAGCTCCCATTTCGATAAGCTGGTTAATGATCTCTTCCCTTCTCTTATTGTTGACAGCCTCCTGATTGGCTGCAGCTACTTTTGTACTGGCAGCTAGCAACTTCTCAGTTGGAAGTCTTCCTTTCTTCTTGAGTTTCTCAATCTTCTCCTCTCCCTAAACCTCTTCCGCAGTCATCTTTCTTTTCCCTTTATCTTTTGAAGATCCTGACTAGGGTGGTCTTGGAGAGTGGATTTTGATTATGAGAGAGGTAGAGATGGTGTCTGGGATGGAGGTAGATTCAGAAAGTCCTCGCTGTTCACCTCAGATGCCATTTCAAGGATTGCATCCGTGATGATCAGTTCCTCGGACATTTTGAACAGTCCTTCCGCAGCTTCCATTTCAGCTTCGGAAGATTCAGCTTGTTCTTCCGAGGCTTTAACTTCAGCTTCGGAAGTTGGAGGAGATGCAGATTCTGTCCCAACTGTTTTAGTTGCTGGGCCATCAGTCCTCATTCCCCTTTGAAATGAATCTTAGGTTCCATGTGGACCTTAGGTTGACCAACTTCTTCCACAGTGGTAGAAGGTGCAGTCAGCCTCTGAAGATCTTCAGCTCTAAAGTAGAGCATTACAGCATCTGGGCTTGGCTGATCAGTGGAGGATCTCAATAGAAACATGGTGAAGAGTCTGTAGAGATTACTGAGCATCTTTGAGTCAATCTGAAGAATAACTTGAGATGGCTCAGACACAGTGATGATAGGAGTAGAAGATGTTGAAGTTGAAGTGTGGCTCTGTGGATCCTCAAGTGGTTGTCTCTGAACATTCTCCCCCTTTTTGGTAGCATCATCTTGAGAGCTAGATGAGCTAGAGGAAGAAGTCAATGAGACCTGAACAGGTACATGCCTAACAGACCTCTCTGTCGGTTTCTCAGCTAGTTTGGCCTTGAGATTATCAATCTTAAGTTGCTGAGTGGCGGACCTTGCTTCTAAAGTCCTAACCAAGGATTCAAGGTTTGAGACTTTAGATAGAAGGTCTTGAATGAGGAGTCGCATGCTTCCCTCATCTTCCTTTGAAGAATCACGGGGAGATAAGGTAACCTACCTGGTATGTTCAGCCTCACCACCAGATGCGGTATCTTGGCATCCTGGTTTCCCGTGCTCAATAATGTCTCTTTCAGAGTCATCAAAGGGCTCGGTTGCCGCAGATTCAGTCTAAGATATGTTACCATTGTCCACAAGGTCTATTGAGGCACCTTTTTTAGTGGCAGCTAAATCTATATGAGTCCCCTCCACATCAGTGGGACTCACCTCAGTTATAGGTTTTCTGATGAGGGCTAGAGATAAGGGATTTCTCCGGGCTCTGTTGATCTTGAAGAGGGTGTTGTAGATCAACTTCATTGCCATGGAGAGATGTTATCTCTTCATCAGTTTTGAAGAGAAGGTCAGTAACAGATAGGGAGGTTAAGCTTACTGACCCGGGACCTTGGTCAATGTCTACAGACATTGATCCTTTGGTGGGGTTGTCCCTAGTTGGCTGCTCAGAAGAGTGTAGACACTCATCTTGAGGGCTACTGGTTTGGGTGTCGGGCTCCTGGGTTTGAGACTGAGGAGACTCAAAACCCAAATTGAGGTCAAAAGAGAAGGATGGAGAGACCTCTGACTGAGTGGGAGCCCATGTTTCCACTCTAGTCCTTTTGGATTGAAGTGGAGGGGCTTGTTCAATCAGAGTAGATTGAACAAGGGTTCATTTGGGGCGTCTTTGATATGTGATGGTGATGGGTGGAGAAGTCAGTGTTGGTATTGTGGTGGAGGTTGCTGGTGTATGTTCATCACCTATAGGGTGAACAGGGATGTCACCAGGAGCTATGCACTCAATCTACCTGGAAGCAGAATGATGTACCTTCCAGTGAAGTTGGTGGACACCTTTTTCAAAGTCTTGAAGATAGTGGGCCTCATCTGAGGGACAGTCAGAGCAGTTGCACAGACAAGCATACTCTGGTCCAACTCACAGTTGATTATGTGTTGAATAAATCTAGGATACATAAATAATGTTTCCCGTTGTAGATTCCCAATCAGATTGGTGAACACAAATCTTGAGTAATTGAATCGCAGGCCTCTCACCAATCCATGAACTAAGCATCCTAGTTCATATGGGATTTGATCCCATCCCCCAGACTTGTTGGCAGGCAGTGGAGAACAACGTGCAGGAGGAACTTCTAGTTGTAAGAGAAGTTGAACTTGTAGACTGTCGACCTGCTTATGTCTCCACCATATCCATTAGGATGTAAGTGTTGTCCAAATCGGCCTTAGGGATTCAGTAGGAGCTCCTTCATCATGAAGCTCTAGATGCTCCCTGATGAGTTTTTCAGTGATGATCAACTCCTGTCCACAAATGCTCGACCTCAGTACATGAATCCTATTTAGGGTTTCTGTGACATCCGTCACCACAAGGTCCGTCAATTAACGTGATTATCCGTTAACTTTTCTTTGATCGTTCATTCCTCCTCTTTATTAACTCCTTGTATGGATATCCTACTTGCTTTATTATCCTTGTGCTTATGTTTCCTTCGTGAACGTGTGCTATGCTTAAAACTTTTACAAATTTCATCGTTATTGTCACTAAATATATCTTTTCATATAAAATCATTGTCATTAATAAAATTATTTTTAAGTGCCAATTATCATTGAATACATTTTTAACATAAAATAACAAACACTTTTAAATTCGTTTTCAACCGAAACAATCTTTGGGAACTCGGGGGCTAAGTGTAGGGACTAAAATTGACATTTTGCAAACTTAGGATGGGTATAAAACCCCATTTCCTAGCCATTCTTCTTCACCTTCTTCACTTCTTCTTCATTCTTCTTCACTTCACAATATCTTCTTCTTCTTTGCACCAAAACCGCCACGTTTCGTCTCGTTTTCATCGTCTAGACTTCATCTACAACCTAGTCTACTCCATCCTTGCAGGTAGACAACCTTGGTTGTCCTTTCTTGCTTGTTTTACTACTGTCCATTTCTAGGGTTTCGGGTATTCGGGTTCAACCCGAACACAAGAGGTCGTGTGGTGCGTGTGATGTCTTTTTGCGTGTGCTTCTTGTTTGTGTGTGTTTGTAGTGTGTTTCTGGAAGTCCTTGTGGTGTAAAACTCGTGCACGGAGCAGCCGGAGGCTGCTCTGCACTTCAGCAGTCGCAAACCTGCAGTTCAGGCGACTGGATCTGTCATGCGACTGGGTGAGTCGTGCGACTGAGTCATGCGACTGTGTCATTCGGGCAACTGAGTTGTGCGACTGGGGATGTCATGCGACTGAGTCGTGTGATCCAATGAATGTGTGCGATTGAGTCAATGCAGATGAATGTTGTGTGCGATTGAGTCATGCGACCGAATGGATGTATGCCATTGTGCGTGCATCGCATGACTGAAGGCCAATCGTACGAATAAAGGTTCAGTCGTACGAATGAAGCTGATTCATACGAATAAAGGTTGATTCGTGCGTATGGAGGTTAAGTCGTGCGATTGAGTGTTGTGTGGTACGACTGAATGCTAGTCGTGCGAATGAAGGTTCAATCGTACGAATGAAGCTGATTCGTACGATTGAGGGTTGATTCGTACGAATGGAGTGTTGAGTCGAGCGTCTGGTCCTATCGTGTGATTGATGATGCTGTGTGTGTGAATTTCCTTCTTGAATGTCGTGTGATGATAAGGTAACATCAACACAAATGTCATTGCTCGACCACAAAGATTAAAGTCAACGCTATCAAGACCATAAATACTATTCCAAATCAAATCAACCTAACGTTTTACAATTACAACAACCGATTTATGACTACTAATATTTAGCAAATACTTTTCCTATAATAATGGATCTTTTACATAATATCACCAGCAATGGCAACGATTTCTAGTACTTGGATCTACATAAGATCTAATACGTGTGTCAGCTTGTGTGTGTTACCCGTGACCGAACCGATACAACCCGAACCGACTGAACATTACTATTTGCTACATACATATCCTTAATGCTTAACAAAAACTGTCAATAGGTTTTTGACCATTCTTTGCATACTACATTTGAGGAACTTTGATCATTCGTACTTACCACTTAACAAGTGAGTTTCGTGGCCCCTTTTTATGCTTATACACTTTTCAATCATTTACAAACTTGGGGGAAAAGTATGTGCACCTGTTTTCTATGCTGTACAACTTACATACAATTTACATACTTGGAATCAACGTGCTAATGTTCTGTGAGTACTTATGTGATACATGCTTGAGTCTGTTGTGTGGTTCTTTCTTACAACCATTTAATTCTAGTGTGGAACCGACGGATAGGTATTAGTAGTACTACTGGGTTGACACCCCCACCCTCGTTGTTGGTATACTAGTTAGTACCAACAGTCGCCAGGAACGGGCCTTGGGTGAATATATTCCGACACGATTCTTTGTGTACGTCGTTAGGTTTGGTTGTAAAGCTCATTTCATGTGATTTTGCTTACTTATAACTGTATTCACGGTATTCCGCAACAACATTTATGCATCATCAATTACTCATTTACTTCTAAACCTGCGAGCTCACCAACAATTTGTTGACCATTTTGAGCATATTTTTTCAGGTGATCATGCTGATTGGAGATCTAGGTGTGCTGGCTTAGTGGAGACCGTAGGATGCATTTAGTGACTAAACATTGTCTTTTGGAAAACTTCATTGTAGTTGCTTTAAACATCATACTTTTTTAACTTGTTCCCGAGTTGTGGGAATTACATATAATGTTATCATCTTTGTTTATGTGATTCATGTATCATGTTATGCTTATGGCTATGTTGTCATTAATATTAGCTAAACACGACAAAAGTTCCCTTGTTTCCGGATGTCATCATGACACTCTAGTCATCATTATTATATTGCATCTCTATCACTTACCATGTGTTATGACGATCCCGTCTCGTTACATCTCCGTGTGTTAGGATCTAGTATTTGAACGAAACACCAACTGATTAACGTGTTAAACCAAACCAAATAGTGCGGAATCCTATTTGATTGGTGATCCAATCTATGAGAACGCACATAGACACAATAATGAATTGAATCTAACGTCAAGAATCGATTAGGAATCAATCTACAGTGTTCTATGAACTTGGAGTACGAACTTAGAGGCTTCTGGACGGCTAGGGTACGTCTGGAGTCGAAGTGAATTGAATGCTTCTCAATTTTTTGTTTTTCCATGAATTAAGTGGTATTTATAGGTTAGGGTTGCTTATTCGGGCGACTGAACCATGAGCATGGTTCATTCGTGCGATTGAGCCATGCGGTTGATCCATTCGTACGACTGAATGTTCAGTCGTGCGACTGAGTTAGACGCATGAAGCTGTTCAGGCGTATGGACTATTTAGGCGCATGGACACTCAGTCGCATGGCCATTCGGACGCATGATCACTATTTGGGCGCATGGTCCAGTCGGACGCATGTGAACTTTACTTAACCAAAGTTTGAATGTATTCTTATTATAACATTATGTATATCAATTTAAACAATCACAAACCTATATAATTTAGTCACTAAGTGTTATCCAACTCATTAATGAAATATTAAACATTATGAGTCACAACCAAACATTATCATTTCATTAAGTACCTAATATTACATAAGTGCAAGACATTCAAGACATATTACATTGAGATCAGGATCTAGGTACATAAGTGTATCAACACCGTGTTTCCGCTCTTAGTGGGGGTGTGACAGACAGGTATCAGAGCCATTGGTTATAGAGAATTAGGTAATTCACTTGACCTAGACTATAACCTAGGAACCTTCAAGTAGATTTGCATGCTAGGGTTGTGTGCATTTTATATCTGGTGTATGTGTTCCTCTTTGCTTGATTAATTTATCTATCCACCTTGTGATCTTTTCACCCTATGACAGAGAGCCCTTGTGCTCACTCTTTTTGGGATGCTTCTATTGAATCTTCTATTCCCTCTGCGCGCCGAGTTGGTTTATCAAACCCGGGTATTAAACCTGAAGAGATCTCCATAGATCATGCTATTGTGCTTGACCTTGGACATTGAGAATACCCTAAGGAGGTTATGTCTGAAACCTCGAAAGAGGAGGAGATGGACAACCTTCGCTAGACTAACGTGATTATATGCATGGGTTGCAATTATTATGATGGATTATCGTTAGGACATTATCGATTCATGGTGTCAGAATTACATGACTTGTATGTGATGTGTGGTAACCACAAGTGTGATATTAACTTGGAGTGCTGGACTTTGATGAGTAGTATGGTTAATATGCTTTGAAATGGTTAAAGTTTATGTGTTTACTACTTCTATGATTAGAAAAACGCCGCCTCAAAGAGTTACACACAACAACAGTGGCGGAAGTGAAGCCCCGAGGGGCAGAGCAGAGGCAGAGGTAGAGCACCAAGAACAAATGATGGCCCTGCCAACAACGATCAGGGAATAGGAAACGCTGATATGGCAGCTCTGATCGCTAAACAGCTGGCCGCACTGATCCCGACTATTGTGGCCCAAATGAGCGATGCTCTTCAAAATCACCACCCCATGGGGTTGGTGGCAATGATAATGAAGATAATGGGAACCCGATTGGGAACGAGAGCAACCAGGAGACCAGGAATGGTGGTACAGCCGATAATGAGACTGGGGTTGTTAATGCTAGAAGGGGGTGTTCGTACAAGGAGTTTGTGGCCTGCAAACCGAAAGAATTTGATGGAAAGGGCGGAGCTATAGCTCTGACTAGATGGCTTGAGAAAATGGAGGCAGTAATTGACATCAGCAAGTGCCTCGACAGCCAGAAAATCAAGTATGCCACGTGCTCACTGCAGGGAAAGGCACTAACTTGGTGGAACATTCGGATACAGGCTAGGGGAAGGGAATCAGTGCTGCAGATGTCATGGGATGAGTTTAAAGCCTTAATCACTGAGGAATACTACCCCCTCAATGAGATGCAGAAACTGGAGCATGAATTCTGGAATCATGCTATGGTGGGGGCTGGGCACGCTGCTTACACTGATCGTTTTCATGAGTTGGCAATATTGGTTCCACATCTGGTCACTCCGGAAACAAAGAGGATGGAGAGGTATATTTGGGGACTTGCGCCTCAAATCCGGGCAATGGTAACATCAGCTGATCCTCCACGATTCAGAGCGCAATTCTTAAGGCTGTCGCTCTAACTGATGAGATGGTGAGAATAGGGGTATTGGGAAGGGGAGCAGAGAAGAGAAAAGATGTTGGGGAAACGAGCTGGTCGAGTGCTGGGAAATTTGATAAAGGGGCTAAGACTACCAGAAACTTTGTGGCCGTGACACAAGGCAGGAGAGAGTATGTTGGCCGCACCCCAATGTGATAGGTGCAACTTCCATCATCCCCTAGCAATGCCGTGACGGGTGTGCGCGAACTGTAGACGCCCGGGGCATCTAGCGAAAGACTACAGAACAATGCCGAATCTGGTGGCACCAGTCAATGCAGTTAACGCCACTGGGAATACCAGGGGCTATTATGAGTGTGGAAGCCCTGATCACTACAGAAACATGTGCCCCAGACTAAATCGGGCGCCGGGTCAACAAGGAAACAACCAACAACCGGTGATGGCCATAGCTGGAAATCAAGGCTCGGGAAATCAAGGGAATACAACTCGGGGACATGCATTCGTCATTGGAGCCAACGATGCCCGTCAGGACCGAACGTTGTCACGGGTATGCACTTACTCAATAATTACTTCGCATCTATATTGTTTGATACTGGAGCAGACAATAGTTTTATATCTTCTGAGCTTGTGCAATTGCTTGATTTGAGTCCTAGTAGGCTAGAAACTAGCTACTCCATAGAAATGGTCAATGGTAGGGTTGTTCAGGCTGACGAAATTATTAGAAAGTGCTCATTGATATTGGAGGACCATGCCTTCGATATAGACTTGATACCCTTTGAATTAGGAAGTTTCGACGTGATTATGGGAATGGATTGGTTGTTGAAACATGGAGCTGAGATTGTTTGTCAGGATAAAGTAGTACGAATCCCCATGCCAGATGGGGAGGTACTCAGAATTCAAGGAGAGCGACGGGAAAAAACTTAAAGCTTATCTCCTACATGAAAGCACGCCGAAGTTTACGAAAACAGTGCTACGCTTTTCTGGCTCATGTGGTAGAAAAGAAGGAAGAAGAGAGGAAAGTGGTAGATATTCCGGTAGTACAGGACTGCCCAGATGTATTTTCTAATGACTTGCCTGGTTTGCCTCCTCCACGATAGGTGGAATTTCGTATAGAGTTGGTTCCTGGAGCTACACCGGCAGCAAAGACACCATACCGGTTAGCACCGTCTGAAATGCAGGAATTATCTAGTCAGTTACAGGAACTACTGGAGAAGGGTTTCATTTGGCCGAGTCACTCACCATGGGGAGCACCAGTGTTATTTGTCAAAAAAAGGATGGGTCGTTCCGAATGTGTATCGACTACCGTGAGTTAAACAAGTTAACTATGAAGAATCGGTATCCTCTCCCCAGGATCGATGATCTGTTTGACCAGCTGCAAGGAGCTTCGTATTCTCCAAGATCGACCTTCGTTCTGGATATCATCAACTAAGGGTTTTCGAGGAGGACATACCGAAAATAGCGTTTAGAACTCGTTATGGACACTATGAGTTCTTGGTCATGCCATTTGGGTTGACTAACGCACCAGTTATGTTTATGGACCTAATGAATCGGGTGTGTAAACCTTACTTGGATAAGTATGTGATCGTATTCATAGACGATATACTTATCTACACCCAGTCGAAAGAGGATCACGAAGAACACCTGTGGGTAATTCTGGAACTGTTACGTGAAGAGAAAATTTTCGCCAAGTTCTCAAAGTGTGAATTCTGGTTACGGGAAGTGAAGTTTTTGGGTCATGTGGTTAACGAGGATGGGATTCATGTAGATCCTGGCAAGATTGAAGCGGTGAAGAAATGGGATACACCCCAGACACCTTCAGAGTTACGGAAATTCTTAGGATTGGCCGGATACTATCATCGTTTCATCGCAAATTTTTCAAAGATCGCTCAACCATTAACGCTGCTGACTCAGAAAGACAAGAAGTTTGATTGGGGACATGCACAAGAATAAGCATTCCAAACGTTGAAAGAGAAGTTGTGCGATGCTCCAATATTGTCCCTCCCAGACGAAACCGATGATTTTGTGGTATACTGCGATGCTTCACATCAAGGATTGGGATGTGTACTAATGCAGAAGGATAAGGTGATTGCCTACGCTTCGCGACAACTTAAGGTGCACGAAAGGAACTATACAACCCATGACTTGGAGTTGGGCGCCATAGTATTTGCAGTTAAGATATGGAAGCATTACCTGTATAGAACCAAATGCATCATCTACACTGATCATAAGAGCCTGCAACATATCCTGGATCAGAAGGAGCTTAATATGAGTCAACGATGTTGGGTTGAGCTTCTTAGTGACTACGATTGTGAAATCCGGTATCATCCGGGGAAAGCCACCGTGGTGGCTGATGCTTTAAGCTGCAAAGAACGCACGAAACCACTACGTGCTCAAGCGTTGGGATTGACTATTCAAACAAGTTTGAAAGCTCAGATCCAAATTGCACAAAGTGAGGCGTTGAAAGAAGAAAACCTTGTGGGAGAAGAATTCCGAGGTTGGATAAACAAATGATTTGCAAGGGTGATGGTGTACAGTACTTCATAGATCATATATGGGTACCCAGATGGGGAGGTGTACGTACCTTGGTCATGGATGAAGCACACAAGACGTGATATTCCATTCATCCTAGTGCGGACAAGATGTACCACAATCTTAAGGATCCGTACTGGTGGCCAGGCAGATGCTTGACATACTCGAAAGTTGAAGTAGAACATCAGAAACCATCGGGATTATTGCAGCAACCTGAAATTCCCGAGTGGAAATGGGAGAACATAGCTATGGATTTTATTACCAAACTCCCTAGAACGAGCAGCGGCATGACTCGATATGGGTCGTGGTGGATCGGATGACGAAGTCAGCTCATTTCTTGCCGATCCGAGAAGACAACAAAATGGATAAATGGTGAGATTGTACACAAAAGAGGTCGTGACAAGACACGGGGTACCGGTGTCGGTCATATCCGACCGCAACAACCGATTGACTTCATGATTTTGGCAGACACTGCAGAAAGCGATGGGCAATCGATTAGATATGAGCACAGCCTATTATCGTCAGACAGATGGCCAAAGTGAACGAACTATACAAACGCTAGAAGACATGTTGAGGGCGTGTGTAATCGACTTTGGTGGTAGTTGGGACAGTCATTTACCGTTGATTGAGTTCTCTTACAACAACAGCTACCATACGAGCATTGGATGTGCTCCATTTGAAGCGTTGTATGTAAATGCAGATCTCCCGTTTGTTGGGCCGAGATTGGTGAAAGTCAGCTAACAGGCCCAGAGATCATTCAAGAAACAAGCGACAAGTTTTTTCAAATCAAAGACAGACTACAAGCTGCTAGAGATCGCCAAAAGAGCTATGCTGACAACCGTCAGAAGCCTCTGGAATTTAACATTGGAGATCACATTTTACTCAAAGTCTCTCCTTGGAAAGGAATTGTTCGGTTTGGAAAGAAAGGGAAGTTAGCCCCAAGATATGTAGGACCATTCGAGATTACAGAAAGGATTGGTCCAGTGGCTTACCGATTAAGGTTACCACAAGAACTCAGTGGCGTACATGATAATTTTCACGTGTCGAACCTCAAGAAGTGTTTGGCTGACGAATCACTTCACGTATCAGTTGAGGACATCAAGATTGACGAAAAGCTTCATTTTGTTAAGGAACACATTGAGATCATGGATCGAAAGGTCAAGCAATTGAAGTGTAGTAGAATACCAATTGTTCGCGTGAGATGGAATTTGAAACAAGGGCCAGAGTTTACATGGGAACAGGAAGATCAGATGAAACTTAGATATCCACATCTATTCGAGGATGACACTCTTGGACCTAACTCCAGCTGAATTTCGGGACGAAATTCTCTCAACTGGGGGATACTATGACATCCGTCACCACAAGGTCCATCAATTAACGTGATTATCCATTAACTTTTCTTTGATCGTTCATTCCTCATCTTTATTAACTCCTTGTGTGGATATCCTACTTGCTTTATTATCCCTGTGCTTCTGTTTCCTTCGTGAACGTGTGCTATGCTTAAAAATTTTACAAATTTCATCGTTATTGTCACTAAATATATCTTTTTATATAAATTCATTGTCATTAATAAAATTATTTTTAAGTGCCAATTATCATTAAATACATTTTTAACATAAAATAACAAACACTTTTAAAGTCGTTTTCAACCGAAACAAACTTTGGGAACTCGAGGGCTAAGTGCAGGGACTAAAATTGACATTTTACAAACTTGGGATGGGTATAAAAACCCCCATTTCCCAGCCATTCTTCTTCACCTTCTTCATTATTCTTCACTTCACAACATCTTCTTCTTCTTTGCACCAAAACCACCCCGTTTCGTCTCGTTTTCGTCGTCTAGACTTCATCTACAACCTAGTTTACTCCATCCTTGTAGGTAGATGACCTTGGTTGTCCCTTTCTTGCTTATTTTACTGCTGTCAATTTCTAGGGTTTCAGGTATTCGGGTTCAACCCGAACACAAGAGGTCGTGTGGGTGCGTGTGATGTCTTTCTGTGTGTGCTTCTTGTTTGTGTGTATTTGTAGTGTGTTTCTGGAAGTCCTTGTGGTGTAAAACTCATGCACAGAGTAGCCAAAGGCTGCTCTGCACTTTAGCAGTCGCGAACTTGCAGTTCAGGCGACTTGGTCTGTCATGCGACTGAGCCATGCGACTGGGTGAGTCGTGCGACTGAGTCGTGCGACTGAGTCGTGCGACTGAGTCGTGCGACTGAGTCGTGCGACTGAGTCGTGCGACTGAGTCGTGCGACCGAGTCATGCGACTGTGTCATTCGGGCGACTGATTTGTGCGACTGGGGATGTCATGCGACTGAGTCGTGCGATCGAATTAATGGGTGCGATTGAGTCAATGCGGATGAATGTTGTGCGCGATTGAGTCATGCAACCGAAAGGATGTATACGATTGTGCGTGCATCGTACGATTGAAGGCCAATCGTACGAATGAAGGTTCAGTCGTACGAATGAAGCTGATTCATACGAATGAAGGTTGATTCGTGCGTATGGAGGTTAAGTTGTGCGATTGAGTGTTGTGTGGTACGACTGAATGCCGGTCCTGCGAATGAAGGTTCAATCGTACGAATGAAGCTGATTCGTACGATTGAGGGTTGATTCGTAGGAATGGAGTGTTGAGTCGAGCATCTGGTCCTATCGTGTGATTGATGATGCTGTGTGTGTGAATTTCCTTCTTGAATGTCATGTGATATAAGGTAACATCAACACAAATGTCATTGCTCGACCACAAAGATTAAAGTCAACGCTATCAAGGCCACAAATACTATTCCAAATCAAATCAACCTAACGTTTTACAATTATCAACAACCGATTTGTGACTACTAATATTTAGCAAATACTTTTCCTATAATAATGGATCTTTTACACAATATCACCAACAATGACAACGATTTCTAGCACTTGGATCTACATAACATCTAATACGTGTGTCAGCTTGTGTGTGTTACCCGCGATCGAACCGATACAACTCGAACCGATTGAACATTACTATTTGCTACATACATATCATTAATACTTAACAATAACTATCAATAGGTGTTTGACCGTTCTTTGCATACTACATTTGAGGAACTTTGATCATTCGTACTTACCACTTAACAAGTGAGTTTCGTGGCCCCTTTTTATGCTTATACACTTTTCAATCATTTACAAACTTGGGGGAAAAGTATGCTCACCCGTTTTCTATGCTGTACAACTTACATACAATTTACATACTTGGAATCAACGTGCTACTGTTCTGTGAGTACATATCTGATACATGCTTGAGTCTGTTGTGTGGTTCTTTCTTACAACCATTTAATTCTAGTGTGGAACCGACGGATAGGTATTGGTAGTACTACTGGGTTGACACCCCCACCCTCGTTGTTGGTATACTAGTTAGTACCAACAGTCGCCAGGATCGGGCCTTGGGTGAATATATTCCGACACGATTCTTTGTGTACGTCGTTAGGTTTGGTTGTAAAGCTCATTTCATGTGATTTTGCTTACTTATAACTGTATTCACGGTATTCCGCAACAACATTTATACAGCATCAATTACTCATTTACTTCTAAACCTATGAGCTCACCAACAATTTATTGACCATTTTGAGCATATCTTTTCAGGTGATCATGCTGATTGAAGATCTAGGTGTGCTGCCTTAGTGGAGACCGTAGGATGCATTTAGTGACTAACATTGTCTTTTGGAAAACTTCATTGTAGTTGCTTTAAACATCATACTTTTTTAACTTGTTCCCGAGTTGTGGGAATTACATATAATGTTATCATCTTTGTTTATGTGATTCATGTATCATGTTATGCTTATGGCTATGTTGTCATTAATATTAGCTAAACACGACAAAAGTTCCCTTGTTTCGGATGTCATCATGACACTCTAGTCATCATTATTATATTGCATCTCTATCACTTACCATGTGTTATGACGATCCCGTCTCGTTACATCTCCGTGTGTTAGGATCTAGTATTTGAACGAAACACCAACTGATTAACGTGTTAAACCAAACCAAATAGTGCGGAATCCTATTTGATTGGTGATCCAATCTATGAGAACGCACATAGACACAATAATGAATTGAATCTAACGTCAAGAATCGATTAGGAATCAATCTACAGTGTTCTATGAACTTGGAGTACGAACTTAGAGGCTTCTGGACGGCTAGGGTACGTCTGGAGTCGAAGTGAATTGAATGCTTCTCAATTTTTTGTTTTTCCATGAATTAAGTGGTATTTATAGGTTAGGGTTGCTTATTCGGGCGACTGAACCATGAGCATGGTTCATTCGTGCGATTGAGCCATGCGGTTGATCCATTCGTACGACTGAATGTTCAGTCGTGCGACTGAGTTAGACGCATGAAGCTGTTCAGGCGTATGGACTATTTAGGCGCATGGACACTCAGTCGCATGGCCATTCGGACGCATGATCACTATTTGGGCGCATGGTCCAGTCGGACGCATGTGAACTTTACTTAACCAAAGTTTGAATGTATTCTTATTATAACATTATGTATATCAATTAAACAATCACAAACCTATATAATTTAGTCACTAAGTGTTATCCAACTCATTAATGAAATATTAAACATTATGAGTCACAACCAAACATTATCATTCATTAAGTACCTAATATTACATAAGTGCAAGACATTCAAGACATATTACATTGAGATCAGGATCTAGGTACATAAGTGTATCAACACCGTGTTTCCGCTCTTAGTGGGGGTGTGACAGACAGGTATCAGAGCCATTGGTTATAGAGAATTAGGTAATTCACTTGACCTAGACTATAACCTAGGAACCTTCAAGTAGATTTGCATGCTAGGGTTGTGTGCATTTTATATCTGGTGTATGTGTTCCTCTTGCTTGATTAATTTATCTATCCACCTTGTGATCTTTTCACCCTATGACAGAGAGCCCTTGTGCTCACTCTTTTTGGGATGCTTCTATTGAATCTTCTATTCCCTCTGCGCGCCGAGTTGGTTTATCAAACCCGGGTATTAAACCTGAAGAGATCTCCATAGATCATGCTATTGTGCTTGACCTTGGACATTGAGAATTACCCTAAGGAGGTTATGTCTGAAACCTCGAAAGAGGAGGAGATGGACAACCTTCGCTAGACTAACGTGATTATATGCATGGGTTGCAATTATTATGATGGATTATCGTTAGGACATTATCGATTCATGGTGTCAGAATTACATGACTTGTATGTGATGTGTGGTAACCACAAGTGTGATATTAACTTGGAGTGCTGGACTTTGATGAGTAGTATGGTTAATATGCTTTGAAATGGTTAAAGTTTATGTGTTTACTACTTCTATGATTAGAAAAACGCCGCCTCAAAGAGTTACACACAACAACAGTGGCGGAAGTGAAGCCCCGAGGGGCAGAGCAGAGGCAGAGGTAGAGCACCAAGAACAAATGATGGCCCTGCCAACAACGATCAGGGAATAGGAAACGCTGATATGGCAGCTCTGATCGCTAAACAGCTGGCCGCACTGATCCCGACTATTGTGGCCCAAATGAGCGATGCTCTTCAAAATCACCACCCCATGGGGTTGGTGGCAATGATAATGAAGATAATGGGAACCCGATTGGGAACGAGAGCAACCAGGAGACCAGGAATGGTGGTACAGCCGATAATGAGACTGGGGTTGTTAATGCTAGAAGGGGGTGTTCGTACAAGGAGTTTGTGGCCTGCAAACCGAAAGAATTTGATGGAAAGGGCGGAGCTATAGCTCTGACTAGATGGCTTGAGAAAATGGAGGCAGTAATTGACATCAGCAAGTGCCTCGACAGCCAGAAAATCAAGTATGCCACGTGCTCACTGCAGGGAAAGGCACTAACTGGTGGAACATTCGGATACAGGCTAGGGGAAGGGAATCAGTGCTGCAGATGTCATGGGATGAGTTTAAAGCCTTAATCACTGAGGAATACTACCCCCTCAATGAGATGCAGAAACTGGAGCATGAATTCTGGAATCATGCTATGGTGGGGGCTGGGCACGCTGCTTACACTGATCGTTTTCATGAGTTGGCAATATTGGTTCCACATCTGGTCACTCCGGAAACAAAGAGGATGGAGAGGTATATTTGGGGACTTGCGCCTCAAATCCGGGCAATGGTAACATCAGCTGATCCTCCCACGATTCAGAGCGCAATTCTTAAGGCTGTCGCTCTAACTGATGAGATGGTGAGAATAGGGGTATTGGGAAGGGGAGCAGAGAAGAGAAAAGATGTTGGGGAAACGAGCTGGTCGAGTGCTGGGAAATTTGATAAAGGGGCTAAGACTACCAGAAACTTTGTGGCCGTGACACAAGGCAGGAGAGAGTATGTTGGGCCGCACCCCAAATGTGATAGGTGCAACTTCCATCATCCCCTAGCAATGCCGTGACGGGTGTGCGCGAACTGTAGACGCCCGGGGCATCTAGCGAAAGACTACAGAACAATGCCGAATCTGGTGGCACCAGTCAATGCAGTTAACGCCACTGGAATACCAGGGGCTATTATGAGTGTGGAAGCCCTGATCACTACAGAAACATGTGCCCCAGACTAAATCGGGCGCCGGGTCAACAAGGAAACAACCAACAACCGGTGATGGCCATAGCTGGAAATCAAGGCTCGGGAAATCAAGGGAATACAACTCGGGGACATGCATTCGTCATTGGAGCCAACGATGCCCGTCAGGACCCGAACGTTGTCACGGGTATGCACTTACTCAATAATTACTTCGCATCTATATTGTTTGATACTGGAGCAGACAATAGTTTTATATCTTCTGAGCTTGTGCAATTGCTTGATTTGAGTCCTAGTAGGCTAGAAACTAGCTACTCCATAGAAATGGTCAATGGTAGGGTTGTTCAGGCTGACGAAATTATTAGAAAGTGCTCATTGATATTGGAGGACCATGCCTTCGATATAGACTTGATACCCTTTGAATTAGGAAGTTTCGACGTGATTATGGGAATGGATTGGTTGTTGAAACATGGAGCTGAGATTGTTTGTCAGGATAAAGTAGTACGAATCCCCATGCCAGATGGGGAGGTACTCAGAATTCAAGGAGAGCGACGGGAAAAAACTTAAAGCTTATCTCCTACATGAAAGCACGCCGAAGTTTACGAAAACAGTGCTACGCTTTTCTGGCTCATGTGGTAGAAAAGAAGGAAGAAGAGAGGAAAGTGGTAGATATTCCGGTAGTACAGGACTGCCCAGATGTATTTTCTAATGACTTGCCTGGTTTGCCTCCTCCACGATAGGTGGAATTTCGTATAGAGTTGGTTCCTGGAGCTACACCGGCAGCAAAGACACCATACGGTTAGCACCGTCTGAAATGCAGGAATTATCTAGTCAGTTACAGGAACTACTGGAGAAGGGTTTCATTTGGCCGAGTCACTCACCATGGGGAGCACCAGTGTTATTTGTCAAAAAAAGGATGGGTCGTTCCGAATGTGTATCGACTACCGTGAGTTAAACAAGTTAACTATGAAGAATCGGTATCCTCTCCCCAGGATCGATGATCTGTTTGACCAGCTGCAAGGAGCTTCGTATTCTCCAAGATCGACCTTCGTTCTGGATATCATCAACTAAGGGTTTTCGAGGAGGACATACCGAAAATAGCGTTTAGAACTCGTTATGGACACTATGAGTTCTTGGTCATGCCATTTGGGTGACTAACGCACCAGTTATGTTTATGGACCTAATGAATCGGGTGTGTAAACCTTACTTGGATAAGTATGTGATCGTATTCATAGACGATATACTTATCTACACCCAGTCGAAAGAGGATCACGAAGAACACCTGTGGGTAATTCTGGAACTGTTACGTGAAGAGAAAATTTTCGCCAAGTTCTCAAAGTGTGAATTCTGGTTACGGGAAGTGAAGTTTTGGGTCATGTGGTTAACGAGGATGGGATTCATGTAGATCCTGGCAAGATTGAAGCGGTGAAGAAATGGGATACACCCCAGACACCTTCAGAGTTACGGAAATTCTTAGGATTGGCCGGATACTATCATCGTTTCATCGCAAATTTTTCAAAGATCGCTCAACCATTAACGCTGCTGACTCAGAAAGACAAGAAGTTTGATTGGGGACATGCACAAGAATAAGCATTCCAAACGTTGAAAGAGAAGTTGTGCGATGCTCCAATATTGTCCCTCCCAGACGAAACCGATGATTTTGTGGTATACTGCGATGCTTCACATCAAGGATTGGGATGTGTACTAATGCAGAAGGATAAGGTGATTGCCTACGCTTCGCGACAACTTAAGGTGCACGAAAGGAACTATACAACCCATGACTTGGAGTTGGGCGCCATAGTATTTGCAGTTAAGATATGGAAGCATTACCTGTATAGAACCAAATGCATCATCTACACTGATCATAAGAGCCTGCAACATATCCTGGATCAGAAGGAGCTTAATATGAGTCAACGATGTTGGGTTGAGCTTCTTAGTGACTACGATTGTGAAATCCGGTATCATCCGGGGAAAGCCACCGTGGTGGCTGATGCTTTAAGCTGCAAAGAACGCACGAAACCACTACGTGCTCAAGCGTTGGATTGACTATTCAAACAAGTTTGAAAGCTCAGATCCAAATTGCACAAAGTGAGGCGTTGAAAGAAGAAAACCTTGTGGGAGAAGAATTCCGAGGGTTGGATAAACAAATGATTTGCAAGGGTGATGGTGTACAGTACTTCATAGATCATATATGGGTACCCAGATGGGGAGGTGTACGTACCTTGGTCATGGATGAAGCACACAAGACGTGATATTCCATTCATCCTAGTGCGGACAAGATGTACCACAATCTTAAGGATCCGTACTGGTGGCCAGGCAGATGCTTGACATACTCGAAAGTTGAAGTAGAACATCAGAAACCATCGGGATTATTGCAGCAACCTGAAATTCCCGAGTGGAAATGGGAGAACATAGCTATGGATTTTATTACCAAACTCCCTAGAACGAGCAGCGGGCATGACTCGATATGGGTCGTGGTGGATCGGATGACGAAGTCAGCTCATTTCTTGCCGATCCGAGAAGACAACAAAATGGATAAATTGGTGAGATTGTACACAAAAGAGGTCGTGACAAGACACGGGGTACCGGTGTCGGTCATATCCGACCGCAACAACCGATTGACTTCATGATTTTGGCAGACACTGCAGAAAGCGATGGGCAATCGATTAGATATGAGCACAGCCTATTATCGTCAGACAGATGGCCAAAGTGAACGAACTATACAAACGCTAGAAGACATGTTGAGGGCGTGTGTAATCGACTTTGGTGGTAGTTGGGACAGTCATTTACCGTTGATTGAGTTCTCTTACAACAACAGCTACCATACGAGCATTGGATGTGCTCCATTTGAAGCGTTGTATGTAAATGCAGATCTCCCGTTTGTTGGGCCGAGATTGGTGAAAGTCAGCTAACAGGCCCAGAGATCATTCAAGAAACAAGCGACAAGTTTTTTCAAATCAAAGACAGACTACAAGCTGCTAGAGATCGCCAAAAGAGCTATGCTGACAACCGTCAGAAGCCTCTGGAATTTAACATTGGAGATCACATTTTACTCAAAGTCTCTCCTTGGAAAGGAATTGTTCGGTTTGGAAAGAAAGGGAAGTTAGCCCCAAGATATGTAGGACCATTCGAGATTACAGAAAGGATTGGTCCAGTGGCTTACCGATTAAGGTTACCACAAGAACTCAGTGGCGTACATGATAATTTTCACGTGTCGAACCTCAAGAAGTGTTTGGCTGACGAATCACTTCACGTATCAGTTGAGGACATCAAGATTGACGAAAAGCTTCATTTTGTTAAGGAACACATTGAGATCATGGATCGAAAGGTCAAGCAATTGAAGTGTAGTAGAATACCAATTGTTCGCGTGAGATGGAATTTGAAACAAGGGCCAGAGTTTACATGGGAACAGGAAGATCAGATGAAACTTAGATATCCACATCTATTCGAGGATGACACTCTTGGACCTAACTCCAGCTGAATTCGGGACGAAATTCTCTCAACTGGGGGATACTATGACATCCGTCACCACAAGGTCCATCAATTAACGTGATTATCCATTAACTTTTCTTTGATCGTTCATTCCTCATCTTTATTAACTCCTTGTGTGGATATCCTACTTGCTTTATTATCCCTGTGCTTCTGTTTCCTTCGTGAACGTGTGCTATGCTTAAAAATTTTACAAATTTCATCGTTATTGTCACTAAATATATCTTTTTATATAAATTCATTGTCATTAATAAAATTATTTTTAAGTGCCAATTATCATTAAATACATTTTTAACATAAAATAACAAACACTTTTAAAGTCGTTTTCAACCGAAACAAACTTTGGGAACTCGAGGGCTAAGTGCAGGGACTAAAATTGACATTTTACAAACTTGGGATGGTATAAAAACCCCCATTTCCCAGCCATTCTTCTTCACCTTCTTCATTATTCTTCACTTCACAACATCTTCTTCTTCTTTGCACCAAAACCACCCCGTTTCGTCTCGTTTTCGTCGTCTAGACTTCATCTACAACCTAGTTTACTCCATCCTTGTAGGTAGATGACCTTGGTTGTCCCTTTCTTGCTTATTTTACTGCTGTCAATTTCTAGGGTTTCAGGTATTCGGGTTCAACCCGAACACAAGAGGTCGTGTGGGTGCGTGTGATGTCTTTCTGTGTGTGCTTCTTGTTTGTGTGTATTTGTAGTGTGTTTCTGGAAGTCCTTGTGGTGTAAAACTCATGCACAGAGTAGCCAAAGGCTGCTCTGCACTTTAGCAGTCGCGAACTTGCAGTTCAGGCGACTTGGTCTGTCATGCGACTGAGCCATGCGACTGGGTGAGTCGTGCGACTGAGTCGTGCGACTGAGTCGTGCGACTGAGTCGTGCGACTGAGTCGTGCGACTGAGTCGTGCGACTGAGTCGTGCGACCGAGTCATGCGACTGTGTCATTCGGGCGACTGATTTGTGCGACTGGGGATGTCATGCGACTGAGTCGTGCGATCGAATTAATGGGTGCGATTGAGTCAATGCGGATGAATGTTGTGCGCGATTGAGTCATGCAACCGAAAGGATGTATACGATTGTGCGTGCATCGTACGATTGAAGGCCAATCGTACGAATGAAGGTTCAGTCGTACGAATGAAGCTGATTCATACGAATGAAGGTTGATTCGTGCGTATGGAGGTTAAGTTGTGCGATTGAGTGTTGTGTGGTACGACTGAATGCCGGTCCTGCGAATGAAGGTTCAATCGTACGAATGAAGCTGATTCGTACGATTGAGGGTTGATTCGTAGGAATGGAGTGTTGAGTCGAGCATCTGGTCCTATCGTGTGATTGATGATGCTGTGTGTGTGAATTTCCTTCTTGAATGTCATGTGATAATAAGGTAACATCAACACAAATGTCATTGCTCGACCACAAAGATTAAAGTCAACGCTATCAAGGCCACAAATACTATTCCAATCAAATCAACCTAACGTTTTACAATTATCAACAACCGATTTGTGACTACTAATATTTAGCAAATACTTTTCCTATAATAATGGATCTTTTACACAATATCACCAACAATGACAACGATTTCTAGCACTTGGATCTACATAACATCTAATACGTGTGTCAGCTTGTGTGTGTTACCCGCGATCGAACCGATACAACTCGAACCGATTGAACATTACTATTTGCTACATACATATCATTAATACTTAACAATAACTATCAATAGGTGTTTGACCGTTCTTTGCATACTACATTTGAGGAACTTTGATCATTCGTACTTACCACTTAACAAGTGAGTTTCGTGGCCCCTTTTTATGCTTATACACTTTTCAATCATTTACAAACTTGGGGGAAAAGTATGCTCACCCGTTTTCTATGCTGTACAACTTACATACAATTTACATACTTGGAATCAACGTGCTACTGTTCTGTGAGTACATATCTGATACATGCTTGAGTCTGTTGTGTGGTTCTTCTTACAACCATTTAATTCTAGTGTGGAACCGACGGATAGGTATTGGTAGTACTACTGGGTTGACACCCCCACCCTCGTTGTTGGTATACTAGTTAGTACCAACAGTCGCCAGGATCGGGCCTTGGGTGAATATATTCCGACACGATTCTTTGTGTACGTCGTTAGGTTTGGTTGTAAAGCTCATTTCATGTGATTTTGCTTACTTATAACTGTATTCACGGTATTCCGCAACAACATTTATACAGCATCAATTACTCATTTACTTCTAAACCTATGAGCTCACCAACAATTTATTGACCATTTTGAGCATATCTTTTCAGGTGATCATGCTGATTGAAGATCTAGGTGTGCTGCCTTAGTGGAGACCGTAGGATGCATTTAGTGACTAAACATTGTCTTTTGGAAAACTTCATTGTAGTTGCTTTAAACATCATACTTTTGTAACTTGTTCTCGGGTTGTGGGAATTACATACAATGTTATCATCTTTGTTTATGTGATTCATGTATCATGTTATGCTTAGGGCTATGTTGTCGTGAATATTGACTAAACACGACACAATTCCCCTTGTTGTCGGGTGTTGTCATGACATGCTAGTCATCATTATTATATTGCATCTCTATCGCTTACCATGTGTTAGGACGATCCCGTCTCGTTACATCTCTGTGTTTCCACTCTTAGCGGGGGTGTGACAGTTTCGGCTTGATCGTTTCCCCAAAATTCGGCTATTTGGTTGGAGTAAACAGTGGGGTTAACATAAGGGCTGTGTAGTAAGATGATTGGGTGAGAAAGGAGATGATTTCAGAGAAGTCAGCATCTCTTGATGAATCAAGAAGTGCGACTTGGCTGTGCTGAGGGTTAAGTGCTATTTGAGAAAGATGAATGTGGATGATTTTGAGCTTGGGTAAAGTTAGAGATGGAGAAAAAATTTGTAGGCTAGTAAAAATTGCAAGTAAGAAGATGAAATTGAATAGTCAAGATTATTTAAAAGAAAGTGGGAAGGTGGTAATGGGGATAAGGATAAGGTGATGTGATAGTTTAGTGGATGAATTGACAGTGGCGGTAAAGTTAAAATCAATTAATAATCGACATCATTAACAAAATCTTTGCTTTTTACAATGTGGAGCCCAAAAAATTTACGTTACACAGTAGAATCTTCCTTCCGAGTGTAAACATTTCCGAAGGTTAGTATTGCTTTCCGAATGGAGAGTTTGTAAACCTCGGAAGTTGATCTAATATGCAATCAATCGCTTCTTCCGAGACCAAAGGCTCTTTCGAGAAGAAAAATTATCCTTTGAGAAATTATGCTTCGGAAGATATAAAAATAACTTCCGATGGTTAATTTCTCTTCGGAAGAAATTTACACTTAGAAAATTTCAGAAAGACCTTTTGTAACAGGGCTTAAATTGTATTAACATAAGACATTACATATTAAAAGGTTTCAAAAGAGGTGATCTAATCAATGTTTATCATCCCAATAGCTTTAGTGAAAAAATCAGCATATTGTTCATTTGAGTCAACTTTGATTAGTTTAATCAGATTTTTCTCATGAATATCTCTAATGAAATGGTATCTGATGTCAATATGCTTTGTCTTGGAATGCTTCACTGGATTTTTAATAATGGAGATAGCACTGTTGTTGTTAATATGGATAGGAGTACTCATAAAGTTGAATCCATAGTCTAACATCTGATTCTGAATCCATAGCAGTTGAGCACAGTAGCTAGCAGCAACAATGTATTCAGTTTCAGCAGTTGATATAGAGACACAGGATTGTTTCTTGCATTGCCATGAGATGATCCTTCCACCAAGAAATTAAAATCCTCCTGATGTTGATTTCTTGTCAATATTGCAGCCACCATAGTCACTGTCAGAGTATCCATAGAGATTAAAGTCTTTGTTTCTGGGATACCAAAGACCTAGTTTAGGTGCTCCTTTGAGGTATCTGAGGATTCTCTTAACAGTAGCTAGGTGAGACACCGTTGAAGCAGCCTGATATCTTGCACAGATGCAAGTAGCAAACATGATATCAGGTCTACTGACAGTAAGATACATCAGAGAACCAATAATTTCCCTATACTGATGTTGATCAGTATCCTCCCCCTCAAGGTCAAGACAAAGATTATGGTTTTTGGGTATGGGTGTCTTGGCAGGCTTGCAATCCTTCATTTCAAATCTTTCTAAGATGTTAGAGACATACTTAGATTGATTAATGAAAAACCCTTCCTTCATTTACTTCACCTGAAGTCCAAGGAAAAAGTCCATTTTTCCCATGGAACTCATCTCAAACTTTTTCTTTATAATGCTTTCAAAGTCCTTACACATTTGGTCATTTGAAGAACCAAATATGATGTCATCGACATAGACTTGAACGAGCAAGATGTCCTTTCCAGACTTTTTGATGAAGAGAGTCTTGTTGATGGTACCTCTAGTGTATCCATTCTTTAGAAGAAACTAAGACAAAGTCTCATACCACAGCCTAGGTGCTTGGTGCAGCCTATATAGAGCTTTATCCAATTTAAACACATAGTTGGGGTGTTGTGGGTCTTCAAATCCTAGAGGTTGGCATACATAGACTTCCCTATCTATATCCCCATATAGAAAGGCACACTTGATATCAAGTTGATAGACAATGAAGTCCTTAGATGCAGCATAAGCATGGAAGATCCTAACTGCCTCAAGTCTTGCAACTGGTGCAAAGACATCAGTATAATCAATTCCTTCCTCTTGGGTGTATCCATGAACAACAAGTCTTGCTTTGTTCTCGATGATCAAGCCTCTATCATCTCTCTTGTTTCTAAAAACCCATGTAGTGCCTATTAGTACTTGACCAGATGGTAGCGGACATAGGTTCCATACCTTCTTTCTCTTGAATTGAAGCAGCTCCTCTTGCATCGATTCAAGCCAGCTACTATCTTTCAAGGCATCTTCTACCTTCTTGGGTTCCATCTGGGATAGAAAGCATGAATACAAGTAGACATTCCCATGATGAGTCTGTCCTCTTGTTCTCACTTCCTTAGAGACATCCCCTATGATGTTCTCAGCAGGATGAGTGTTGTGAATCCTAAGACGAGGAATCACTTCCAGTTGTAGAGATAGATCCAGGTTGGACATATTTCTCAGGAACTGGAACACTATGTCCAGCTGCTATTTCAAAATCATTCAATGAGGACTGATTGAATGAGTGAGAAACATCATCAATGGTTGGTTGTGAAGTAATTTTAACAGTTTCATGTTCCTTCAAAACACTGCTTCCTTCTGCCTATTGTTATGGTGGATCACCTGATGAGTTTTGAGGCTCAGTAAGTGATTCACTTGTAGAAGCTTCACTATTCCTTGATATAGTTAGACTATCAGATCTGTGAATGGTGGAAGCTTGGTGTATTGCGGCTCTTGGAGAACTTGGACTAGCCTGGGTAGCTTAAAAAATTGATCATTAGCAGTAGCATCAGCATCATTTTGAGCTCCTGTTCCAACTGAAACATTCTCACAAGATGGTTTAGAATAGTTTGGAAACAATTCTAAATCAAAGATATGATCAGGGCCATTCCCCCTAACACGAGGAGTGTGCTCATTAACAACTATATTGGATGACTCCTCAAATTGTTGATTCTTAATGTTGTATACTCTATAAGCTTTGGAGCTGGAAGAGTATCCAACAAAGATAGCATCATCCGACTTTTCAGCAAATTTTGCTAAATTGTCTTTTGTGTTAAGTATGGTACACCTGCTGCCAAAGAACCTTAGAAAGCCAATGAATGGTGGCCTCTTGTTCCATAGCTCATAAGGGGTTTTTCCATGGGGCTTAACTACAAGAACTCTGTTCTACACATAGCATGCAGTGTTGACTGCCTCTGCCCAGAATGTTAGAGGTAGTTTTGAATCAGCTAACATAGTTCGAGAAGCCTCAATAAGTGTCCTGTTCCTCCTCTCAGCAATACCATTTTGTTGAGGAGTTCTGGGAGCACTATATTGTCTGGCAATCCCTTTTAGTTACAGAATGAATCAAGAACAAAGTTCTTAAACTCGGTCCCTTGATCATTTCTAATTATTTTGACCTTGTGATCAATTTGATTTCATATTCTAAGAATAAAAGATTTTAATGTTTCAGTAGTTTCATCTTTAGTTCTTAAAAAGAATACCCATGTGAATCTTGTAAAATCATCAACTATCACAAAGCAATATGATTTCCTTCCAATGCTCATTATACTTATGGGACCAAAAAGATCTATGTGCAATAAGTGTAATGGAGTAGTAATAGAGTTAACACATTTGGATTTGTGAGATGACCTGTGTTGTTTCCCTTTCAGGCATGCAACACAGTTATCTTTGGAGAAAAACTCCTTTTTAGGCAAACCATGTACCAAGTTATTTTTAGCCATTTTATTCATTGTCTTAAAATTTACATGACACATACGTTTATGCCATAGTGTTGACTCATCACTATCAGCTTTGGAAAGAAAGCATGATACTTCACCCATTGGTGAAGCATTATTCATATCTAGCTTGTACATATCCCCTTTCCTGGGAGATCTAAGAAGCACCAATTCCAGAGGAATTGTCATCCCTGGTTTGAGGATAATGCACTCATGTTCTGTGAAAAGCATTTGGTGCTTTTGATCATAGAATTGAGAAACACTTAACAGATTGTGTTCAAGCTGTTTGACAAAATGAACTTTGTCAACCTTAATTTACCATTGGATATACTCCCTCTGCCAGAAATATATCCTCCGGCCTCACCTCCAAATTGGAC
This sequence comes from Flaveria trinervia, assembly GCA_025506515.1. Lineage (NCBI taxonomy): Eukaryota > Viridiplantae > Streptophyta > Magnoliopsida > Asterales > Asteraceae > Flaveria > Flaveria trinervia. Next base: position 55,316,826 of record CM046457.1, on the reverse strand, counting down.
AGGACCTCCATCATAGTTCTAAAACTGTTGAAGGAGAGATCTGTTCCTTGTCATGTGCTTGGAGCATCCACTATCTACAATCTAGACATTTTTATTCTTGTCATATGGGTGTCCCTGCACATAAGATGAGTATGTTAGTTTTGTTTGGAAGCCGAAGCCTAGTTGGTCTTGGGTTCTTCTAAAGATATGACATAACTGAACCAAAAGATATGCATGGGGGTTCAATAGAGGTCTTTGAAGAAGAGGTTTGGGCTGCAACATCTTCCTTGATCTTCCAGTCCACCCTTTGGTTGATCTTGGAGGATGAGCTTGTAGAAGCTTTTGCAGCATGGCCATCTTCTGAAGCTTCTTTCTTTTCGGAAGAAGCCTTCACCACCTTTTCTTCCGAAGCAGTCTTCTTCTAGGATGGTTTCAAGGGAGCTTTCTTGTTTTTCCGAACCTTAGTAGCTTTTGCTTCCGAAGCCATTTTCCCTTCGGAAGAAAAAGTTTCTTCCGAAAGCAACTTAGCTTCCAAAACTACCTTTCCCTTTTTCATCACTTGAACCATTTGAAAAGGTCCAAATGATAAACCTTCCCTAACTCCTTTTCTAACATTATTTGCATAATGTGTGTTTGCAGGATTGTAGTAACAATATTTTGCAATGTGGTTTTGCAGACCACACATTATGCATGCAATGTTAGTCTTTTGGGAACGTGGGGGTTGCTATTTCTTGGGCTTTTTTTCTTCATCAGCAACTTTTCCCTTCAACTTCTGATCCTTTGGCAGGACAGGAGTGCTGGTATTACACTCCTTTCCTGAATCAGAAGTACCTAACACTTGGAATCCAGCTGAGATAAAGACACTTTTCTGCTTAGGGTCAATCTTCAGCTTGGACTCAGCCACCTTCTTGGCAGTTCTTCTAGCAGCTTTAGCTATGCTTCTTTTGGCCTTAGTGGTTAGGATTTGTTCTTCACAGGAGGAGATGGGTATATCTACTTGTTCCTTCCGTGTGGTGGCCACTATTGTTGCTTCATCCTTCAACTCTAGTGAGGAAGGGTTAGTAGTTGGAACCTCTTGCTCCTCACTACCATATCTAGGCTATTTAATAGACTCATAGGAGTATGGTAGAGCAATTTCATTGGTTCCAAACCCTCCTTTGTTCTGATAACAGAGTTTGGAATGGGAGGATGATGCAAGAATAGCTTGGAAGTTCTGCTCAGAAATGGCATTCTTCCTGGACTGAGCCTCAGCAGTGACAAGCTGGGCTTGAGCCTCAGACAATTTGGATATCAGATCCTTGATTTGAGTCTTGTAGTTGGTGTGTTCATGTTTTAAAAGAGACACAGTTTTCTCTAACTCCTCAATTTTCTTTTGATAGTCAGATTCAGCTCTTTTAAATTCAGATTTTAAAATGATCAAAAACTCAATATCAGATCTGATTTCCATATTATAATCCTGATAAAGTTTAACTTCAGCTATACAGGCTGGAGTGCAGAGATGTTCATATACCTGGGTATTGTCTGTTCCAGCCATGAGAGCTTGAGCAGGAGTCGCACCCTATACCATGAAGCTCCAGTCAACTTCTTGAGCCATTACAGCTGTTTCAGTTGACTTCTCAGCGGGCTTTGAGGTTGAGGGATGTGTGGAGGCCTGTGGGGTTCCCGGATTGGTCTTGGGAGCCTTGCATTCCCTTGAAAAATGACCCAGTTGGTTACAGTTGTAACATTTTCCTTGGTTTTGTCAAACCCAAACTTGCTGGTAGTTGGGTTTTGAGGGAAATGCCTTCCAGTTCTCTTAAAGAACTTCTTCGCTCTATAAGTTAAAAGAGCCATCTATTAGACAATGTCCACGTACTCTATATCGTCTGGACTGAAACACTCAAGATCATCAAAGTAGTATTGAAAATCACCTGAATGTCTACCTCCTAAGACAAAGGCACAACTTTCCTGAAAGGAGTTGTGTTGAGCCTGTTGAGACCTTGGAGTCTCAGGAAAAGTGATGTATGGTCCAGGAGAGCAGGATGGCTGATGGTAGGTCAGGTAATGCTGAGGTTATGGGGGTAATGAGCCTTCAACAACCATTAAAGCGTTGCTAGCAGGAAGACTCATGGGTCTTCTTGTTTGGTGGCCCTTCTTACTCTCCATCTCTAGGCGATATCTATCAAGGATGCCATAGAGTTCAATCATGGTGAGAGTGTTCAAGTTCTCTGTCCTCTTGATAGAGACATAGTAAAATGTCCACTGTTTGGAAGAGCATTCATGAACTTTCTAGTAAGATCTTAAGTTCGGGAGTGATCTTCACAGACTGAAGAGAAGAGATAAGATCCATGTACCTGAAGTACTGCTGGCTGAGAGTCTCTCCAGCAATATGAGTGAAGTTCTCAAACTGCTGCTTCAGCGAGTCCTTCTTCGAGTCATTGGAGCTTGAGTACATCTGAGCAAGTGCATCAAACAATTCTTTGGCAGTCATGCAATGCTCGAATCCCACCATGATGGAGTTCGGTATTACAGTCATAAGAATGGTCATAGCATTGTTGTCGATGTCCATCTTCTTTCTGTCTTCATCAGAGTAATCTTCTACAGCCTTTTCTATCATGGCACCGTTTCTTCCAGGTGATGCCACCTTTGGCTTATACGGGCCATTGACAATGGAGTTCTAGATCTTGCTGTCTTCGTATCTGATGAACCCTTCCATTATCCTGCTCCAAGACCTGAAATTATCAGGAGTAATGATGGGAGCCTTTGTCATGGTTCCCATATCTACCTCGGACTTGTTAAGGGCCATTTTGAGTGAGTGGGTTGAAGGGAGGAGTGAAAAACAAGTTGATTTGGATGGTTAGATCACGCAATCAAGAGCCTGAGAAGCTCTGATACCAATTGCAGGATCGATATTTGTCACTTAACACAATGTTTTTCTCTCAAACTCACCTAGGACAACACTCGGGTAAGGATAGAATCAGTAAGAGTTGATCACAATATAGAGAGTAATACAGAACACAAGAAGTAATTTTCAAGGTACTTTTATATATTGCTTCTCAACTCAATAATACAAGACTCTTACAAGCAGTATAGAATGAGTTACAAAGAGAACCTATATATAATACTACCTACAGCCGGATATACTTTGATACCAGTTGGGATCCTATAGCTAAAGTCTATACTACAAGACTATAGTTTAAGGTATCTCGGATAAAGTCTTATCTGAGATTTGGTAGTCAGGACATGTCCCTGACTTACCTTTTGTCACCAACTAAGATTGGTAACTTGTACTATCATAAAAAGGTGAATAGTGGAATAAAGTATGGTCAACTGCATGGCTCTTTAAGAAAATGCCATACAGTATCAGAGGTCTGCAGCAGAGTGTCAGAGACCATACTTGTGTCCACTGGTTCATATCAGTGTCTTCCGAAGGATAAATGGCTTCGGAAGAGTAAGTACTTCCGAAGCCACTTATACTTCGAAAAAGGCTGCTTCTTCCAAGGCTTGGAGACTTCTTCTTATCATCATACTTCAGAAGTAGTCATCAGGCTTTTCTTCAAAGACTTGATCTTCGGAAGCATGTTCTTTGCTTCGGAATTAGAGTTCCGTCTTCGGAAGTTTATCTTTCACTTTGTCTTCGGAAGAACTCTACAACCTTCGGAAGTTCCATGCTAAGCTTCGGAAGCCCTTGCATGTAGTACCAAAATTGTCTAAGTGAATTGGTTTTGGTTGCACCAACCTTCTTCTTGATCCAACAATATATATATATATATATATACACGTAAATATATACGTATATATATATATATACACGTAAATATGTATATGTATATATATTTGTGTGTGTGTGTATCCTCATTGGGTGTGAACCTCCATACATTTCCTTAATCACATGGATTAAGCCCCAGTGCGCATCCTCATAGGGTAGCTAACCCGCACACGGTTGAGCTAACACTCCTCATTGAGTGTGAACCTCCATACATTTGCTTGCAAGACTTTCTTACTTTCATTCGTTCATTAATGCATGCATTCTTCATTTCGTTCCTATTTTCATTATCTTTCACTTTACGTTACATAATAGTTTTCAATTCATTCATTAGCATTCTACGTAAAGCCAAGGGAAAATAATCATATATAATAATAAGGAACATCAATATACACAGTCAACATCATCATACAGGGCACGATCATACATACATAACAAACATCAACATCAAGCCTAACATAACATCTATGGCCTCAAAACTCATCTTACATGAGCCCCCGGGAACCATCCACGTCAAAACTTACATCTGCACTTTCCCCTGAAAGTCAGTAAATAAACTATGTTCTTTCGGGTGCATAAGTCCTACTTGGGCGTGTGGACACCCTTCAGTCGCATGGCCTCCCAGGAGACTGAACATAATGCGGATGAACATCAGGCGATTGGACCCTATACGAATGGTCCTAATGTTGATGGGCACTAATGTGGATGGGCACTAATGCGGATGAGTATCTAGGCGTATGGACCCTCAGTCGCACGATTCACATGCGAATGAACCTCAATCGCACGACTCACATGCGTATGAACCTCAGTCGCATGACTCGCATGCGAATGGACCTCAGTCGCATGACTTACATGTGAATGGACCTGAGTCGCACTCCTTTCGGCCGTGTGGCCTCAGCTGATGCAGAATGCAATTCATCTCGAACCGAATATGCACTTTTCGGTCTCCAAACCCTCTCAAACCTGTTCTAAGCCCAAATCAACCATCCTAAACCTTAGAAACACATACCATAACACCATTCAAGCACACGCAAGCCTGAAAACACACTCCACTAGCTTCAAACACAAACACATACACACGGGTTCAACACACACTTCAAAAATGGTTTTTACTATGTGTTCCAGCCCTAAATCAATTGAAAACATGTAAAAAAGGGTCCTAGAACTCACACAAACAACCCCGTCGAGTAGAGCTTCAATCTAACCTGCTACACTTCAACTTTCACACTCGAAATCATGAAAACCGAAGCTTGAAACCACTTTTCTCTCTTTTTTCTCTCTATGGCCGATTTGTGAGTGTGAGGGAGGGTGTGGGCTGCCCTCCCCTCTTAATCTCCCACTCTTCCAACTTTCTCCCGTTTTGGCAAGTTTGGTCCCTTGACTTTGGGCTTTATTTCTTTTCTCTTTTTTTCTTCTTTCTTTGGCTTCAATGGAAGTAACCAGGTGTTACAAGTCCACCCCCCTTAAATAGATTTTGTAGACTCGGATCCCTCAAACATACGTGGGTAATGTTGTCTCATCTCTTCTTCAGTCTCCCACGTAGACTCGGATCTCTTTCTATGCTTCCACTGTACGCGCACAAGTGGGACCACTTTATTCCTCAATCTTTTCTGTTTACGGTCGATGATTGTCACCGGTTGCTCTACATAATTGAACCATTCATCTACCTCGATATCCTCCAGTGGAACAATCATATCCTCATCTTCTAGACAATTTCTCAAATGAGATACATGGAGTGCCGGGTGAATTCCACTTAACTCATCTGGTAACTCCAATCTATAGGCCACCTCTCCTACTTGAGCACTGATTCGGAAAGGCCCTATGTACCTTGGGCTCAACTTGCCCCGCTTTCTAAACCGAATAATACCCTTCCAAGGAGAGACTTTCAACATGACCTTGTCTCCCACCTGGAATTCAATCGGTCTACGTCATTTATCAGCATACGACTTCTGATTATCTTTGGTTGCCTTCATGAAGGCTTTGATCCTTTCAAGCTTCTTAGTCGTAGCCTCAATTACCTCGACACTCCTAATTATTTTTGACCAATATCACCCCAACAGAAGGGTGTTCTGCATCTCCTACTGTGTAGCATCTCATAAGGAGACATTCCAATACTGGCATGGTAACTGTTGTTATATGAGAACTCAACTAACAGTAAGTGGTCATCCCAACTTCCTCCAAAATCGATAACACATGCCCGAAGTATATCCTCCAATGTCTGAATGTCCTTTCTGACTGACCATCCATTTGAGGATGATAAGTCGTGCTAATATGTAACCTCGTCCCCATCGCGTCATGGAATTTCTTCCAAAATTTAGATGTAAACCGGGGGTCACGATCAGACACAATAGACACCGATACACCATGACGAGTTACAATTTCCTTGATGAATAGATCCGCCAACCTCTCGGATGAATATGTCTCACGGATCGGTAGGAAGTGAGCACTCTTCGTCAAACGGTCAACTATCACCCATATGGCATCATACCTTTCAGGGTACGCGACCGCTTCGTAATGAAATCCATAGTGATGTGCTGCCACTTCCATTCCGGTATATCCAAAGGTTGAATCTTCTCATACGGCTTTTGGTGATCGGCCTTCACTTGTAAACAAGTAAGGCATTTACTCACATACTCCACCACATCACGCTTCATACCCGACCACCAATAATCTTTCTTCATGTCTTGATACATCTTTGTTGCACCAAGATGAATGGAGTGTCAAGTCTTGTGAGCTTCATCCATGATCTTCACGCATAGATCCCCAAAACGAGGAATCCACATCCGTCCAAATCGGGTTCTAACACCAAGCATGTTTTCACCTAATTCCGCAATCAAGCCTCTCATTCTTTCGGAGTTAAGATGATCTTCTTTCAATGCCTCATCTTGAAACACTTTGACTTGCTTCGTCACATCAGAGGTCATGATCAACTGGTATGCTTTCACCCGAATCGGTTCGGGTCTCTCTTTCCGGCTAAGGGCATCCGCCACCACGTTGCCTTTGCTCGGATGGTAATGGATCTCGCAATCATAATCCTTTATAAGCTCCAACTATCTCCTCTGCCTCATGTTCAAATATTTCTGCTCAAAGAAGTACTTTAAGATCTTGTGGTCAGTGAATATGGTGCACTTCGTCCCGTAAAGATAGTGCCTCCAAATCTTTAGCGCAAAGACCACGGCTGCTAGCTCCAAGTCATGAGTAGGATAATTGACCACATGAACCTTCAACTGTCAGGATGCATAGGCTATAACCTTTCCTATCTGCATTGACACGCACCCCAACCCCGAGTAGGAAACATCAGAATAAACCACTAGATCTTCACTTCCATCGGGTAATGACGGAACAGGAGCTTGAGTCAATCTCGCCTTCAATTCTTTGAACGCCTTCTCTTGAACTTGACCCATACAAACTTCACATCTTTCTGGGTCAACTTAGTTAGTGGAGAAGTGATCTTAGAGAAGTCTTGAATGAACCTCCTGTAGTAGCCCGCCAAACCCAAGTAACTACGAATCTCGGATGGCGTCTTTGGAGACTTCCATTGCATCACCGCCTCCACCTTTGTCGGATCCACCATAATCCCCTCGAGATTCACCACATGATCCAAGAACTGAACTTCGCACAACCAAAATACGCACTTGGAGAATTTGTCATACAGTTTCTCCCTTCTCAGTGTCTCTAATACTTCCCAAATGTGGCCGGCATGCTCCTTCTCACTCTTCGAATAAATCAAGATATAATCGATAAACACAATCACTGGTTTATCCAACATCAGCCGACACACTCGATTCATCAAGTCCATAAAAGCAGCTGGCGCATTGGTCAAACCAAAAGACATGACAAGAAACTCATAATGATCATAACGCGTGCGAAAAGCTGTTTTAGGGATATCCTGCTCCTTCACTTTCAACTAATGGCAACCCGATCGAAGGCCTATCCTTGAAAACCAACTGGCACCTTGAAGCTGATCAAACAATTCATCAATTCTCGGTAAGGGGTATCGGTTCTTTATCGTCAACTTATTCAGCTCACGGTAGTCAATACACATCCTCATACTACCGTCTTTCTTCTTCACGAATAAGACCGGAGCACCCCAAGGAGAGATACTCGGTCGAATGAACCCCTTATCAAGCAGCTCTTGCAATTGCTCTCTCAACTCTTTCATCTCAGTCGAAGCCAAACGATACGGTGCCTTGGCAACAGGTTGGGCACCCGGTATCAGATCAATCTGAAACTTGATCTCTCAGTTAGTGGCACTCCTGATAAGTCTTCTGGGAACACGTCTGGAAAGTCACACACAACCGGTACATCAGACAGTTATGGTGTTAGCGTATCCACATCCTTTACATAGGCCAAGTAGGTAATACATCCATGCCTCATGCACTTTCCCGCCACCGCCATTGAGATTACTTTCGGGATTGTCGTGACCCGATCCCCATAAACCGTCACCTTACTCCCATCAGGCGCTGTCAGTCGAATCATCTTCTTGCGACACACAATGTTCGCCTCGTAATCCGCTAACCAATCCATCCCAAGAACTACATCAAAACCACCCAAGGTCATCACAAATGGTTTAACAAGAAATTTATGACCTTCTAGTTCAACATCACAGTCTTCTATTATCTTACAAATCCTGGTAGACTTACGTATGGCAGTTTCTACATCAAAGGGCGCATCGACACTTCTACTACTAACAGACAGTTTAGCACAGAAAACAGCAGAAATAAAACTTTACTAGCACCAGAATCAAATAACACGAAGGCTAAAGTTTGATTTACTAGAAATGTACCTGACACGACACCAGGGTCCGCTCTAGCTTCCTCCTGCGTCATCGTAAATGCTCTGGCTCTCTCCCTTGGTCCTTCACCTCCAGTCTTCTTCACCCCAGAACCCTCAGCCCTTGGCTTCTTACAATCCCTACTCATATGACCACTTTCCCCACAGTTGAAACACCTCGTACTCCCACAGTCTATAGCCGTATGACTAGGCTTCCCACACTTAAAACAGATATTTGACCCCCACTTGCATTCCCCCGAATGCTCCTTCCCACATTTGCCACACCTCTTCGATCCTGCCCCTGATATGACCACACGACGGTCATCCACCCGTGCCTTCTTGTTACCCGTCGAGGCATCACCCCGACCAAACCTCTTCCCATTCCAGTTTCGATTGCCACCACCTTTCTTGTTCACCTTAGCCACCACCACCTCTCGCTCGTCATACAATCTCCCCGCCAAATCAACTACCGACCTAAACGTGCTCGGTTGGGCGGCGATCATGTGCTTACGGATATCCGCTGGCAAGCGCTGAACTTACGCTTGATTTTTCGTGACATGGGTGTCGCTTGGTCCAGCACCAGGTGTGCCATCTCATTAAACTTCGTAGTGTATTGCTGATGAGTCATTGTTCCCGCCTCCAGCTGTAGGAACTCTCTTTCCACCTTATCCATTCCCTATGAGGACAGAACTCATCAATCACCAACTTCTTTAGCTCCAACCATCTCATCCTCCCAATAGCCCGACTACCCTCGACTTGGACTATATTGTCCCACCAACATAGAGCCGAGTCCACAAAAGAGTGGGTAGAAAACTTTACTTTTTGATCCTCTTGGCACTCGCTGATGTTCAAAACAACTTCCATTTCTCTCACCCACCGGTGAGCAGCAGCAGCAGTGCCGTTACCGTCAAAAGTAGGGGGCTTGAATCATTGAAATGTCCCGTAGTTACAGCCTCGTGCCGCCTCCGGTGCAGGCTCTTCTTCTTCGTCATCAGACAGGACCGTCTTAGTCTCGGGTTGTCTCCTTTCATCCGTATGTCTACTTCTTTCCTTCCTCTCCCCCTCCCGTACGGCTCTAATCACTTCAGTCACTACAGATGGTAAGATTGTCTGCATGACCTGATGCACCTCTTCAACCACAGCCTCTTTCACCGAGGCCCTTAAGTTTGCATTCTCATCACCACCCTCCGGATGAGGGGTCTTGGGTTCTTCATGAACCATCCTTTCAACTCTGGGTCTTCCTCTCTTGGGTTGCGCTCCAGCACCACAACCTCCACCACATGAAGCTTTTGAAGATCTACCACCGGCCATCCACACACACACTGAAAGATTCAAACACCAACATGGTCATTCAAGGGAACAGCTTAGTTTATGTCAAGTATAGTAAGTCCCTAATTACAATGGCCAGTTGTGATTAGCCACTTACTTTACTCTTCATACCCCAGCATTACCTATCCTGAGTACATCAGTATTTAAATCTACAAACATCACATAACCACATAACATGTGCACGTAATACGGGTTAACATTACGAAAATACTGATGGCACGCAGCTACTCAGATTGACATCCCTTCCTTCTCGTCCCATTTTCAGTTTAAGTTTAGGTTTATTTTGAAAATTTACCCGTTTCACTTAAACTTTGGCTCTGATACCAACTTGTAAGGCCCTGTTCCCGGGACGCTTACAGCTGGACAATCATTGCACATAAAACATATATTTTCATTAAAGTAAAGAAAACATTGTAGCGGAATAATCAAAATAGACATCTCATTTCATTATAAAAGCTTTTGCAAAACAATACATTGTTATCAAATTACAAAACACGCGTTGCATTACATCACAAAAGCATTATAAAAATGGATGCCATCGCAAAAGAGTTGAGTAGGCCCCATGTCATCCTCAACAACATTACCTGCCAACTAGAAACACATAAAAGTCAGCGTTGCTGAGTGAGTTCTAGTTTTATAGTAAAACATACTTTATCTTCGCTTAAAACCGTCATTTACTTTCTTTTAAATCATAGCAGTCTTAAAACGTGATCACACATCGTACGTACACATAGATAATATTTATTATCTTCATCATCGTTCATTTCGTACTTTTATTATCTTTTTGTTTTCATCTAGGTCCTGTCATGTGCTTAACCCCCCCTCTAGAGCACCAAGCAAATCATCTAGGGTTAAGCGACAAGGACCCCATACATCTGCTCAATCACAAAGATTGAACCCCTGTGTGCATCCTCATGGGGTATTTAACCCGCACACAGTTGAGCTGACAACCCCTCATTGGGTGTGAACCTCCATACATTTGCTTAACCACACGGATTAAGCCCTAGTGTGCATCCTAATAGGGTAGCTAACTCGCAAAAGGTTAAGCTAACACTCCTCATTGAGTGTGAACCTCCATACATTTGCTTGCAAGACTTTCTTACATTTGTTCGTTCGTTAATGCATGGATTTTTCATTTCGTTCCTCTTTTCATTATCTTCCACTTTACGTTACATAATACTTTTGATTTCATTCATTAACATTCCACGTAAAGCCAAGGGAAAATAATCATATATAATAATAAGGAACATCAACATACACAGTCAACATTATCATACAGGGCACCATCATACATACATAACATACATCAACATCAAGCCCAACATAACATCTATGGCCTCAAAAGTCATCTTACATGAACCACCAGAAACCTTCCATGTCAAAACTTGCATTTGCACTTTCCCCCGAAAGTCAATAATAAACTATGTTCTTTCGGGTGCACAAGTCCTACTTGGGCGTGCGGACACCCTTCAGTCGCATGGCCTCCCAGGCGACTGAACATAATGCGGATGAACGTCAGGCGATTGGACCCTATACGAATGGTCCTAATGCGGATGGGCACTAATGCGGATGGGCACTAATGCGGATGGGCACTAATGCGGATGAGTATCTAGGCGTATGGACCCTTAGTCACACGATTCACATGCGAATGAACCTCAATCGCACGACTCACATGCGTATGGACCTCAATCGCATGACTCACATGCAAATGGACCTCAGTCGCACGACTCACATGTGAATGGACCTCAGTCGCACTCCTTTCGGCCATATGGCCTCCTGTCGCATGCCATTCGGTCGCCTAGACCTAGCTGATGTAGAATGCAATTCATCCCGAACCCAATCTGCACTTTTCGGTCTCCAAACCCTCTCAAACCTGTTCTAAGCCCAAATCAACCATCCTAAACCTTAGAAAAACATACCACAACACCATTCAAGCACACGCAAGCCCGAAAACACACTCCACTCATATCACACACAAACACATACACACAGGTTCAACACACACACTTCAAAAATAGGTTTTTACTATGTGTTCCAGCCCCAAATCAATTGAAGACATGTAAAAGAGGGGTCATAGAACTCACACAAACAACCCTGTCGAGTAGACCTTCAATCTAACCCGCTACACTTCAACTTTCACGCTCGAAATCACAAAAACCGAAGCTTGAAACCACTTTTCTCCCTTTCTTCTCTCTATGGCCGATTTGTGAGTGTGGGGGAGGGTGTGGACTGCCCTCCCCTCTTAATCTCCCACTCTTCCAACTTTCTTCCGTTTTGGCAAGTTTGGTTCCTCAACTTTGGGTTTTATTTCTTTTCTGTCTCTTTTTCTTCTTTCTTTGGCTTCAGGGGAAGTAACCGAGTGTTACATATATATATATATACGTATATATATATACGTATATATATATATATACGTATATATATATATACATATACGTATACGTGTATATATATATATATACGTTATATATATACGTATACGTATACGTATATATATATATATGTGTGTGTGTGTGTGGGTGTGTGTGTGTGTATATATATATGTGTGTATATATGTTTGTATGGTAATGTATATGTAAATACGTGTTACCAAGTGTACAACTAAGAGTTACGTACATGTAGCTCCTACAAGTTACGTATATGTAAATCGTTTCGTCATCATCAACGTTCCTTGGACTACATGCAGGATCGAGTTTTGTCACTATACACTTGGTTTTTCTCTCAAAGTCACTTGAACTACACTCGGATGAATCAGAGTCTCTAAGAGTTGAAATCAAAGCTTTATTTAATTAAACATTCTCGAAAATAAATTTTACATATGCATCAACATAAATATAATTTCAAAATTTTAAGAACATCAAATTAAACTACAAATTCACTTGACACATCCAAGAAACGCAAAATATTAACTAATATGATACAATGTCAAAACTAGATATGCAAAACACACCAAAAAACAGTTCAAAACTATCAAAAATAACATCCAGCAATCAATTCAGTTACTGATCGAAAAAAGAGTAAACACGTTCGTCTTACATATTTTGATATACATCTTGCCCAATTCTATCAATAGCACCTTTACAATATCGTCACTAAGGAGGATATCATTGTAGAGGTACTTTTGAGGAGGGTACTGTTGAAGTGGGTATTGCTATCGAGGGAAATGCTTTATGTTTCTTTGAGGAGGGTAATTTTGAGGTGGGTATTGCTCTAGAGGGAAATGCATTGGGTTCCTTATAAGGTCAACATTAGCACCCATTGGGTACCCAACAGCAGGGTTCGCGGTGGTTTGTGGTGATGGTGGAGCCACGGTAACATAAGCAGTAATCGCGAAAATTGCACTGAAAAGAGCTAAAACTGCTCCTGCTGCAAAGATCCCAGAGAACCCTAAACATTCAACATTATACTAGTTAGTATAGGAAATTTACTACACTACTAGAAAACTAGGATGTTTCCTATACAAAATAGGTTGGAATACTACAACAAAATGACCATGTGCCGCCCAAGGTTATACCGACGACATTGGCTATCGGGATAGGAGGCTCTGTAGCAACAACATGTCGTCAGTACTTATGTTCTTTACTTTTGACTGGTCAAACTTTATCGTCGATACATTCTTGGCTAGGTGGAGTTTTTTCTGGAAAAAATATATTTTCAATAATAACTTCATAAAAACGATATTAGAAAATATATATTTTTAAATTTTTTTTACTTGTTGAAAGTTAGGTATCTCGACACATATAGCGAGGATATGTGATTCCTATAGAGGAATCTTTACGCTTATCCCAACAACGTTTACATTTATTATGACGATGTTATGCCTACGAAACATAGTGTCTATAGTGGTCAAATGTCTTCATTACAGGTTCTCTTTCTTATAGTGAAAATTTGTTGATATGAAAATGAGTTTGTTAAAAAAATCATTATTGGGAAATTTTCAGCTAAGATTTTGTTTTCCGAAGTTCCTACGCATTTCTATGAAATTTTCAAAGGAAGTCGGCCCTTTTTTAGTATGTGATAAACAGTAACAAGTTTTCGGTCTAGTATCCTGACAATACAGAAAAAAGATTTGAAATCGTTGTCGAATTAGGGTCATTTTGACAACATCTACAACCACCAAACGTAACGCTTATGTAAACTTGTGTAATAAAAAATTGGTAGGAGCATTGAATAATCTAGTAGATGTTACAATTTTAAAAAGTGGTAGGAGCGTTGAATACATGTTAAAATATAAAATTTAACATTTTTCAGGTATTGCCCTGATAAAATGTCGTTTTATTATTTGAATCCATTACTCATTGCAATAAAATAATATATATATATATAACATGACCACCTACGTTTATTTTTGTTACCCATTACAAGTTTATTTAAATATGGTTCTGTTTGGATCTCATTATATTGTAAGGACGGCTGGTCAATTGTCAATTTTATTTTGTCTAAGCCTTGTTGAGTCCCAACATCGTCTATTGACAATTGGCCACGTCTTCTAACCATGCAATTGAGGTCATTGGTGGGAAATAACACGAACAATCTACTTGACAAGGACTTCGAATCATATCAATTGGCGAGGTGAGTCCACGTCTAAAAAAGGACCCACTAGCTTCTTTAAGCGGACCCCAACATTCCACTTTGTTAAACTCGGGAATGTTGGATTGAAAATAAATCCAAACCAAAGCTTCTTGTAGGTCTGGATAATTGTCTAACAAATTACTATCTCCATGAGCAAATGCCTTCAACACCTGTTGTTAACACCAAGCATTATTATTTATATAATAAAAAGAAGAAGGAAGATTAATTGTTGTACTTACCAAAGGTAGTTCTTTTTGAAAAATGAAGAACCTTAAACGAGCAAACAAATCAAGAAAAAAGTGGCCACCACTTATGTGACAATGTACATGAAGTGACATCCTATCTTTCACTTTTCTCCATTCTGCCACAACTTCATCCCTGTATAACTTGTTATACCATCCTTGCAACTGCCATTCCAACAACAATATCATAATTACGTTTTTTTCTTTTGTGAAAACCATAATCAACTGTTAGAAAAGATAATCATGAAATAAATTATCAAAAACAATGTGAAAAGGCCACAACCATAGTCCATAGATAAAGTATGGTGATTCTAAACTTCCCACACACTTGTAATATCATGTTAAATCTAGTTTATCTCTTATTGAGCATATAGAGTAAGTATATATTATTTAACTTTTATAGAAGTTAATTATTAATTTCGTATTGAAGTTAATTACTTTAAAGCCGTACGAAATAAAATTACCTTAAAACTTAGAGAAAATACATAAGTTGTCCTTAAAGTTTGATCCAGGTTTGGTTCTCATATTTTAAACATTATAAATATAGTCCATTTGTTAAATGATTGTAATTTAATCATCATCGTTAGTGACCATTAGTTTTTAACAATATGAGGACTAAACTTCCATTTTGATCAAATCTAGAGGGACCATTTGTGCAACTTTTCCTGTAAATTAATAAATAGAGAATCAAATAAAAAAATCAATAAAAGTTTAAAGAATCAAGTAATTTTTTTACAAAATCAAAGGTTAAATGTAATACTGAATGAAAGTTTAAAAATTTTTCAAAATAAAGATTAAAAAAATCAACTTAACTCCAAAAGTTTTAAAAATTGTTTCAATTTCAGTGCAAAAATTTTATTATTTTAAATTCAAGTTGAAACAAATAATGAACTTTGACAAAAACAATTATATTCCTTCAAAAGATTAAAAAAATCAATTTAACTCCAAAAGTTTTAAAAATTGTTTCAATTTCAGTGCAAAAATTTTATTATTTTAAATTCAAATTGAAACAAATAATGAACTTTATACTAAAATTGAAACAACTTATAAAGATTTGTAGATAAATTAATGTTTTTTAATCTTTTGTAGATAAATGGTTATTCTGTCAAAACTCTGAGAGTAAAACCAAACTTAACAATATAAAAATTTTACATAAAGAAATCAATATATACAGACGTAAAAATGCTATTTTAATTTCGCTTTTATGCACTTTTTAGCTTTAATTCATTTTCTTAATCTTTATATTGAATTTTTTTGAGCTTTTATTCGGTGTTATTTTTAACTTCTATTTAAGTTTAACTAGTTTTTATTAACCCGTCGCACGTTCCGTGACATTGTACGCAACGTGATAAAGTATAGACTACAATCGGCCTGACTCATTTTCGAACAAACTTTACGTCAATCCATAGGGTGACTCAAAGTTACACAGTTGAATAAGAATGTTTAATATTTGACCTGGCCTTTTTCCAAATATACTTATAATCGCTCTGATCGTTTCTGAACTAAATTTGTGTCGAAAGGTATGGTAAATGAAAACGTATTATATTTTCAAACAAAATAAATGTTGAAAATGTAGATGAACTCAAAGCGTACATAAAAAGAAGCATGAAAACATTTTATATTTGATTGTACTCATTTCTGAATAAAATTTACGTCAAAACGTAGACGTATGTTGAAACGTAGATAGCCTTAAAGTGCATAAAGTTAAGCACAGAAAAATAATATATTTGACCCAAGTCGTTTCTAGTTATAGTTAAAGTAAACACAATCGAATTTATATTGTATGGTAGTAAACCTGGAATTTTATATTTAAGGGGGTCAAAGTGACATTTTATAAAGTTTTTAAAAGAAAATAGCAGTGACTAAAAATATAAGGATTGAAAGTGAGAGCGGGAGAAGGGCCAGTGGGAAACCACATCGTCCTTTCTTTCTAAGTTGTAGTAATTTAAAAAAAATTATTTGATTTTTAATATTTTTTAAGCTTTTATTAATTCTTTTATTTGATGTTCTAATTTTTTAAATTATAGAGACAATTGCACAAATAATCCCTGTGGTTTCATCATATTACAAATTAGTTCACACATTGTTAAAAACTTACCGGAAATAAAGGTGGTGACTAATTTGCAACTATCTAATAAATGTTTAGACTACATTAGCAATTTATAAAATTATGGATCAAACTTTCAATATGATCAAGCCTCGAGTAGCATTAATATATGCAATTTTCTCTAAAAGTTATGTGAATTACGTGACCGTATTCATAAATTAGCTAAATCATAAGATGGAGTGATGGACTTAGATCTCTTATGAACTTTATTTGATTTTTTGTATAAATTATGTACACCGGTTTGTTGGTTACCAGAAAAAGAAATCATTTAGTACACAAAATATAAAATATGAAATAATAGATTTTCCCATCAAGTGTTAACTTTTGAGTTTCATCCATTGACATATTAAAATAACGATGATAACCATGATGACAATAATATTATTATTATTATTAGTACAAGTTACCTGAGAAGTGTTGATGGTCTGAGATATTGTGAGGCATAATTTAGAAGTAATGTCACAATGTGTAAGTGTGTATGTTCTTGGTAGATTCGCAGGATGTTTCTTCTCATCAACTCCAAGAACAACACTTTCAGCTTCGAAGCTTCAAATATCGATGGCCCAAATAATCTTGCAACCTGATTTTATCACAAGAACCCAAAAACCCATGTAAAAAACATATTATTTAAAAAAAAAGCTGAAAAAAAGTTATGGGAATTTACTGGAGATTGAATCTTCTTGAGCTTTGTTGGTGTTTTGAAGATCATCATCGAGCTTTGATGGCGATCAAGAATCGCAGATGAAGTGTTTAGTTTTGAGGGGAGGATCAAAGTAGCCATTTGTTACTAGATGATCTAATCGATCTCACGAAGAACACCAAGAACACACGGGACATGGTGAAATATAATGGTGTGATTGATGTAATTATGAGGTTGAATCTTGAAAGGTAGAAGAGGTGGCGTGTTGGGATTAAAAGAAATTGTTTTAGTCAGATTAATATTGTTGAAGCCGATTAGGTTTTCGTTTGTTCGTTTGGGATATGTCCAAAATGTACATTGAACTTATGACCCATACATGCAACACCAAGAAAACGTGTTGATTTATGAACTTGAAATGAAATCTTGCACGATTGAGAGGGTAATCAGGGGATTGGGTTTGAACTTGTGCGCAAAGTATACGGATAGTAAAATGTAAAATAAGCATGTAAAGAAACATAATGTTATAATCTATCGAGTTAAGAACAACAAATATTCTGGAATATGATTATTGAAGTACTAAAGCGACAATACAAATGTATAATTTAAAGTTAGGTATGTGATGTTGATATTTGACATGATAAACAATCAAACTGTGTCACATGGAAGTACATTAGGTTAAATTTCTGTGTATATGTATTAACGCATGAGACATATATCAGGGACCAGTCTATATAACAATCATGATGACACGTCATGTGTGATGCCATGATAACAATCCATCTATTGTATTTTAATTATCATTATAGAACAATCATATGCGTTCACATAATATCCAGTTAGATCTAGCTTCATGCGTTCACATGACCTTCTTGCCTCACGTTGTGCTTTAATAAATTTTCATATTAATTAGGATTTTGAGGGAGCTTGAATGAGGGGTGTGATCACTACTCACGTTTATGTCATTCCTATTACCTTAGCGGTGGACATTCTCATATTGGCTTGTAGGTGGCCACATCTTGTAATAGAATTTCCGTGCTCTCCTTTTCCTTTGATCGGGTACGAGTTTGTTTTAGGGAATTGTGGTAACCCGCCTAGGTGGGTTATATATACCTCTTTAAGTGTTCTTAGTTTTGTATTTATTGGTTCTTTTAACGGTTAAATACGATTTTTAGATGTACAATAACTATTCAGTTTTATGCATATAAGAAACATAGGATAACGTTACCATTAATGTTTCTAATTGAGGCGACACGCTATCAGAAACTTTGTAACTTCGGATCACTACAATTATACATGAGCAAAACTTTACTTACTATGAGCTGTTGGGGGATCCAAAATGTGATGACCTAAGATCCGTAGATACTACAAGATATCGATAATTTTATTACAATTCCTCTAGCAATTGGGGAAACTACTTTATCTTTCCTCAACTTGATGAATCTTTTGACATGCAAAAGGCCATGATGCATAAGGTCTAATTGCTTGTTCTTACTATTATGCCTCTTTGCATGATATTCACTGGTGTGGAATATTTTCTTAAGATGAATCTATCAAGGCGCCGAATTTTGAATTTCTCAAAGTGGACCACAACACCATTCCTAAGGAGCCCTCCAAGTCATTCATCCGAGTTGCGGGTATGGAAGGGGTGGAGATGAGTGAAGGAGATACACCCGTTGTCTATGAAGCGAGTAAGAGCCTAAAGGTAGCAATGGATACCTTTAAGGAAAGATGAGCAAAAGATAAGGAAGAGTCTAGTTTGAAATGCCATATCATAGGAGAAATCAAAGCTTGTGGTCGTGTCTTTTACGTCATATATACCTATTTAAAAGATATATAGGTTTTTAAAAGGTTATGTAAGAAACCGTTATCGAACAACTAAAGGTAATATTGTTAAAAGATATGTTGTCGAGGAGGTTATCGAACTTTGTATTTACCGTGGTTCCCATAACGGCATCCAAAAGTGTGTTTTATTTTTTTTAAACAAATTAGCATTTGGGGCAAGACAATTCTCATAACCGCCGTAAAAATAAACTATTTTTATGCGTCATTTTCAGTAGCTGTTTATGCTTCAAAACCTTATTTTCACCTCCTCAATTCTTTGTGTACTAGTGGTACATTCAACTAGGGGTGTTCAAAAAATCCGATATCCGAAACTATCCGTAATCCGATCCGTATCCGAATCCGAATAAATCGATCCGAATCCTTATTCGGATATTCGGATCGGATCTCATCCGAATCCGAATTCCTTATTCGGATTTCGGATCAGATTTCGGATATTACAATTTTTTTATTCGGGTTATTCGGATTATTCAGATATCCGAATAATCCGAATAAGACTTCAAGTATTTTTCTAGCCCAAAACTCATTACTCAACTATCTATTATGTTTTCAATTCAATACACATGAATATTTACAGATTTTAGTCATAATCTTAAATAATTATGCAATAATCGATCGTTGTTAAATTAGAGATTCTAATCTTTGTATTTCATACAATTACCTATTATATTTTAATTTTGAATTTGCGTACAATTCATTTTTTTAGTTTTATATTTTTATTGTGATTTCCAACTTATAAAATATTAAAAATTAAAAAATTAGCAAAAAAACAAAAACAAAAAAATTTTAAAAAGAAAACTTATTTGGTTTATTCGGATTATTCGGATATTATCCGAATCCGATCCGAATTGAATTCGGATAGATTTGGATCGGATAGGAAATTCCTTATTCGGATCGGATCAGATTTCGGATAGGGTCCTGAAATTTTCAAATCCAAATAATCCGACCTGAATAATCTGAATAATCCGTTATCCGATCCGATAAACACCCCTCCATTCAACCCATTTTTTTTGCCATTCAATCCATTTTTGTGGCCATTCAACTCCTCTGGATAGTTTTGAGAAAGATAAGAGTACCTCTCTTTTGAATTCTTTTGAGTAGTTTTGAGAAAAAAATAAAATGGACACATTTTTATTTGTTGTTTCTTTAGGTAGTTTTAGATAATAAAAATAACACTACCCTAAGAGTTCACTTTGAACCTATACTAGAGAGGTGATGTAGTGACTGAGCTTGAGTTTAGTTTTACTTGTAATCTTGATTTGGCTGTTTATTCAAATGATGATGTTATTTATATAACTTTTACTTATATATTAAATATTTAATTACATAAAAAATATTATTATATAAAAGATTACAATGAAAATAGATTAATATTTTATTTAAAAATTATAATTATCAATGTTTAAAAATATTTTAAGTACATAAATGCAAAATTATATCTATTAAATAGTAAACAAGTTAAACCCAAGTTTAAAACTTTGGATGTGTAAACTAGAGTTTAGAAACAAAAACTTTGAACCAACCACCTGGTAGGTTTTTCACACAGGTTCTAATGAGTATGAGGGTTAAGTTTTCTTTTTTTTTTTGTATAAAATAAGCTTAACTTGATGTTTGATTTAGTTTTTTAAACTTATGCTTATTAATTTATATAAGCTAATTTAGAAAAGCTTTTTTGAAGATGGTTTTTAGCTTATTTAAAAAACTTATTTGTTAAAGGGTGTAAGTTATTCATTTGTCCTCAAATGATAGTAGATTAATAATTATTAAAGCAATTTATTACTGTAACAAAATAGGTTACAATAAAGAATGGTGGATTTAATGCATAATCATTATAGAATATAAGTTAATTCAAACATTTAAAAAATGCTTATCAAATAATAAAAAATAAACTATAAGCTATTTTAAAATATAATATAAGCATAAGCCAAAAAATTAATGTTAGACCAAACACCCCAAAGCATTGGGTTGTTAAACGTATTCACTTTTCATGGCATTTTATGAATAGGTCGTGTGGCGTAAGCTTGAACTTGACTCTTATTCATGTGCTAATTCTTTATACTTTGAAACACATGTTTACTTTCTAAAATATATAATTATAATATTCCAAATTCAACCTTAATTATTATCACAAGAGTTATATGAAACAATCAATTTGGTACACACTTTAACTTTGGGATAAGAATGCTTGATTTTAACTCCAAACGTGGTGTAAATTTTGGTACATTAAGAATAAAAGCAAGATAGATATACCGTTCAAAAATATTATCACAGAAACGTTACGAATTTTTCTTAATCAACTGGTTTCTTCAAATAAACAATATATATATATATATATATATATAGGGGAGGGATGATCAAATGAAAACCATATTTATAATTAAAAACCGCGAAAACCACCACTATCCAATCACATAATTTATAATCGATTTAACTTTCTAATTGTTTAAATTATATTTAAGTAAAATTCAACCATTATTTTCAAGGTCATTATATATATTTTTATATAAACTTCAAGGAACATCGATGATGACGAAACGACTTACGTATACGTTACTTGTAGAAGCTACATGTGCGTAACTCATAATTGTACATTTGGTAACACGTACTTACATATATATAACTCATACACGTATGTAACTCATAGTTGTATACTTTGTAACACGTAGTTACGTATATGTAACCCCTAGTTTTCATGGTTTTCATTTATAATATGGTTTTCAATGGATCTCTCCCCTATATATATATATATATATATATATATATATATATATATAGGGAAGGGTTCCTAAGGAAACTATGATTTACTAAAAAGCCCAAAAAACTAAATCTTAACCATTGATCAAATAGATCAATGGTTGATATACACAATGGCATTTTAGTAAATAATTAAAATTCAAATAAATATAATTAATGACATAAGGGTAAATATGGAACAAAAAAGTGTTAGGTTTAGTAACGACCATTAATATTCATACATTTACTCTTCTCTCTTATCTCTCATCTCTCATACATTAAATTCTATGAAAATCAATAATTGACTTCATTTACATATTATTTATCAACTCGCTCATATATATTGTCGTTTTGAGATCATCAATAAAGATACAGGTTGGTTACATATATGTAGCCAATAACCAATATCTGTTGCAAATCATTCGTAATGTTACACATGTAGTGCCCTAATAGGCTTCACATTTTACATATATGTAACCTTTTGTATAACTGTATACATATACGTAACCACCACCGGTCATATATATGATCGTTATGTAGATATAACCCACGTGCTTACGTATATGTAAGCATATCTTCATATATGTAAGCGTGATGTTTACTTATACGTAAATGAATGGAAGAACTAAAAATGAAAATTAAGCGTGATGTTTACTTATACGTAAATGAATGGAAGAACTAAAAATGAAAATATAGGAAGAAAAGTTGAGAACTATAGAATTGAAGATCTTTTGGGTAAATATATGTAACCCAAGATATGTATATGTAACCCAAGTAATACAAACATATCTCCATCTTCTTCTTTTCGTTACCATCCATGATAATCAATAACTATTACACATTTTTACAATGATAGGAATATGTATAATAGCTTCTATTGTAAAATAAAACTAATTATTATTACAAAATTTTGACAAGCTACATATATGTAAACTATTAGCAAACAAAGAAAAAACAGAATTATGCATATTGTTATATTAAAATGGTAAAACTTACGTATATGTAAGCAATTAGAAAACAAATAGAAAAGACATATGGTTGTTGTTGTACTAAAATGATGAAACTTACGTATATATTAACACTCATTTAAATGGAAATTAAAGAATTTTAAAAAATATATATTATTAAATAGATAATCGGTTGAAAATACTAAAGACATTATTACCTTTTTGATCAAATGAATAGATGAATGTTGGAATTGATTGAAGTTTCTCTAAAATCGATTATGTAGAAACAAATAAAAAAATAATATGTGGAAAATCAAATTGGTCAAATATGTACATGTAACTCATACATGTTAGTAGGTTATGTATATGTAACCCATCATTTTACATCTTCCTTGTTTCCATTGTTGTTCTTTCCTCTTGTTGTCACACCCTCAAAATCCACTTGCGGAGTTTTACCGCGAGGCGTGTAAACAAACCAGGATCACAGTCAATAGTTACTCAGAACGACTCTATATGCCATAATTTAAATGAAATCAACCCAAAGTAAATAAATTAAACAGTGCGGAAGCGTTTTGAAAACAACCCAAAGAAATAAAAGTATAATTGTGGCAAAACATGTGCCAATCCAAAAGAGTAATCACTAATCATTAAAATGATAAAAATTGACTTGAAGACCGTGTCATAGAATGCAGTGAACCATGCAGTGCTCCTATGGCAAGCAAGCTACTGACCTGAGAATAGCATACTAAAATATCAACACAATGGTTGGTGAGTTCAAGAGATATTCAAACATAAACAGTTTAATAATAGAGATGCATAAGTAGCGTATTGTAACAGATAGCTAGTCCATTAATAATAATATTATTTCATAGTGATTTCGTAATTGAAGCTGACTGTGTTATGTTGTTGCCTCCTGCCACGACTTAACAGGTCGTGACAATGTTCATTAGGACAACTTGCACTCGGTTGACCTCGAGTCCCACAGGTGGGGCGCGTCAGACCCAGTAGTACTACCCAAATTTCCCCGCTATTCAATATTAACAATTCGAAAGTGTGAGGACTTTTCCACGATATCAACACTATATAATATTGTACACAACTTGAATACATAAAGCGTTCGTGATTTACCAGTATGCTATCTCCCCCAAAGAGAGTAAATAAAAAGTGGGGCATGAACTCACCTGATATGCATATAGATACACAGAGTTTGACTTGTCAAACAGAATAGACATACAACCTTCAGAGGTTACCTAGATCATATAAGTACATGAGTACGTGTAATCAAAGAACATGTGAAGCCCTAAGTACACTACAACCAAGGACTCAAGATTTCAGAAAAACAGACATGTTTGACCTAGTTGACCCGTTTGACCCGTTGGTGACTTTATGTGTTATAAACCATTCAAGTAATCATACACATATATCATACATAGTTAACATTCAAATAGATCATATTTATGCTATATTAACCAAGTGTATCACTTAGATCATCATACAACCAAGACAAGTCATGCGAATCTAGAACATTAACATATCCACTAGTTATAACACAACTAACATGTCACACAAAGATCAAACCACTCACCACATGCCATGTGAAGCCACTCACGACTTCACATCCTAAACCCTGCCAATCCTACTAAGTAGGGGCCTCAGATTCGCACGCGTGTATGATGATCATAACCATATTCATTAACCATATGCATTGCATTCTACAGCATCACAACAATCAATTACCAATCCTAAACATGATGTCCTGCTACTAATCAACATCCAAATCATACATGATCATAAATGTCCAAATATCATTCATGATTATCCAAAACATCCCTTACAACTATTTTAACATGTTTCATCACCTTAGAATTCATCCATGATCATACTAACATGCTCCTAACATTCCAACCATGTTCAAACTATCATCTTTCACATTTTGTATAAATAAAGTTTCCCTTTTGAGAAAGCACATTCCAAAATCCATCAACCACTCAATGTATTCATGAATTCATCATAATTATACCATCTCAAGCTCACAACAATGTTTAGACATGATCAACAATACCTAATCACCATAACCTAACAATCTTCATAAACAAAAGTTTCTACTTATGGCAAGCTATGAACAAAAACATCCATTCAAAGATTTCTAGCATTCATAACAACAATCTAACATCTAATCATCATCATGAACACATCCATAACATCAATCCATCACTAGATCATCATTACATGAAAATAAAGTTACTATTATAGTAACCTATGAACATCAACTTCAATTCACCAATTTCTTGCAAAATCAATGTATCTTAACATTCATACAACCTACTAATCATCATACATTCATCAAAAAAATCATCCATCATGCATAATCATGCCATTTTCGAACTAGGGTTTTGCTTCATAATCAAAGTTCATGATCAATGCACTAAAAATATAGAATTCATGCATAATCGACGTTAACTAACATGTATTCAATCTAACTAACATACTAACATCATCAACCAACATCAATTTCGGCCCCATGAAGGCCAATTCATGAATTAGGGTTCGGCCCTAAC
Source organism: Flaveria trinervia (assembly GCA_025506515.1). Taxonomy (NCBI): domain Eukaryota; kingdom Viridiplantae; phylum Streptophyta; class Magnoliopsida; order Asterales; family Asteraceae; genus Flaveria; species Flaveria trinervia. The sequence goes on along the minus strand of CM046457.1, from coordinate 55,291,362 downwards.
AAGAACACCATAAACAAACACCAAAACTAACCTTGATTCTTGCCAAAGAACACGACTTGATGTTGCTAACTTGTTGTATTGCTTGTAATCGAACCAAAATCGCAGCTACTAGCTTGTTCTTGGTCGAATTCTCAAGGGAGATGGGTTGAGAGGGGAAATCGCGGCCGAAGGGGTGGGTGTGGGGCTAGGGTTTTGTTTTATTTAATTTTAATTTACATATTTACCCTTTTAGCCCTTGTAATTTATATTTTATAAAAACTAGGCTTTAAACTCTTTGTAAAGTGTTTTTAACTTAATAGTACAAATATATAAACAAATGAAAATCATTATATATTTTATCTTAATAAAACACAAGACATACGAATAAATAGGCACGTTTCCGCGTTACGCGATTAATTTTCTAATTAACATTTTAAAAACATGTAAACACACAAACATAATCCAATAATCACATAATCAATTAGATTCACATTAAATTAACATTATCCATTATTATTAGGTCACCAACGTTAAACGACAACTAGTGTGTGCTCACGACACGTGTATACCAGACTTAACGAAACTAACGGAGTTTGGTAACGGAAATTTACCGGGTGTCACACTTGTGATACCTGAGATCCGTTTTTTTGTTTCTTTAGTTGCCTTATCCTCAAGCTACATATATGTAACCTAGTTACATAACAAGTCTTCATCTTATTTCTTTCATCACAACTATGGTGGAAATTTAACAATGTAATCGTGAACATATCAATCAATTGAGTTTATTAAGAACCAATTCAAAAGTCACTAACCTTGAACTTGATTTCATCTTCATCAACACCTTACTCTTTGATTTCTTGATAACCTCTGACTTGATTTCATCATCATCACTAACTTCTGACTTTGATTTCTTAACATACCATTCGCATGGTTGATGAATTGATCAAGAATCCAATGGGTTGATGAAGTAGGTTTTTCAAACACTCTGTAAATTAATTTGTCCAATAATGGAGAAAAAGTGGAATTTAGTCAACAATGAGTATTTACTAAAAATAAATTACATAGAAAATTACTAAAATACCCTTTGTATATAATAAATATAAATATATAATAAAAAATTATGATAGGCTAGGATTAGTTTTCTTAGTTTTCATAAAACTATTTAGTTTTCTTAGGATCCCTCCCCTATATATATATACATATATATATATATATATATATATATATATATATATACATATACATATATATATATACATATATATATATATATATATATATATATATTGTAGAGATTATATGAAGAGGCTGAAGCAACCAAACACTTAAAGTCTTTCTGCATGCATGCTACCCAAGTACCGAAGAAGAATGCTTCGGAAGTTTCACACAAGCAACAGAATATTCTAAGTGTGAAATCTTCCGAAGCGAAGACCAATATCTTCCGAAGCCAAAGATGAAGTCTTCCGAAGCTTCAGAGACAAAGACTTCCGAAGCTCAACTCTTGAAGACAGATTTCTTCCGAAGACTTTTAACTACATGCTTTATCTGATGTACTTTTCCATAAAGCTGGACCCCTTTCCGTTGCAACTCTGTAAAGTCACCAACTTGCATGAGTTGGTGAAAAGGTCCATGCTTTTGGTAACTATACATTGAGGTCTTGTGTCTGTAACTTTTTACTTCATGTATTTTATCCTTTTTGTAATAGATAAGGATATGAGCTGTGGCATGTCATAGTCACAAAGTCAAAAAGGCAATCTACCTTTTTGACTCTACAATTGATTTTGTGTTATGTCTAGTCAATTGTATCCCGCTGGCTTTCATAGTATGGCCGGTTGTAGGATATAGTATAAGTATCTCATGTTCTTGTAACTTTCCTTTATGCTTTGTAATACTTGTAACAGAACATTGAGAAAGAAATATACTGCAATCTTGAAAACTATATCCTTGTGTATCTTGCTTTTGTGTTCTGTCTCTTAATTACTTGTGTTCTTAGTGTCTTTACTTGTGGTTAATCTAGTTCACTGTTTGATTAAGTTGAGTTACTCTCCTCTTTGTGTTGTTGTGTTGTAAGTTGAACACCCTTCAAAAATCCTACATTTGGTATCAGAGCATTTCAGGATCTTGATATAAGATCTCACCATCTTAAGATCCCTCACACACACAAATACTCAACTTCTCAAATGGCAGCCATTTTCAAGACTGATATAGAAACTGAAACCATGAACAAATCCCTACTGATCACTTTTGAAGACTTTGATACCTGGTACCTAAGAATGGAAGGTTTCATTAGGTCTCTAGACTTAAGAATGTGGGAATATGTTAAGAATGGACCTTACATACCATGCACCCCTTCTACTACTGGTGGTGGTATGATCCCCAAGGTTGTGGCAAACTACTCTGATAATGACAGGAAGAGAGTAGAGATTGATAGAAAAGCCATGACAGCCCTTCAGACTGCTCTTCCAAACTCTGTATATTGAGGTTTCAAGAAATGCAAAACAGCTAAGCAGTTGTGGGATGTATTGAAACTGATGTATGAAGGTTCCTCTGAAGCCAAGGAGAACAAGAAGGATCTCCTGAAGCAGCAGTTTGAAAACTTCACCTTCAAAGCAGGTGAAACCATGACTCAGCAATACTTCTGGTATGTTAAGATAGTGGATACCCTTATGGATGGAGGAGTTGCTCTTGATAATAGATACATCGTAAGGAAGTTCATGTCCTCACTTCCTAGGTAGTGGACACACTACTGTGTGGTGATCAAGAGAACTGAGAACCTCAAAACTCTCACTTTGACAGAGTTATATGGCATTCTCAGTGGCTACCAGATGGAGATGAACATGCAAGGTTCATCTGGTAACTCCAATAATCAAATGGGTTCAGCCCTTCATGTGTTTGAAAGGGATAGCATAGAACCCCAACATCATCTCATATGCCACCCTGACAACTCACTAAAGGGTCCTTTCATCACCTTCCCAGAGACACCAAGGGAGAATTACACTCAAGGAAGCCCATTCCAAGAGACAAGTTCTTCTCAAGCCTTTGTGTCTTCTGTTGAAAGTTATGGCAACTTTATTTTTACCCTTGAAGACCTAGACTGTATCCATCCAGACGACCTGAAGTTGTTAGGATCTCAGCCTCTTGGTTTAATCGATTGAACAGATATAGCAGCGGAATAGCTCAGAATTAGACAAATTCAAGCAAGAACATTCGATATAAAGCGATAAAAGAATTTTGTTATAGAGAGAGAATATCTGACAAAAGGAATATTGCATTAAGATTGTCGGCCTCAATGGCACGATTACAGGTGAGTCATCCTTCCTTATAAAGGAAAGAATGACGTAGGCTGATGTCACTTGAAAGTGACATGTAACCATTTTATAATTACTGATGTTTAACAACTACTGAAGATGTCAACAACTGACATCTTCTTACAAATGTTCCTAAGTGTTAAACATCTTATTTACAACTACTGAAAAACATAAAACTACTGATACTACAACAACTGAAGAACAACCTCTTCAGCTGTTTTACAAGTACTGAAAAGGAAACAAAACTACAGAAAAGTAAACAAACTACTGAAAGGAAAAGAAAATACTGATGAAAAACCATCACAACAACTGAAGAAGCCCTCTTCAGCTGTTGTCATCAGCTGTTAGCATCAGCTGATGTCTTCAGTACTTGAACATCAGACTTTGTCTTTCAGCTGTTGATCTTCAGTCTTTGTCTTCAGTACTTGTTGAAGTCTTCAGACTTTAGATCTTCAGCTGTTGTCTCAGTCTTTGTCTTCAGTACTTCAGAAATACTTCAGCAGTTGTATTCTTCAGACTTTATAGAACAGCTGATCAGGTCTTCTTCAGCTGTTGTGATGTCCTGTGGGACTTAGAGGTTTCTCTGATCAGGCTCATTGGTTCTTTTGGTCCAACAAACTCCCCTGAACCAATGCAGCCAAAACCTCTAAGTTATTGACGAGTCCCACTTATTTTGGCAGATAGATTGGTCTTTTTATCCTCTTGATCAGATGAGAAGTGACCCTTTTTCAGCACCGCCTGGGAAGAAGTCTCTGATGATCTGTTTTGCATGATATGGTTGGGAGCTCTGTATTGGGGACTTGGACACTGAGCTGTTACCCCAACCATGAGATCTACTTCCCGTGTATCAGCCTATAGGATTCCCTGGTGTAAGCCCTTAGAAACATGATCTGCTCATCCATTGTCAGCACCTCGGGCACACCATCAAACAATCCTTCTCGGCCATACACTTCAGAGATGTACTTGGCCTGTTTTCCATTCTTGAGCTCAACCGTGGTTATTTGTCTGTAAGCAAACTCATCTGGATGAGTCCCTTCTAAGAGCAGGTTGAGCTCATCTTGTTTGAAGTTTTCAAGTCTTTTGTAAACCAATCCCTTCTTTATGATTTTATTCGCCAACATCTTTTGGGGTGGTTGTTTGGCTTCATAAGCTTTCTTGAACTCTTCTACAATTTCCCAGGGGGACACTACAAGAACCACAGTGATGTCTTCGTCGACAACCCTCTTCACTCGGCCCTTGTATTTTGAAGGAATTTCTTTCTTGACAATCCTGTGTGCCACCCTAGGATCAGGCCATATCCTTACTTTTTCCCTTTGGTATTGAAAGGTATTAGCAAGGGTGTACAATCTTAAGACTTCTTTCTTCATGCTAATCATTGAAGAGGATGTGGCATATGCTTTGTCAATGCTTTTCAGCATTTCCTCATCATGTCTTTGCATCTGTTCCTCTTCAATCTTTATCATCACAGCATGCATTTGAGAAGCAGGAGTGATGGACATTGGATTAGCCTTAGGCAAAGTGATAACTGCAGAGAGTGGCAGTCTGTCTTCATCCTCCTCTTCTTCTTCATCAGCCCTCAGTACCTTTCTTTTCTTTTGTCTAGGTACATCACTGGCAGTGGGTTTTGGGGGTAAAGGATTTGGTTTTGTGGGTTGGATGGTGGTTTAGAGGGTAAAGGGGTTGTTTTAGTGGGGTGGAGGTAGTGATTTTGAGGATAGAGGCTTTTCAGACTGTTTTAGCATTTGGCTGTAAGGAAGGCTTTAGTAAATTTTGTCAGTTCTTTTCGGTTCCCAACCCCAGCTTCATTAATGCCTCAATCACTAAACCCTTGGAGTATGCTTCAGACGAACAAATCTTGGTGGTTATTGCCAAGATGTTGTCCCTGGTCCAGGCCCTTATTTCTATCAGAGATCTTCCCAAGTATTTGGCTACAAATCTAATCATTATCTCCAGCCTTTCTCTTTCTAAGGCATCATAACTAGCCCATCTTGAGTTGATCTCCTCTGTCTCCAACCTTCTGATCTCGGAGTCTAGTTGTTGGATGTCAAAACTCTGCCTATATAACTGATCAATGATTTTATCCATTGAACGGTTATGGTTGGCATCAGCTTCTTTCACCATATCATTCAGCTCCTTCTCCTTCTCAGACTCTCCTTCTTTCCTCTTTTGATATGTGACATGAAAGTCTTTTTGACTTTCATTCACTTCAGCTCTCTTCTCACTCTCCTTCTCCTTCTCATGATCAAACTCAGTCTCCTCCACACTTATAACAGCCAACTCCTTCTCATTTACCTTCTCTGATTCTTTCTCCTTCTCCCATCTGTCCTCTTCCTTTTTCCTTTAACTGACTGACTCTCCCCTTTTTTGGTTGCATTGGGTGCAAGGGTTTGAGCAGTAGAAAGTGATTTGGTCACCAACTCCTCCACCAGGGGTTGTATTATTGTAGGAAGCCTCTCATCAATGGCTTTGATCACTATATCTGTGATCATGGGAGTGATGAGAGGTAGGGATTTTTGAAGGTTAGCAACTGATTGATCAGGATGGTTCTGTTCCTGAGAATCAGTGCCAAAAGCAGAGGCTGGTGGCTTGGAAGTATGTATTGGCTCAGTGTTTAGGGGACCTTCAGAAGAAGGTGCCATCTGTGGGTGTATTGTGGTGGCAGATGGACTTTCATCCTGAGACATCTTGGCCAGCAGCTCTTTGAGTCTGCTAACCTCATCCTCTAGGATGGTGTTTTGAGCAACTACATCATAGAAGAAGCTCAGGTCATCATCAGTTGATACTGAATCACCTGACCTCCTGACAGAGTCAGGATTAACATGCCTTGAGTGTAGATCAATTATAGCATGTGCCCCTTGTTCTTGGTTCTGGGGACTTCCAGCCTCAGGACTATGTCCTTCATCAGCTGTTGCCGCTGGTGAGGTCTTAGAGATGTTACCAACTGCATCCTGGTCATTTGCTGAGTCAGAGGCAGTGGCAGCCTCACCAGAAGGTTGCACCTCCTTGTCTACACCAGGAGATGGAACATGATAACCCCTGTGCTGTGGGTTGACAGAAGCATTGTGATCCTCCCCCTCAGGTGTTGAGGTTATCCCAGTTGAGTGATTGTGTCTGGGTGGGGGGTGAGGAATGCAACTGCGTCAGCACTTTTGCAACAATTATTGTAGGGCTTTGAGGGGCGTTGCATCAGGAGAGGGTGTGGAAGCAGTGTGCACCCGGGGCGAGTGGTGCTCTTCAATGGTAATCCCCTCAAGTGAGGAGGATCCCAGCAGTGTGGCTTCCCTTTGAGTGGTTGCATCAGGTTCCTTTTGAGAGGAAACCTGAGCGGCTTCGGTTGGTGGAGTCATAGTCTCTACTGGGGGGTATTAGTCCAGTAGAGATAACCTGCTTTGGTGCAGCAGGAGCATCCTCAGGGGACTCAACTCCCTGAGTAGCCTTCTTAGGCTTCTTCTTTGTGGGTTTGGAGGGGACTTTGGATGTGGAAGTGGAGGCTGTGGGTTCCAGCTGCGTGGGTTTGCGCAGCTTGGCAGCCTGTTTAAGAGTTTGGTCAGTGTTGTGTCGGGAGTATACCTCCGGCAATACAGCCAAAGCAGGGACTCCCAGACCAACTAGTCCCTCAGCATAAAGCTGATTCTCTATTATGGCCATTATAAACCGAGGATATAGTATCCAACGGTTAGAAAGTGGTTTTGTGGCCGTATCCTTGATTTCAAGAAAAATTATTTCAGAAAAGTTTAGTGGTTCTTGTTCAAGGATAGAGAACAGTACCTGTTGCCATCTGGAAGACAGTTGATCCCAAGAAGAAGTCTTCGAGGCCAGGAAAACATTTACCATATGAAATATCAATCGTTCAGCATCTGGAAAATGTTTTTCTTCAGGATGGTCGAAGCACTAAGATCGCCTTGATATCCATGTTGTCCAAATGAAAGATCAATTTGGCGCTTAGGATATCCAACAGGGTAGGCAGCATCATCTAATAGTAATATCTGGCGGATGGTAGCAGTAGAGATGACCACCTTATGAGAGTTGATGGACGAATGGAGATTCTCCATTAACAGTTGCATTCGTCCAAAACTGATGTAGCGAATCGGCATAAATGATTGGATTTTGGAGGAAGGCCGTTTTCAGTGGTGATTGGACCATAAGATCTATAGCATTATTGAATTTGGTCCAGAAGGGCGATTTAGTGAGGTACGCGACACAGTTGTGTCGAGGCTTGAGTTGCATGGTCGCCATTAATGAAGGTGAAAGATTTTCAGAGCTTTTGAAATTTTAGGTCATGAAAGAATGAAAAACTCTGAAAGAGGGATCAGATATATATAGGGTACGGGTTATGAAACGACTGAAGGTTTTGGTGTTAGTCATCAGTATTTGAAACAACTGATGACGTGGTATTAACTTTCAGAGGTTTGAAACGACTGATGGTATTGGTGTGGTCAGCAGTTATAAAACAACTGAAGACATGGTGTTTACAATCGACGTTGAAACAACTGAAGTCTCTGATTTAGGCATCAGTAGTTTTAAAAAAAAACTACTGAAGACAAGTGGACTTCAGATGTTGAAACAACTGAGGACTTGGTATTAGTCATCAGTAGTTGTGAAACTACTGAAGACCCTGGTTGTGCCATCAGTTGTTGTAAACAACTGAAGACTTGGTGTTAGTCATCAGTAGTTGTGAAACTACTGAAGACATGGTATTGCTTCAGTTGTTTATGAAGAAACAACAGTTTGTGAACTACTGAAGAGAGAGTACTCATCAGTAGTTGTCGTCAATTCATAGCCTTTCAGCTGTTTCATACTGTCCTCAACACGTACTCATCAGTCTTTTTGCTGTTTTCAGTTGTTTCATAGGACATCAGTACTTATCTGTTTCTACTGATTTCAGTAGTTGTAAGTGCATCAGTAGTTGTAACTACATCAGTAGTTTAGAACAGATAAAGTACAGTACTTAAAGCATTTAGCCTCCAGTAGTTATAAAAACTACTGAGGGTAAAATAACTCATCAGTACTTATATGTGACATGGTACCAATGATCATCAGTAATTACTGAGATCATCAGTAGTTGTCACTTATTCTAGCTGCAGCATACCAAGCCTTAACACCAGGTTGTGGAAAGTTGAACTATCCAAAGGCTTAGTAAAAATGTCTGCAAGCTCATCAGCACTAGGCATTAAAAATAGGATTAATAGACCTTTCAAAACAATCTCTTATAAAATGATGTCTATTTCTATATGTTTGGTCCTAGAGTGCTGGACTGGATTTTTGACAATGCAAAGAGCTGAAGCACTATCCATTAATAATGGAGTCTTAGTCTCTGTAATGCCATAATCCAAAAGTTGATTCTGAAGCCAGAGTACTTGGGATGTACAACTTGCAGCAGCAATGTACTCGGCTTCAGCAGTGGATGTAGCAACAGATGTGTTCTTACTCTGCCAAGAAATCAAACAGTTGCCTAGGAATTGACATCCACTAGAAGTTGATTTCCTGGTCAACTTACACCCTGCATAGTCACTATCAGAGAAAGCAACTAATTGCAAGAATGTCCAGTGGAATACCATAAGCCTAGAGATTGTGTACCTTGCAGATATCTAAAGATCCTCTTGACTGCAATCAGATGAGACTCCTTAGGTGCAGCCTGAAATCTAGCACAAACACATGTAGCAAACAAATATCTGGTCTAGAAGCTGTTAAATACATCAAGGAACCAATCATACATCTGTAAAGAGTTTCATCAACAGCTTTACCTTTCTGATCAACATCCAATTGTGTGGTGTTGCACATGGGAGTAGAACAGGGTTTACAGTTTTGTAAATCAAACTTATTCAAAAGATCTTTTGTGTATTTAGACTGATGAATGAAAATTCCATCAGCTTTTTGTTTGATTTGCAAACCTAGAAAGAACTGTAATTCTCCGATTGCACTCATTTCAAACTTCTGTTGCATTAAGTTTTGGAATTCCTCACACAATTGGGGATCAGAGGATGCAAATATAATATCATCAACATAGATTTGAACAAGTAGCTTATGCTGATCCACCTTCTTAATAAATAGAGTTTTATCTATGGAGCCTCTAGTGAAATTATTCTGTAGAAGAAAGTTTGATAAGGTCTCATACCAGGCTCTAGGTGCTTGTTTCAACCCATAAAGAGCTTTATCAAGCTTATATACCCATTCTGGGTGCTTATTATCCTCAAAGCCTGGTGGTTGACACACATAAACTTCTTCTTTTATGTTACCATATAGAAAAGCACTTTTGACATCCATTTGAAAAACTTTAAGATTGTGGAGTGCAGCATAGGCTAAAAACAATCTAATTGCCTCCAGTCTGGCTACAGGGGCAAAGGTTTCATCATAATCAATACCTTCTTCTTGTGCAAACCCCTGCACAACCAGTCTGGCCTTGTTCTTAACAATTAGCCCATTTTCATCAGTTTTATTCCTAAACACCCATTTAGTGCCTATTGCACACTTACCTGGGGGTAGAGGAACAAGCTCCCACACTTGCTGTTTTTTGAACTGAAGAAGCTCAAGCTGCATGGCTTCAACCATCCATTGTCTCTCAAAGCTACATGATGTTCTTGGCTCTAGCTGAGCTGATGAAGAGAGCATAGAAGCATAAATTGGACAACTGGCTTCTGGTTGAAACACCAGCATTGATATCACCAAGGATTTGAGACATTGGGTGATTTTTCAGCTCTTGGTAAACAATCAAATCTGTGCAAGTGTTTGTAGGACCTTCAGCAGCAGCAGATGTTGATGCAGATTCTTGAAACCATGAAGATGGTGGCAACTCAAATGAAGTTGAGGATGCAGAAATCTCATCAGCATTGTTGTGGATGGTGCTGCTGGAGCTACAGGAGCATCAGGTTTAGAGGACTCAGGCAGTGGTCACTAAACCTGAAGAGGTGATTACTACTATCATCATCATCTTCAGCAGTAACACCAGGTGGTGAACTGTTGACAGGAGCAACAGCAGGAGATTGATAAGGAACATATTGCAGTATGTCCAAATCAAAGAGCTCCACAGGGCTTTGTGGAATCTTGTCCTTTGGAGATTCATTGAACTTGACATGTAGAGTCTCTTCAACCATCTTTGTTCTGCAGTTGAAGACTCTGTATGCCTTGCAAGTTGATGAATAACCAACAAAGTACCCTGCATCCACCTTAGGATCAAATTCTGGAGCTGATCCTTTGTGTTGAGAATGAAACAGGGACACCCAAATGCTCTAAAGAATGAAATGAGAGGGGCCAAATGATGTAGAACTTCATATGGAGTCTTCATCAACCTCTGATTTATTAGCACTCTATTCTGCACATAGCATGCTGTGTTGACAGCTTCAGCCCAAAAGGTCAATGGCAGTCCAGAATCAGCCAACATAGACCTTGCAGCTTCAATGAGGGTCCTGTTCTTTCTCTCCACAACTCCATTCTGTTCAGGAGTTCTTGGAATACTAAACTGCCTCTTTATTCTCTTGGAAAGGTAGAACTCATCAAGTGTATTGTTCCTGAATTCTGTTCCATTGTCACTTCTAATACACTTGACTGAGAGGGAATACTGCTTCTCAGCATACAACACAAAGTTTATGATCTTGTGTGCAGCTTCATCCTTTGAATGTAGAAAGAAAGTCCATACAAATCTGGAGTAATCATCCACAATTACCAGACAGTATTTTTCTTTGCCATGCTCATCACTCTCACAGGACCAAAGAGATCCATGTGAAGAAGTTGTAAGCAGGCAGTGGACTTTGGTTCTTCAATAGGTGGGAATGAAACCTTGTGCTGTTTTCCTTTCAAACAAGCAGTGCAGTTGTTTTCACACTTGAACTCCTTCATAGGCATTCCCCTTACTAAACTATGGTGTATCAGCTGATTCATGTTCTTGAAGTTAACATGTCCCAGCCTTCTATGCCATAGATTAGATTCTTGAGGAGAGGCTTGGAAAATAGGCAAGGATGGCCTTTGAGATCTATTTTCTTGGAAAGATCTAAGGCATACACTCTTCCTGTCCTGTTGGCCTTCAGGAGAGTGTGAGCATCCAATACCTTGTCAATCAAACTCAGAACTTTGGATGACAGAATCCTGCAGTTCTGGCTTGTGAAAAGGGCAACATGGCCTTTGTCACACATTTGACTGACACTCAAGAGGTTATACTTGAGATTTTCCACATGGTTGACATCATCAACCTTATTTCCCCATTGGAAACAAAGCCCTTCCCAATGATGTAACCTCTTGCATCATTGCCAAAGGAAACAAAACCCTTCCTTCCTGGAGAGTAGTCATTAAGAAGTGAGTTGTTCCCAGTCATATGCATAGATCCCCCACTGTCTACATACCAGATGCTACTTTGGCATGTTGAAGAAACCTGCATTAATAAACAATCAGTTAGTTTTGGAGACCCAAACCTTTTTGGTTTGGGGCCTGGTCTCATCAATAGATGGTAAACTAACAGGTTTATTGGGCACAATAGCTTGAGGTGAAGGAGATGGTGTAGAAGAGGAATCCTTTGGCTTGGATCTCCTTTTCTGGGGTTTCAACACAGGGCCATCAAGTTGGTTAACTCTTCCCAACAGATGTTGAACCATCATTACCAGCTGTGTCTGATTCTGGGAAAGAGCTTTCAGCTCTTCAGACACATTGGTATTGGTGTTGATGATGAGTTCTTGTGTTGCACCATCTTCTTTTGAGCAACCTCAGCTGTTGCCTGTTGCACTCCTTCCCTTTTAGATTTCTTTTTGGACATAGGAGTAACAGGATTTGATGCTGCTGGTACAAACTTGGACTCAAACTCAGTTTTCATTTTAGCCAAGTTTTCTTAAATTTTCTCCTTTTGTTTGAGTTTGGATCCCTTTTTGTACCAACAATCATCTGTGAGATGATTGAATAGACACATATTTCACACGGTTTCTTCTTCATCTTCTGTTGATCATCAACTGAAGAAGATGAAACTACTGAAGACTTGCTCTTCAGCAGTTTAGAAGCACTTTTTGCCTTCTTGTCAACTCCCTTAGTAGGCTTCAATCCTTCCTACTGACAGTTTTCTTCTCTTTAGTGCTATAAGTTATTGGGATTTGAACTCCAGATGTTATCCCCTGCTCTCCAGTACCCTCAGTACTTCTAGGGATAACACTTGGGTTGATCAACTCATTGATCATGTGAGTGTCAGCAGTTGAACCATCAATATCAGCTGATAGGTTCACAGAGGGATTACTACTGACTTCAACTACTGATGGTGCTATATCAAGTAATGAATCACATGATGAGGTGGATTGGCCATTACTTTCTCATCAGATTCTACTCCTGCTCTTGAAGCAAAATCTGTAGGAGGAGCAGTGTGATTATAACCAATTCCAAACTTCACATTGGAAGTGTTTGCTTACTAAGAAGCATTTCAAAGCCCTTGCAAGATTGTACCCATCGATCACACTCTACTTGGGTGACAGCAAGAGTATCTTTGAGGTCTTTGTACTTCTCTAAGAGTACATCCTCCCTAGCCTTATCATCAGAGATTTGGCATTTTAATTTATAAATCTCATCAGTTTTCTCTTTCAGCACAGACTCAAACTCAGCTTTATTTTTGGAAATTATTGTTCTAGCTCTACATTTTTATTGATTAAAGCCACATTTGCTTCTCTAATAGAGGCAAATGCTGCTATGCAAGTTTCAGAACATAATTTGGCCTTAGCCTCAGAGGATACCTGTGATACCTGTGTTGAAGAGGTACTTGAGGATGATCCATCAGAGGATTCCAAAGTCATGAGAGCTAGATTTCCAAAAGGATGCTCACCACCATGTTGACCAGCACCTGAGAACAGTTGTTCATTACCAGACATCATCTGGTAAGCTGCTCCAGTCAAACTCCTGGTGTGAAGAAGCTGTGTTGTTGAAGTTGATTAGGTTGATGAGATTGGGATGGTTGAGGCTCAGGGAGTGCATGTGGTTGCTGAGCAGTGGGTGCTTGAACCTGGCCTGGTTGTGGCATGTAATAGCAGGGGTATGGATATGGCATTGGCCCCTGTGGAACAAAATATGCAGGAGATTGTGGTTGATGATGATAACCAGAATTGACAGGTTGTTGTCCTCTGTTTTGTTGACTATTGCCAGGGAAAGTCACAAAAGGTGCAGGAGAGTTAGATCCAGATGATCTACATTCTCTTGCAAAGTGTCCAAGCCTGTGGCATTTATGGCACTTCAACTTACTCTTGTCAAAACCAACTTTGGTTTTGCCAGAGAGTCCTGGGATTTCCTTCCAGTTCTTTTGTAGAACTTCTGAGATCTGATATTTATCAAGGCCATTTGGCTCAAAATATCCATCTCTTCTAAGTTCATGTCCTCACTTCCTAGGTAGTGGACACACTACTGTGTGGTGATCAAGAGAACTGAGAACCTCAAAACTCTCACTTTGACAGAGTTATATGGCATTCTCAGTGGCTACCAGATGGAGATGAACATGCAAGGTTCATCTGGTAACTCCAATAATCAAATGGGTTCAGCCCTTCATGTGTTTGAAAGGGATAGCATAGAACCCACATCATCTCATATGCCACCCTAACAACTCACTAAAGGGTCCTTTCATCACCTTCCCAGAGACACCAAGGGAGAATTACACTCAAGGAAGCCCATTCCAAGAGACAAGTTCTTCTCAAGCCTTTGTGTCTTCTGTTGAAAGTTATGGCAACTTTATTTTTACCTTGAAGACCTAGACTGTATCCATCCAGACGACCTGAAGTGTTAGGATCTCAGCCTCTTGGTTTAATCGATTGAACAGATATAGCAGCGGAATAGCTCAGAATTAGACAAATTCAAGCAAGAACATTCGATATAAAGCGATAAAAGAATTTTGTTATAGAGAGAGAAATATCTGACAAAAGGAATATTGCATTAAGATTGTCGGCCTCAATGGCACGATTACAGGTGAGTCATCCTTCCTTATAAAGGAAAGAATGACGTAGGCTGATGTCACTTGAAAGTGACATGTAACCGTTTTATAACTACTGATGTTTAACAACTACTGAAGATGTCAACAACTGACATCTTCTTACAAATGTTCCTAAGTGTTAAACATCTTATTTACAACTACTGAAAAACATAAAACTACTGATACTACAACAACTGAAGAACAACCTCTTCAGTGTTTTACAAGTACTGAAAAGGAAACAAAACTACAGAAAAGTAAACAAACTACTGAAAGGAAAAGAAAACTACTGATGAAGAAAAACCATCACAACAACTGAAGAAGCCCTCTTCAGCTGTTGTCATCAGCTGTAGCATCAGCTGATGTCTTCAGTACTTGAACATCAGACTTTGTCTTTCAGCTGTTGATCTTCAGTCTTTGTCTTCAGTACTTGTTGAAGTCTTCAGACTTTAGATCTTCAGCTGTTGTCTCAGTCTTTGTCTTCAGTACTTCAGAAATACTTCAGCAGTTGTATTCTTCAGACTTTGTAGAACAGCTGATCAGGTCTTCTTCAGCTGTTGTGATGTCCTGTGGGACTTAGAGGTTTCTCTGATCAGGCTCATTGGTTCTTTTGGTCCAATAGAAGTACATGGAGATAGTTCAGCAGATGGCTCTTCTCACTCACAGAGCCAAGAAGTTCTATAAGCGGACTGGAAGAAAGTTTCCAAGCAGTGTAACCAGTGGAAAATTTGGGCTAGACAAAGGCAAGGTCAAGTGTTACAACTATAACTTGATGGGCCACTTTGCCAGGGAGTGTAAGGCACCTAAAACAAATGGTGGCCAAACACAGTCCAGACCAAACTACACTGCCAAAGCTCCCTAGAATGAGAAGCCAAAGCAACAGGCTGTTGTTGCTATTGAAGAATGAGGCTTTAACTGGAGCTTTCAGGTGGAAGATGCCTCTCCAAACCAAGCATTGATGGTAGATCATGATGAAGCCAAGGTATTGGAACATCTTTGTACCCCTGAATGCATTGTTAAAGTTAATAGATACAGGTCCTACAACTTGGAAATGAGATCAGATCTTGAGTCCTTAAACATTTTAAAAGCTAATTTTAGAAAGTCTGAAAATGATTATAAACTGAAGATAGAGGACTTAGAGAAAACTATTTCAGTTCTAAAACATGAGTATACAAACTTTAGGACTCAGATCAAGGATCTCATAACTAAGCTAACCAAGTGCCAGGCTGAGCTTATGATTAGCAAAGCCAGGGCAGACAAGTGTGTTCTTGAAGAAAAGACCTTCAAGAACATGATATCCTCATCCCTGCACAACAAAGTGTGCTATCAAAACAAATAAGAACTGGGATCAAATGAGATAGCTCCTCCACACACATCTTGACTGTAAGATCACCTTGGTGTGAAACTTGTGAAGATGAGCTTCCTCTCATAGATCCTTTGAGTGAAGAGGATGATGAAGTGATAGTGAAGAATTCCTCTGAGAAGAGTGAAGAGGAGGATTCTAAGAAGGGCCACTATCCTTCTGAGTAGAAGAAGAAGACTGTGATGACCAAGTCAATGAGAAAGAACTTGATCAGAATGAGCAAAAGAAAAGCAAGGAAGGCTCAAGAGATCAAGGCTACTTTTAACTCCAAGCATAAACAAGTTTTTATCTTTACAGGGTTTGAAGTGGTGAAGACTGAATACATCAACCTAAACTCTTCTGCTAAGAGTTCTGGTTCATGTTCAAATCATCTCAATACTAAGAAAAGAACTGATCTGCTATGTACCACTGCTACACAGCTTGGACCATCAAACTCCAAGAACAGTCCTCAGCCCAAAAGGACTGTCTTAGCATCTGCAAAGGTGAGGGTGGAGAAGGGATGTGACCAAAGTCAGTCTTGTTCCCAACAGAAGGCTCTTGGGAAGAAGAAAATAGAGTGTGTCATGTGTGAAAGTACTGCTCATCTTGCTAAGGATTGTCTATACAACCCTAAAGGTACTCTTCACATGACTAATAAAAAGACTTCCAAGAGTCCTAAGAACATTCGAGCTTCGGAAGGAAAACCAGTTTCCTTTGGAAGCTCAAAATCTAAAAAGAAGGAAAGTGAAAATTTGCCTTCGGAAGAAAAGTTGGTCTCAGAAGGAAGGAATACTTCCAAAGCATTGAAGTCTGCCGCAGTGTTAGCGGAATCTTCCAAAGGTCCATTCATCAAAGGTTTCGAAGTCTCAAAAGCTTCCGAAGTGTTGAAGGTCAAGTTGTAACACCCGGATATTTATTATTTTGAAGCCGGTGAAGAAAGAAAAGAAAATAAAGTCCAAAAGTCGAGGGACCAAA
Organism: Flaveria trinervia; assembly: GCA_025506515.1. Lineage (NCBI taxonomy): Eukaryota > Viridiplantae > Streptophyta > Magnoliopsida > Asterales > Asteraceae > Flaveria > Flaveria trinervia. The sequence continues at coordinate 55,274,846 of CM046457.1, read as the reverse complement.
CTCGCCAACGAAGAAAAGTTGGGAAATGTGGTGATATATGTAGGGAGAGGGCAGCCCACTCTCCCCACACTCACATTTCAGCTCACAAAGAGAAGAATAGAGAGAAAGAGGAGAAAAAGAGGAAAAAGTGTTGGTTCGGGTCGATTCGGGTTGCCAAAATCATCGTGAAGCAAGCCGAATCGAAGCTCTTGTCATTGTACTCGTTTAGGTGAGTTCTAGGACCCCTCTTTTACTTGTTTTCAAACGATTTGGGGCTGGAAAACATCTGAAATCGAGTTTTTCGTATGTGTGTAAGTTGACCCGTTTGTGTATGTGTATGCGTATGTATGATGCGTTTGGGACTTGATTTCTTGCTTGGTTGTGCTTGAATGATGTTATGGTATGCATCCCTAAGGTTTAGAATGGTCGATTTAGGCTTAAAATGGGTTTAGATGAGTTTGGAGGCCGAAAACCCTCGGTTGCAGTCGGGTTGAACTGCATTCTGCATCAGTTAGGGTTGGGCGACCGACTGGAGGCCGAATGGAGGCCATACGGCCGATTAGGGTGCGATTGGGGTCCATTCGCACGATTGGGGTTCATTCGCACGACTGGAGGGCCAGTCGCGTGGGTGTCATACGACTGAAGGTCCATTCGCACGACTGAAGGTCCAGCCGCATAGGTGTTCATCCGCATTGTCCATTCGCACGACTGGATGTTCATTCGCATAGGTGTTCATCCGTATTAGTTCAATCGCATGATGTTCAGTCGCATGGAGGCCATGCGACTATGGGGTGTCCATACGCCCGAATAGGGCTGTTGAACCCGAGGAAGGTGTAGATTAACTTCTGACTTTCGGGGGAAAGTGCAGATGTAAGTGTTGATGTAAAGGTTCCTATAAGAGTTTTTAAGATGACGATCGAGGTCTTAGAAAGCATGTTGGGCATGATGATGATGATGATGTTGCACTTTATGTATGTATGATGTTGCCCTGTATGATTTGATGTTGATGCATGTTTATGTTCCTTAATGTGATGTATAGTATCTTTCCTGTGGCTTTACTTGTTATGATGAATGAACGAAGTATTATGTAACGTAAAGTGAAAGATAAAGGAAGAGGAACATGATGAACGAATGAAACGTCTTGCACACATCGGATACGGGGTCCCTCTTGGTGATTGACCCCAAATGTAGAACCTCTACCGCTCCCCCTAGTACTGTGGCATACGTTTAGCTGTCATTCGTTGACTTCGGCCCAGTAGCTAAGACTGACGGTTATTCCTAGTACCGCGGCATACGTTTAGCTGTCATTCGTTGACTTCGGCCCGGTAGCTACGACTAACCGGGGTGTAGCACATGGTATTGGTTTGGGATGATGTCCGATGCGCAAGTAAGGTAATGAAAGAAGGAATGAACGAATGAGGAAGATAATAATGATATTATCTATGTGTACGTATGATGTGTGATCATGTAAAAGTACGAACGGTTTTATCTGAAAGTAAAGTATGTTTTATTTATAAAACTAGAACTTACTCAGCAACGCTGACTTTGATGTGTTTCCAGTTGGCAGGTAATGATTGCTGAGGATGGCACAGGCGACTACTCAGCCCTTTTGGGATGGCATTCTTTTGATTAATGTTTTTGCATTGTAATGCGAACAAACAATTTTTGTAATGAATGTTGTATTAGTTTGCAAAAGCATTTACATGGAAATGAAAGTTTGTTTTAGTTTTCCGCTGCGATTTATTAAATACTAATGTAATTATATGTTTTATGTGCGATGAGAACCCAGCTATAAGCGTCCCGGGAACGGGGCCTTACACAAGTCCAAGACTCCAAAGGTGGTGTGGAAATCTAAGAAAGATCAAGTGACTGAGAATTCTCCATCAACAACAGCTCAAGATCCTCAAAGCAGAACCATAGGATCTATTACTATTGCATTACCTTCTGTTTCTCTTTGTGAGCCCAAGACAAGTAAGGCTTGGGTTTCTAAATGTAACTAATCATTTTCTTTGTGCAGGGACAGCTCAAGACAAACAAAAATGTCTGGATCATTGACAGTGGTTGTTCCAGGCACATGACAGGCAATGAGTCACTACTCCAGAACTTTGAAAGGATTGATAGAAGGCCAGTTGCTTTTGGAGGAGATGAAGGTGGTTACATTTCTAGAAGGGGTAAGGTCATAAATGATAAGCTCAGCATTGAAAAGGTAAACTTTGTCAGGGAGCTTGGGTACAATCTTCTGAGTGTATACCAATTTTGTGATCAGAGTCATAACATGCTCTTTACTGAGCATGAGTGCATTGTTCTCAAGCCCGGGGTGGTCATTCCTTAGAGCCCCCGGGAAAGGGAACATGTACAAGATGGACTTGCAAGAAACATCTCCCTCTAGAGAAGTTTCATGCTTTCTTTCTAAAGCTAATAGTGATGAGTCTTACCTATGGCATAAAAAAATGTGCCATGTAAACTTTAAGAACATGAATAAACTGATTAAGAATGATTTGGTAACTGGAATGCCAAAGAAAGAGTTTACAAGTGATGACCATTGTGTTGCATGCCTAAAAGGGAAGCAACACAAGGTATCTCACAAACCTAAGGAAAGGAACTCCATCATTACACCCCTACACTTGTTACATATGGATCTCTTTGGACCTACCAGTGTAATGAGTCTAGGAAGGGCCTCTTACTGTTTAGTGGTCACAGATGACTTTACAAGATTCACTTGGGTCTTCTTCCTTAGAGCTAAGGATGAGACTCCTGATATTTTGAAGAATTTCATCTTGAAGATTGAGAATCAATCTGATCACAAGGTCAAAATCATAAGATGTGATCAGGGAACTGAATTCAAGAACCAAATCCTTGATGCATTTTGTGATGAAAAAGGTATTACAAGACAATACAGTGTTCCCAGGACTCCTCAGCAGAATGGTGTTGCTGAAAGGAGAAATAGGACACTGATTGAAGCTGCAAGAACCATGTTGTCTGACTCTAAGCTGTCCATCACCTTCTGGGTAGAGGCAGTCAACTCCTATGTGCAGAACATAGTTTTAGTACTTAAGACTCATGGCAAGACTCCTTATGAACTTTGGCACAAGAGGAAACCTTTCATTGGTTTTCTTAGGTCATTTGGATATCCTTACACCATCTTGAATACCAAGGATCAAATTGCCAAATTAGCTGAGAAATCAGATGATAGACACTTCATTGGATACTCTTCCCAAGCTAAGGCTTACAAAGTATACAATCTCAGAACTAGAATTGTTGAAGAGTCAGCCAATGTGACTTTCAATGAACACGGTAGCTGGTTCTGGTCCTGATTGGCTTTTTGATCTTGATTTAGTTACCAACTATTTTAACAAATCTTGTGAGATTGTTTCAGGATCTATAGAAAACTTAAACACAGGTGATCCTGATCCAAGATTTGAGCTGAGAAGACCTTCAGGTAATACATCTTCAGCTCCAGTTGGAACTACTTCTGCAAATGAGGTTTCTATCAGCACCACAATGACAAACTCAGCTGATAACTATGGTATGCCTTAAAATTCTAGCTCAGAGGCTCCACAACCAGATAAAGTTGCTTCAAATGCAGAAGACAATGATGGTAGTGGTGATAGTGATCAAGATTTTCTTGATGCTGATAACCACTCCATAGATGACAACATCAATGATGTCACACACTCCTTGGATCAAGTTTCTCTTGATAAGTGTGTTGATGTAGTGGGAGAAACATCTATGCCAGATCTAAATTTCTCTAATTTAGATCTCTCTCAGCAACTTGCTGTGATCCCTCAGCTAAGGATCCACAAGTCTCATCCCACTACAAACATCATTGGAGATGTTGTCTCTGGGGTAAGAACAAGAGGACAAACCCATGAAGCAAATGTTTGTCTTCACTCTTGTTTCTTGTCCTAGATAGAGCTAAAGAAAGTTGACGAGGCTCTAAAGGATGGAAGTTGGGTTGAAGCTATGTAAGAGGAGCTGCTTCAATTCAAAAGACAGAAAGTTTGGAACCTTTGTCCTCTTCCTCATGGGAAGACTACCATTGGAACCAAATGGGTGTTTAGGAACAAGAAGGATGATAGAGGCTTTATCATCAAGAATAAAGCTAGACTAGTTGTTCAAGGATACAAACAAGAAGAAGAGATTGACTACACTGATGTCTTTGCTCCTGTAGCAAGACTGGAAGCTGTTAGAATATTCCTAGCATTTGCTGCATCCAAGAACTTCAAGGTCTTTCAACTTGATGTGAGGTGTGCTTTTCTTTATGGAGTGATTGATGAAGAGGTGTATGTCAAACAACCACCTGGTTTTGTAGATTCTGATTATCTTGATTATGTCTGCAAGCTTGACAAAGCTCTTTATAGGCTATATCAGCTATTGGGATGATAAACTTTGAGTAGGTTTTTCTTAAAACTAATTCTTATTATTTCTCAAAATCTGTGTATCCTAAGTTGTCTAGTTAATCACTTCCATAAGCTCTTGTTTTCTTTGGATGAAAACTTTGTTAAGACTTTCCTTAAAATTATGAAAATTTTGATCCTTCGGATGTTATGTTTTTAACTTCGGAAGAAACTTATGCCTTTAAAACAACTAACTGCCCAAGTATTTTGCCTTTGGAAGAAATTTCTGAAATATCTTCCGAAGCTTAAAATTTTCTTTGGAACTTATATGTTTTTAAGGAAAATCTTCTTCTGAAGCAAAATTAACTCTCGGAAGCTTTGTTCCTCTGAACAAAGCACTCAAGTCTTAATTTTTCTTCCAAAGCAAAATTTTCACAACTCTTAGGAAAATCTTCCGAAGTCATTTTAGCTTCGGAAGCTTTTTCATTTTAACTTCCGAGAATAATTTACCTTCGGAAGCTTTTTGACTTCCAAGAAAACGACTTTTTGAGCAAAAGTAAACTACTTTTTAAAGGTGGGACCGACATTCGGATTTCAAAGTTTATCCTCTTTCATTAAACTTTATCTGAAATCTTTTTTCATATATAAACCCAACGGTTTCCCCCTCTTTCTATTGATCCTCCACTCTATGAGGATCATTTGCTAGAATTCGGGAAGACCTGCCAAGAGGTCGTAATGGATGGGGAGAAGGCACTGTCTACCACAATGCAGGGGAGAACAGTCTTCATCACTCCGACCATCATCAACATGCATCTTTAGCTGGATGATGAAGAAGGTGTGGTGTTCTTTCCAAAGGAAGTTGTTAACCAGTCCTTCGTGCAGATGGGCTATGAGGGAGACTACTCTGTCAAGACCTTCAGGAAAGGGAAGGTCTCATCCCAATAGAAATTCCTGTTCCATGTGGTTATCCACAGCTTATCAAACAAGCATGATGGATGGGACCAGATTCCTAAGGATCTCTCCTTCATTGTCCATGGGATGGTTCAGGGAGTCAAGTTTAGGTATTCTCATTTTGTCTATACTAATCTGCTTGCTAACTTAGACTCCTTAGAGTATTACATGTTCCCTAGATATGTTCAATACATTCTTAACTGTGAACTAGGCTCACAGTTAAGGGGAACGAGTAATATTCTTAAATTGGGACAGATGAAGCCCGGCATATTTAAAATCTTAAAAAAGCCCACTGTTGGCTTTTCTGGGGTAGAAACAGCCCTGGTCCTAAAAATGTTAGAGCTCATTGCTCAAGGTGACAACCTAGCAGCACCAGCTAGTGTTGAACCCACACCTTCTACATCCCAACCACACAAACAGCCACAAAATACCCTCACCTACCAGAGAAAATCCAAACGAACCCCTACTCAGACTATTCAGTCCATGAAGGCCCCTATACACTCACCCATGCAGGAAGAAGTGGACACTGGAGCTCCCACTTCTCCTGAGGAGCAGACCACTCCCATTACTTCATTGATCAGTGCTGAGGTTCCTCATTCTCAGCCTGATGAGCTCATAAGCCAAACTGCCTTAAGCCATCACTTTGAGTCTCAACACTCAAGTGACCAACCTTCAAGGGATAGTTACCATCCTTAGCCTTTAGATCTCAACCAACCAATCACCAACCTTGACTTCTACACTGATAAAGATCTAGGTTTCAGTGAGTACCATGATTCTCTCTTCTTTTTCCCTACTCAAAGAGAATGAGTGCTTCTGAGGCTCCTAGTTCTAGCCATATCAATCACCTACTACTGAGGTGGACACTCCTGAACCTGTTCAGGATGTCCATATAGAATAAGCTCTCACTTTTGAAAGTGATTACATCATTAAGACCTCAACCATGGCAACTCAGTCCACTGACATCTCAACTGAGGCTACCAGTGAGCAGAGGAAATCCAGCAACCAAGAACGTCAAGCTGGTGGTGAGAGAGAGGACTCTGGTCCAATCATCTCATCCCCCGATGATTCTTCTAATGAAAATGAGGGGAATCTAAGACTAAAGGTGCAAAAACTGTCCAAAACATGCATCTATTTAGTCTCCAAGGTTAGTCACCTTGAATCTTAAGTGACTACCTTGCAAAACAGGATTAATGATCAGCAACTTGAGATTTCATATCTTAAGGACAAACTAGCTGGGAGACCTTTAAGAAGAGCTCATCCAGGAACACAAGAACCTGTGGATGTGATTGACCTAACTCCTGGCTCACCTATACAAGCGAGTGATGCTACCAAAAAAAGGGAGAAAGTCATTACAATCACAGAACCTGGGAGTTCTTCAGAGAGTATGCCTCACTTGCAATTGTGCATACTTAGCAAGTTCCTCGAGTCCATATTGATATGGACTCTATAGACTCCTTAATACATAGTCTATTTGAGGAAAGGATACCAAGGGCCATGTCATCTCCACCATCTTCAAATCACATCATTGGGTGGAGGTATGACAGTAACAAGAAAGCCCTTATCATCATTAGAGTTCAAGGGCAACAAGAGATCTTTAACTTTCACACCTTGAACTTCTATGACAGTTTGGATTTAGTCAGCATGCCACTTGTCAATCCAAGCTAATCAAGACAAGCTGATAAGTTGGCTCAAAGAATCCAAGACTGGATCACTGCAGAGTTCAGCCTTAGAAGAAGACTATGGCAATCAGGCAATGTCATCGGTCAACTAGACGTTGAGGCAGACCCTAAGATTAGTTTCATAGGGGAAACCTTGACTGAAGGCCCAGTGACAGAACCTAAGAGCCCTGTCTTATCACCAACAACTGCTGCAAAGATCAATTCCCTTTTTGAGACACCTGCTGGTGAAGGTGCTTCTCAACCTCTCTCTGGCCAGAGCTCAGAAGCTACATCAAGCAATGAAGGCCAAAGCTCTCTCCATCCTGAGTCATAAAGGTCTATTAGTGACAAAAGGAAAAGAAAAATTACATCTAAGGAGATTGAGGAGGAGGAGAGAGAGAGAGAGAGGAAAAAGAAGCTGAGGGGAGAAAGTTCATCTTCTGATTCTGCAAGAGTCATGGAGTCTGCTATTAGGGTTGCCCTCAGACCAGATACTCAGAATGATGACTTAAGGGCTATTAGGATAAAGTATCTGCAAACAAGGAACTATGATATAGACAATGTCATTTCTCTCCCCTTGGATGAACTAAATGAACTGGTTGATTTGGAAAGGTCAAAGGAGAAGAAAGAGGCAGAAAATGTAGAGCTACTAGGAAAATTTTAAAAAAGACAGAAGAAAAAAAAGACTGTACAAGCATGTGCCTACTCTCTACCCAGTTCAAAAAAGTCCTACATATGAGGATGTGGTTCAACAAGAACCTTAGGTAGATAAAGAAGAAGAAAGAATCAAGGTGATCAACTACCTGAGTGCCACATGCCTTTATCAGGCAAAAGCACTTCTTCCCTTATCCTTTGACTATATTGAGTTTGAGTATATTAAACAAGTCGAACTTGAGATAGTCAAGGAAAGAAAGACAACCAAAAGAAAGCTGAGGGAAGAAGCTGCTAAGTCAAGAGCCATCATCCAGAAGAGTATGAAGAAGTCTGCAAACAGGAAGAGGATGATGAGCTTCTTGAAGTTGTATGGATTCTCTGAAAGGAGACTTGGCCCCATGTCTCTATCCACTATGGATGAGCATATCAGGGTGATCAAGCAGAAGATAAGGAGTGGTGAGCTGATTGACTTACACTCCCCTCCAAGTCAAGCTCCACCTGAAGTGGAGGTTGAGGTTGAACAACCAGAGACAACACAACACGGACCTCCTGCTGATTCTCAGCAAGCTTCATCTTTTGATCCATAGCAGGGTCAACCTCCCTCTCCTTCTGAACCTGTGAGAGAGGAAGACCCAACTGAGAAAGACATTGAAGATCAATCTGGTGCTGCAGGCCAGTCTTCTCAGTTAAAAGTGATAAAGAGAAAGAAAATGATGGCTTCAAAACCAAAGCCAAAGAAAAAGAAGACTAAATCCTTTTCAGAACCTCAGGATGAGTCAGGACATTCTGAGGATATGCAGCTAGAGGATGCTCCATCATCTCCCATTCCAATAGCTCCTCTAGCATCAGAAAGACCCATCCTATCCTAGACATACACTACAAATCTAGAAAGGTGGCATGTCATTAGAGATCATGGCATTGAGAATCTCTACATTTGGTAAGACATGTTTCAGTTGCCTCTACGTGATCTCTTTGACATAAGAAGATACTTTTATAGTCTGAAGGATCCTGATCATCTTATGAAGAAAGGGCTGGTCATCATCCTGATGAGGACTGTTGATATCTGAAGTCTTAAAGGTGTTTTGGTAGCATCAGCCTAGGGGGAGTTTATAGAGATTATATGAGGAGGCTGAAGAAACCAAACACTCAAAGTCTTTCTGCATGCATGCTGCACAAGTACTGAAGAAGAATGGTTTGGAAGTTTCACACAAGCAACAGAAATATTCTAAGTGTGAAATCTACCAAAGCCAAGACCAATATCTTCCGAAGCCAAAGATGAAGTCTTCTGAAGCTTCAGAGACAAAGTCTTCCGAAGCTCAACTCTTGAAGATAGATTTCTTCTGAAGACTTTTAACTACATGCTTTATCTGATGTACTTTTCCATAAAGTTGGACCTCTTTCCGCTGCAACTCTGTAAAGTCACCAACTTGCATGAGTTGGTGAAAAGGTCCATGCTTTTGGTAACTGTACATTGAGGTCTTGTGTTTGTAACTTTCTACTTCATGTACTTTATCCTTTTTGTAATAGATAAGGATATGAGCTATTGCATATCATAGTCATAAAGTCAAAAAGGCAATCTGCCTTTTGACTCTACAATTGATTTTGTGTTGTGTCTAGTCAATTGTATCCAGCTGGCTTTCATAGTTTGGTCGGCTGTAGGATGTAGTATAAGTATCTCATGTTCTTGTAACTTTACTTTATGCTTTGTAACACTTGTAATAGAACATTGAGAAGGCAATATACTGCAATCTTGAAAACCATATCCTTGTGTATCTTGCTCTTGTGTTCTATCTCTTAATTACTTGTGTTCTTAGTGTCTTTACTTTTGGTTAATCCAGTTTACTGTTTGATTAAGTTGAGTTACTCTCCTCTTTGTGTTGTTGTGTTGTAAGTTGACCACCCTTCAACGGTCCTACATATATATATATATAGGGGTGGTTCCTAAGAAAACCATGATTTACTAGAAAACTATGAAAACCAAATCTAAACCATTGATCTATTTAATAAATGGTTGATATACAAAATGGTATTTTAGTAAATAATTCAAAATTTAATTAGATTATATTAATGATAAAAGGGCAAATTTGGAACACTATTTTTTAGTTTTGGAAATAATAACCAAAATTTCTATATTCACTCTTCTCTCTTCACTCTCCTCTCCTATAAATTACACTTAAAAAATTTTCAAGAGTTGACTTAGTTTTTGTTATCTTCATATGCATAAACAATTAACTTCATCCCCATTGTTTTTTAAACAATCCAATAGTGAGCTCACGTAGCCATATGTTAATCTGCTTACATATACGTAAACACATAAGCAGATTGCATAATTAAATCTAATTGCAAATCTTCAGACAAAGTAAATCATGTTTATACATCTTGTTACATATATACAATAATTATCAGTTAGGTACATGTAACTATAATACATTACTAGTATAAAATACTTTATTAAAGTTATTAGTTTACGTATATGTAGACGTGGTTCCGTATATGTAACCTGATTACATATACGTAACAATCATAAAAACCTAGAACTTAAGTTTTATAAAAAATATCAACAGATACATAGAAGGTAAGGTATATGTAAGTAGCATTATATGTTACATATACGTAAGTTGATGAAACTCTGATGAGTTACAAACATGTAACCCATAATATTACATATATAACTCTTACTTAGATATACGTAACCAAACATTAGTCTTAAGTCATATTCTGTCATAATCATCTATATGTTTAGAAGACAACTACTGCTTTAATTACGTAGTTACGTATACGTAACCATGTAAGTAAATCATCATCATCTCAATTTCTTGTACTAAAATCAAACACATTTTCAATAATTTCAAACAATAGATGATATTATACACCTCTTGATTTTACCTTTTGCAATTGATTGAAGGAGATGCGTTTACATACTCTAGAAAAAGTAAAAGAAGAGTAGGACATTCTTAACAACCAATATTCTGATTCTAAAAAACTTTTCGAACCACATCTCGCCATTAACATCTCAAAGCTTTAATTAGATCCAGGCTGACCTTATGATGCGCCAAGAACCTTTAATCAATATTATTTATACCAAGTTTCAGCCTTTTTTAATGTGTTTGAAGAACAAAGAAACTACAAGCTAAGAGAAAAGGATGAACCTGTGATTTGAATGCGTTTAAAAGTCGTAGTGACAGAATTATTTTTGTTAATGGTTATGGATGAAGATATGGATACGTGGTTTATATGATAATAATGAAGATACGATAATAGAAGTCAAGAGAGAAAAAAGATGATCAACAGATTTAGATTTGAAATTGATTTCAAGAAGATGAAAGGGATGAAGAAAAAATGATGTTCCAGATTCATTTTCATGGGTTAATAAAGGATTTTAAGTTTTTTGATTTAGTCAACCTAAAAACATAGAATTTTGATTAGAAAACAATAAATTACCATAATTAAATATATGTTAATTTACTAATGTACCCTTTCTAATTTAATAAAATCACAAAATAAAGAAATTATGTGATTGGTTGAATGTGGTTTTCTTGGTTTTCTTAAAATTATATGGCTTTCTTAGGATCCCTCCCCTATATATATATATATTATATATATATATATATATATATATATATATATATATATATATATATATATATATATATATATATATAATATATATATATATATATATATATACATACATAGATATACATATAAATATATATATACATATAAATATACATAGATATACATATACATAGATATATACATATACATAGATATATACATATACATAGATATACATACATATATATATATATATACATATATATATATAGAAATACATATATATATACATATATATATATATGTATATATATATATATGTATATCTATATATATATGCATATATATATATATATGCATAGTGTTTTTATATGATAACTAGGAAATTTGGTCCGCACTTCGCGACGGGTTTACATTAGTCGAGCCGGTACAAATGCTAGAGGTAGTGCGGTTAAACATGAACGTTGTAGTGGGGACACATTCGTTCGATATCGATTCTGATCGTTACGGTGTGTTAAAAATATTTGTAAATTTATTAAAAGATTTTTGGTTAAATTTTATTTAGATGATGCAAGGGGCATTAATGTTTTAGAATTTCAGTGCTCACCAAAGCAAATAAAAAAACCCCTAAAAAATCTAGTCATGATGCAAACAAGAGTCCCAAGACATGTTCTTTAGTTGTTTACTTTATTATGTAACGTCCAAGCTCAAGTCATCATACCGGCACGCTGGGCGGGTAGCAAACTAATCTACACAATTCTTGGGAACGGTTCATTCAATCCACTGTTATTATTTTTTTCTCGATTCGTGTTGTTCTATTGTGGTTTCATGCTCAAAGGTTAGCAAGGAAGATGTAACACCCGGAAATTTTTTTTGAAGCCGACGAAAGAAAGAAAAGAAATAAAGTCTAAAGTCGAGGGACCAAACTTACCAAAACGGAAAAGCCCTTGAATGAGTGGGGGTATAAAAGGGGGAAGGCAGCCCACACTCTCCCCCACACTCACCATTTTCGGATTTGAGAGAAAAAGGGGAGAAAAGTGGTCTCAAGCTTGGTTCGTGTGGATTCGAGCGTGGAAATCAAAGTGTAGCGGGTTGGATCTAAGCTTTACTCGAAGAGGTTGTCAAGGTGATTTCTAGGACCCCTCTTTTGCATATTTTTGAATGATTTTGGGGCTGGAACACATCAAAAACCTGTTTTTGAACAGTTGGGTGTTGAACCCGAATGTATGCATATGTGAATGTGTTTGATATGGGTGGGACTTGATTTCGGGCTTGGTTATGCTTGAATGGTGTCATGGTATGCTTTCCTAAGGTTTAGGATGGTTGATTTGGGCTTAGAATAGGATTGGGAGAGCTTGGAGGTTGAAAATGGCAGCTGCAGTTCGGGATGAACTGCATTCTGCATCAGCTAGGGCTAGGCGACCGAATGGAGGCCATACGGCCGAATGAGGTGCGATTGAGGTTCAATCGCATGATTGAGGGCCAGTCGCGGGTGAATCATACAACTGAGGGTCATACGCATGGAGGCTATGTGACTGAAGGAAATGCGGATGAGGTTCATGTGACTGAATGAAATGCGGATGAAGGGCATGCGTCTAGAGGTCATGCGACTGGAGTCCATACGCTTGTGGGTCATGCGACTAAGATTCATTCGCATGAAAGGAGTACGATTAAGGGTCATTTGTATGAAGGTCATGCGACTGAGGTCCATTCACCCGGATATCCATGCGACTGAGGTTCATGCGCATAGAAATCATGCGACTGAGGTTCATGCGCATAGAAATCATGCGACTGGAGGCTATGCGACTGGAGGTCCATTCGCCTAAGTGTCCTCATATGCATGGAAGATCATGCGACTGAATAGGGTCCATACGACCGAATGATCATAGTTTATTTTCCGATTCTCGGGAGAGTGGAGATGTAGGTTCTGGCCGGTGGGGTTGTAGATGTTGTGATGGGCTTGATGATGTATGATGTTGTATGATTGTGCGTGATGTATGTTATGTGTGTGCGATGTTGCCTTGTGTGATGATGTTGTATGATTGTGTGTGATGTATGTTATGTGTGCGATGTTGCCTTATGTGATGATGTTGTATGTTGTTATGTTCCTTACTATGATGTATGCTTATCTTTCCCGTGGCTTTACGTCGAACGTTAATGAATAAAATAAAAGTATTATATAACGTAAAGTGGAAGATAATGAAAAGAGAAACGTAACGAATGAGTGCAAGCATGAATGAATGAATGGGTGTAAGAATGGCTTGCAAGAGAAAGAAAGGAGGTTCACGACTCGTTGAGGTTGTTAGCTTAACTGTGTGTGTATTTACAGCGTGCGATCTTGGCTAACTCATAAAGGACTATAGACACAGTAGGAGTTCAGTCTTAGTGGCTGCTCCGATACATGCGATGTGGTATTCGCTGTGTGCTATATAGCGTGCGATTTTGGCTATCTCATACAGGTTCATACACACAGTAGGGGGTTCAGTTTTGGTAATTGCCCCGATACGTGCGATGTGGTATTTACTGTGTGTTATGTAGCGTGCGATTTTGGCTAACCCATGAGATGGCGTGCGATTTTGGCTAATCCATGAGATGGCGTGCGATTTTGGCTAAACCCCTAAGAGCTCACACACACAGGGGAAGTCTGTCTCCATTGGTGCGATTTGTGCGATATGTACGATGGGTACGAAGATATGATGGTGCATTAAGTGTGAAATGTGCGATAAGTGTGAAATGAACGAACGTAAGAAAGGAAGTTATGAAGTGAATGATAATGTAATGTGCGATGATAAATGAACGAATGAAAGTAAGAATGTATAAATGAATGGAAGTTAACGAATGAATGATGAAGATAATAATGATATTATCTATGTGTACGTATGTTGTGTGATCGCGTACGAAAGTAAAGAATGGTTTTAACGTAAGAAAAGTATGTTTTATTATAAAACTAGAACTCACTCAACAACGCTGACTTTTATGTGTTTCCAGTTGGCAGGTAATGTTGCTAAGGATGGCACGGGGCGGCTACTCAGCTCTTTTGGATGGCATTCTTTTTATTAATGTTTTTGCATTGTAATGCGAACGAACGATGTTTTGAAATGAACGATTGTATTAACTTGCAAAAGCATTTGTAATGATATGAAAAGTTATTCTTATGTTTCTGCTGCAATGTTTTATGAATGTTAAAAGCAAAATTATATGTTTTATGTGCAATGATTTACCAGTTGTAAGCGTCCCGAGAACGGGGCCTTACAGAAGATGATTTTATGAAATTAAGGTCAAAGGTTAACAATGATGATGGAATTAAGTTATAGGCTAACGGAAGAAGATGAAACCCACAAAATCCATGAAATCAATTCTTTAATTGGTTTTCAATGAAATCGATTGATGGTTCAGTTTATGAGGACATCATCGTTGATGAAGAAACCAACAAAATCGATTCATGCTCTTGCCACCATGGATAGGGTTACAAAGAAAGAAGATGAAGACATGTTTAACTTGGGTTTATATTCGTAACTATGGTTCCATATATGTAACTTCAGATTAAGGCAACTCAAGAACAGGAAGAATGGAGTGTCAGGTTACATATATGTACCTTCTTTATATTAGGCTTTGGTTTTTTTTGTTTATCTTCATCTTTGTCGAGTTACATATACGTAAGCATTTAATCATATGGGTGCACATCTATTCATTGTAATTTTCTGTGATTCTAGTGTTATTTTTAGTGTTACCTATATGTCAATTATCAAGTTACATATAACTCAAGATATGTATAAATCAAGTTACATATACGTAACCACGTCTACATATGTGAAAATTTCCAATTTTAATAAAATGTTTTGCCGTTGTTTATGTATTATAATTACATGTACGTTAATAAAACGATTGTCTATACATAGAAAAATATATCAACGTGAATTAGTAGTTAGAAATTTTGAGATTTCATATTGATGATAAAAGTGAAGCATAACTGGGTTACATATATGAAACATATTATGTCATAAGTGTGTGATACAATGTTACATACTAAAACGAACTATTATATAATGTGATTACGTATACGTAACTCAACTGGCATTCAATTGTTTGTTTTTTTATTACATATTTATTCGGTTACTCCAATATAAAAAAAACAAATAAGATCTTGTGTTTAAATTGTTATTAAAATATTACTAAATAAAAGAGAGTTAGATATTTTATTAATTTGAGAGAGAGGAGAAAGAGTTATGAATTATAGGGATTGAATTAATTAAATGAAAGTTTTCATGTAATTTATACATTTGTATTGCCCATTATACCCTTATTAAATTATAATTAAGTCATTTAAATCTTATTTAATTACAATATTGTCATTGTATGATCTTAACCATTGATTACATAGATCAACGGTGGATAACTAGTTTTCTTGTAAAACATAGTTTTCTTAAGATCCTCCCCTATATACATATACACATCTATATATACATCTATATATATATATACATCTATATATATATATAATCTATATATAATATATATATATATAATATATATATATATACATCTATATATATATATATACATCTATATCTATATATATTTACATCTATATATATATATATATATATATCATCTATATATATATATAATATATATATATATATAATATATATATATATATATACATATACATATATATATATACATATACATATACATATATATATATTATATATACATCTATATATATATATATATATATATATATACATATATATATATATACAATATATATATATATATAATATATTATATATATATATATATATATATATATTAATTGTGTTTTTATATGATAACTAGGAAATTTGGTCCGCACTTCGCGGCGGGTTTACATTAGTCGAGCCGGTACAAAAGCTAGAGGTAGTGCGGTTAACATTAATGCTACAGTGGGGACGCATTCGTTCAATGTCGATTCAGATCGTTACGGTGTGTTAAAAATATTTGTAAAATTATTAAAAGATTTTTGGTTAAATTTTATTTAGATGATGCAAGGGGCATAAATGTTTTCGAATTTCAATGCTCACCAAAGCAAATAAAAGAGAAAACCCAGAAAAATATAGTCGTCATGCAAACGAAAGAGTCCCAAGACATGTTCAAGCTCAGTTGTTTACTTTAGTTGTTTACTTTATTATGTAACGTCCAAGCTCAGTCATCAAACCGGCACGCTGGCAGGTACCAAACAAAAGATAAAAGCTAAAAATATCTCTTTTGCTTAATTGTTCGGTTAAATAGGTAAGTTACATAAAAAATGAAAACAATAAAAAATAAAAAAAAGTTGACCATGCAGAACAATGAAAATGTACTATTCAACTCATTTTCTAAATGTTATTATTGAAAATTAAGACAAAAGTGTAATCAATGAAAAATCTTCAAAGGCGACTTAAGCACATGTGTTTTTGTTTCTATGTTGCAGTTATGCTGGCACCATACACTAACTCATAGAGGCATACAGCCCTTTTCTTTTCCAAGGAAAAAAAGAAAAGAAAAAGTGAACATATTAATGTATATAAGCAAACAATACATCCATACACAATTACACAGATCCGGGCTCAGAACATACAAGGCTTTGGTAATCAACGCTATAACTAGCTTCAACTTCCTTTGCGATATACGGTTATCCACGGTGACAAAAAAATCAAAAACCTTCCCCTAGAGAGGTGTGTTGTTCTAAACCCTTTTAAGATTACATGGCCAACGCAAGCTATATTTTCCTGATTAGGAGGGTATTGATGGCTCCTCTGAGTTTTCCTGACGGAATGTGACAGTTACCAAAAAAACATTGGGGGGTTGTATATCTTGGCTTTGGGCTGCATTTTAACGAGTTATAGGTCGTATGGCGTGGTCAATAACAATAACTGGCAGATCCAGAAGTGCTAGACATCAATGCCATTGTATATGATTTCTTGGTTTAGTCTTCCATTAACTGGGTTTCAGACTTTAACGGGTTCCTAAATTTCTGTTCCAGATAATTTATGAGTATCCAAAGTATAAACTAACAAAGAAAATAATTAAAATCATGTGCATTGTGTTATACCTGCTAATTGTTGATAAGGGAGTGGCTTCACTGGTTGTGTTGGCGAAGTGAACCTGTTTTGATCCGGGTTTTAGTGTGCTTACCTCACTTTGTTGCTGAAGTGAGCATACTCTGTTTTCTTTTGAACCCTTGTGCCAACATAATACGCAAGTCAGTAAAGCTTCAAAAATGAAATATTTAAGGTCACGAGATGAACTACAAATAACCTTTGTGAATAAGGAAGGCCTAGACAACCGGGAACCAGATTCTGATGCCAACGAGAGCTACAGATCATGCAAGGACAGTGAACGGTTTTTCAATGCTTTAGATGTAAACTTACAGCAGATTTATAAGATGGCATACCTTGTTAAAGAGATCAATCGGTGGAGCATGTTGAGCTCGTTTTTCAGTTTGAAAATTAAACGCCTGTGGTAAAAGATTAAAAAAAATATAGAGATTTAATAATTTGTGGCGTCAGTGAATATTATAAAGTAAGAAAATTGGAAGAAAATTGCCATGGCTACTGTAGTCTCCCTCTTGCTACTTTTAAAAACCCCTAGATCTCCTTTGCTTGAAAATATCTACATTCAGAAAACCACGAAGCTTAATTAGAATCATTTTTCACTATGGAGAAATTAAGTTTATTACTAACTGTTAAAACTGTACCTTCTTGTTCAGGGGTAGGGCTTTAAATCTGTGAATTGTTTCACAGTCCTCTTGTTTCGTTTTGTAAATTTCGGTTGGCTTCAACGGTTTATAATGACCCCTAATAGAAATACATGAAAAAACATAAAACATGTTAGGCGTACAGTTATGTTGATTTATAAGGCATATTGAAAAATTCAAGTGACAAAATTATAAAACATGTTAGGCACATATTTATGTTGATTTATTAGGCATATAATATCTAAAAAAATTGATCATAAATTTACAACAATACCCTTTCAATTCCCTACAGCTACTTTCTGTGCCAAAGGCAAGACTAGGCTTTTGTGGTGCCTGTAAAATATTAAAAGTTTTAGATCACATTTAATCTTAATATCGTTAGAAATTTTAAAATTTGGAATTTTCAATTGCTCTTAATTTCTAACCTTTAAATTGTTACAACATGCTGATGTTGATGGTACTGTAGCAGTATTAGTATTATGTACAGCCCTTTCTGTTGTCTTCAAGTGAAATTCCTGATAACAAATATCAGTATGATAACAAATATCAGTATGATTCATAAGGTAAAAAACCTTAGGTTTTGGAAATGATTATTGAAAAAAAAAATTGAGAAAAAATTATGAATGATCAACTTACTTGAAACTCCGGTAACCGGGGAGTGCTTTTTTGGTGTAACAATGAAGGTGCCTCGAAAATCTACAGGTGACAAACAAGACAAACAGAAAAAAACCTGAAGAATATTCATAAGTTTAAAACCAAAGAAAAAATGAACTGTTATATAAGTACAAACTTTTCTGTTGAGTGGACGAGCTCGAAAACCGGGAGCTCTTGATGCCATGTGCTCGTTTCCATTATCACCTTTTTGCCTAATACCAAAACAACCAAGTACTTTAAAAAGAATGTTTGAAAACAGAAAGATGTCCAGTTCCAAATCATAGGACTAAATATAGCAGATGTGCATGAAACCTTATTCTTTGTGCCCTTTGGGCTGTTGCAAGATCAGGTGGTCTAGGGACGGTAATTCGTAACCTACCATGACCTACATGATCATCTACATTGCATTCCTGTAAACCATCAAAAAGAAGTTTTTAAGAGATCGTTAAAAAAAGTAAGTGAATCAATCAATGCAGGCAACTTACCTTTTTTGGTGCCTTGTGGACAAAATTAGTTTGTTGAGCTGTTTCTGTGATCTGTTAAACCAATAGTGAGATAGCGGTGTCAAAACAATAAAAGAAATTCTTTAAGATGAAGATGGAATATAAGTTGTGGGCACTTTCAGTATTATAGCATTGTACATATAGTGGAAATGTTTGATCATAGTTGTTAATAGCGAATAGAGGTAAATAGCAACAAGACACCTATATGCTACGTAGCGAATAGCGGTAAATTGCGCCCGCTATTTTGTGTTTAGCGATAAGATAGTAGAAAATTTAAGAAATGTTTTACATTTAATAAACTAACATGTGTAGCTATAAAGTAGTAGAAAATCAAAGCAAACACCACCAAAATAGCTAATTATATTTATATAAATAAAGAAATCGCTATAGGTCGCTATTTGATCGCAAAACACAAATAGCTGGAACATATCTATACGCTATGTAGCACGCTATAGCGGTTGCTATAGCCGTTATTGACAGCAGGGTGCTTGATTACATTAATTAACAAATGTCTTAGATATGTTATGCACAATCATAAAAGATAATAAAAGGCTAGAGGAATATAAAGTATTTCTAACCTTACACAAGTGGCCTCCCTCTACCTTTTGTCTTTTCGCAGCTTGACTTTCAACACCAGAAGAATTACTCCCCAATTTTTGAAATCTAACGCACAATGATGAACAGTTTTTTATAATGATAAGAGAAGATGAAGGCTAGTAACTACCAGAGGAGTATCTTCCCTTTGTGATTCAATATATCATATTATTTATCAATAAGACCAAATAATTTAGCAGTAACTACCTGAAATGATCAATGAAACGCTCCTGATTTTGTTTAGCCAATTGACTCACTGTAGGTTTCATTAAAGTTGAGGTCCTCGGGAGAGATGGCTTCCAACTTGATTTTGTTTTAGATTTGTAAATGGCATTTCTTGTGCTATCTTTAGTCATAGAACTGTTAGTCTGTTGCTTGTTAAATGCTTGCATACAGTTACTTTTCAAGACCAAAGGATTGCCCCCATTCGCCACATCAGCATCTGTGAGACGTGTAAGCAGACAGTATAGTAAATGACATCTTATATAATATATGAAAAATGTTAGAAAAGTTGCTGAAACTTGATGGTCTTGAGTCCTTAGTCCTTACAAACAATACACTAATTCAATTCGCTTAACATACTTTCTAGTTAATCATAGTGCATTTTTAAGTAGAAGACGGGATATGCAGAAACAGTCAGCTGCCTGGTTAATACCTGTGTTGCACAAAGCCATTGCAGAATCTTCATGTGCTCTTGTGACGTCAGAGGCACTATCCAACAGATTTGCAATATCAAAACCTTTTGATATAGTAGAACCGTTGGCATTTTCATTTTTTTCTCTTGAAAGTAACCTGACTGCAAACGCTGAAATCAAAATTGCATGCTAAAATTAGCAAAAGACTGATGTCATGCTCACAGGAATTTAAAACAAAACAATATTCACTTCACTGACATATAGTAGTTGTATTGTAAGTTATCAAACAAAGTTCTGGATAATATTAAGCTGAAATATTCAACATTTAAACTCAATAAAGAATCAGAATTAAACATGGTGCGAACATTGTCTTTAATGACTTGTAAGATTGTAAATATGGTGTAACCAGTAATAAATTCATCATGACGAATTAATTGACATTAGTACATTACAAGAGTGTATTCTGATTCAGTGTATCATGCCAGCTCCAATACGTCTTGACACGTTGTTAAATTGTTAAGTAAACAAACCTTTTCTGGAAGTTACTATCGCTCAGTTTTTGTTAGGATTGCAGGTTTTGTTATCATTGATATTCAAAAATCGTTTTTTTCCCCTGTTTTTAGGTATCCCATCGGAATTAGGTAATTTAAACATGGCACTTCAGTATACATGTTTCAGTTCAGCCGGCTGCCTGTGTGGCTGTGTACTATGAATCTTCAAGTAGCATTTCATGATATATGTAGAAATAAGAACAAGAGATGGCAGTAGTTGGAGACCGCAACGGTGTAAGCAACATATCAAATATGCTCCAAGTCTTCAGCCCCCAACCAAACCATCAAAAATGAAACGACAAACGACTCAAATTACTATCGGAATAAACACAACGTAGAAAGGCACATGCAAACATCAGGCAAATACAAGCAGCAAGCCACCAAATAACCACAATTCCAGAGACCTCAAAATTGCATTCGGACAGTTTCATCTCATGTAAATGGACTGCCTGACTCAGTGATGATGGGTTCGCCGAACCACTTATTATGTGGAATACTGTATTTGTTTTCTGCAGTCATAATATGGACCACAAAATATAAGACAATATCAACATTGATCTTCATGAGCCTGAGCCAAAGCCAGTTTACCCCACACCAAAAGAGCAAACTCTACACACACATTCCTATTAACATTACAGTACCAAGTACCAATTATACCAAGTACCAACACCACTTCACTGCAGATTGCAGAACAATGCATACGTTTAGACTTTTAAAGTCAACCCTAGAATTTCAAATTCAAAATTGACAGGAATGCTTTACCACATTTAACCTGAACTATTTTCAGTGATTAAAATTTCCATAAATCAGATCTAGCAACCACTATTTATCCTCAAATTAATCATACGCAACCTAAAAATCTACTGATCAACTTCAAAATTCAACATTAGAGCACACATACACACAAAACAACAAAACTTTCAATAAAATTCAGCTCGACTTAAGTTCATCTCTTCTTCCCCAAATTTCACGATCGATCGCATATCAATAACAATCTAACACCAAACACTAACCTCTATCATCAAAACACGATCTAAAACCTACAAACAAGCATAAATCAGCAATGTTAACAGATTTCAACAGCTTACGCGAAGGCGGATAGCTTTCAATCGAATCAAACCACATTTCCGCTTCACGAGCTTCATCAATGGACTCCTTCCTCGTAAAATCAAAGAACCTCGCAGCTTCAAACTCGTAATCGACATCGATTTCCACCGCCGTGAACGTAAACTCCACCGCCGTATCACCGCCGCTACTATCATCCTCCATATCCACCTCCATCATCAAAACTTCACACAACAAAACCTCCGATTCTGCTTCAAATTCACACAAAATCTCACTGTTTTGAGGATGTTGTCACCGATTACGAAGCAATACGAGATGTGTGTGATTGTAGGTGTATAGGTATACGTACAGATTTGTGTATCTATAGGCTTTGAGACTGTTGCAAGGGACAAAATGGGGATTAAACGAGATTTTAGAATTTGAATGATCTCGGGTTTCAAAAGTAAGATAACGTTAAGTTTATTAAAAGGACGAATGTGCCCTTCTTATTTGTTTGTTTGAATGGGGTTTGTTTTTATACTTTTTATTGTTGGTTTTATAAACAAATTGTTGAGAAATGTGTCTTCGTGATATGTGAACGATGAGTATTTTTACAATTTGTGAAATTGATAAATAAATTATTAGATTATTGTTTTTGTTAATATATATTTGAATTAAGCTAATTCATTGGTTAGTCGGTTACTATTTGAATTTGACTTTTATTATAGTAATAGTTCACAAAATTAATGTAATTGAAAAGGTTAAGCGTTGATTATTTTGGAAGATTATTGATATTCGATAATCTCTCTCTTTGAATTTCAAATATGTTATTGGTTGAATACTATTATCTTGTTTGATTGCATATTAATACTTCTGTAATTAATCTAAAATTTAAATATTATACGGGTTGAAATCATAAGTTGTTTTTAAGTTTGGTTGGTAATTTTTGCATCTTTTAAACCCTTTGACGAAGGTTTGACCGCAGGTCGATATGAAAACTTTTTTGTTCAACTCTAGAGTACTACAAACTTTTGTGTTCAATTTCATCGTACGTCAAGCTTTATAAATGACAGCAATTGTTACCAACTCCAAAACCTCTTTTGTTATCAACTTTTGTATTTGATTAAAAGATGCAAAACTTAGCAACTGAACCAAAGAAATATATTAAACCACAATCCGAAAAAATTAAGAAAAACATAAAATATCCCATCGACCTTTCCAACTATGTTACAATATTAGTATGTAGAATTTAAAATTTGTTCTATTATATTATATACTTTGTTCGACCATATTGATCTCGTTTTTAATAACACAGTTCATAATTTTAATAATCATCAGGGAAATAGTTCATATTAAAATAGTTTAAAATCTAAAATTTGTTAGTATAATCTCAACCAGCGATTTTCTTGATCAAAGGTTGAGATTAAATTGTATGAAAAAAGTTTGTTAGATTGTTATTTTGGGCATAACAATTATTGTTGACTTTTTTTCAAGTTTCCTCATTTTTTATGAAATGTTTGTAACTTTATGTACGATATTAAACAAATACAATATCGTTATATAAAAAAAGATAATAACTTTTTATGAATTTAAGTTAATATGATTTATGTGCGTCATCATGTATTTCTGTTAGTTATTATGTTTTTTTAAGTGAAGAATTCTAAAGAATATAATAATGAAATAACACTATTGTATATTTCTAGTATGTAAAACACACTGATAAATTAACGACTAATTTATTAATACACTAAAATCAATGATAAAATAACATAAAAAAGATATAATACATAAAACATAATGATAAAATGTGTAATTGTGTTTTTTATCATCATTATGTTATCTTAAACACTATAGCTTTTAAAAAATAGTATAATTATGTACTTTAATTATAAACTATAATCTATTAAAAAATAATGACAAGAATAACATATTGTGTTATCTTAAACAAAATAAATTTTGAAATTTTATTAGTGAAATAACATTATTGTTTACTCTTAATTGTATAACACCATAATAAATAATAAGAAGTTTATATAATCTATAAAAGAAATGATAAAAGTAACACAAAATGATCTAAAACATAAAATAAAATGATAAATACATATAAAAAATAAAAAAATACATAACATAATAAACTAATATTTAACATAATAAAATATTAGACACAATGACCTGACGTATGTAAGACAATTATCAAAATGTTCTCCCTTTATATCTCTGTAAGTGCGTTGATAACCCACAGCGGAAAGCATTCTACCCAAAAAGGCGGATACTTCAGATCCCGTTTGAACAAAACGAATCTCTATATTATAGAGAATGATTATGAGTAGTTTGTGAATAGATGATAAAAAATATGTTACTGCTCATCTTTATATATAGCAAATCACTGTTCATCTCTACTAATTTTTTAATATTTATTAAAAATAGTTATGAGTAGATAAGATAGAACAAGTAATGATAAAGGTATAAAAATATGTTATTAATTGAAAGGAAGAGAGAAAAAGTATTGACTTTATAGAGATGAATATGAAAAACGGATTGTGAATGCTCTCAAACCAAGTCCAAATTAAGCCAAACGAAACTAGGTTAAAAAAATCTTAAACCATGACAAATCTATTCTATACTCGTTTGGCTCGTGAACGACTCTAGTTGTTTTACTATTAAAAGAAAGTTACGTGAATAGTAACTATACTTTTTTGATATTAAATATTTTTTATATATGAAAGGAGTTAAACAGACTATACACAACAAACTTAGTTGGTTTAATAATTAGGAAATGTTTAGTAGTGATTATAAAAATACTATATTTGAATCGGTTAGAAGTATAATTTGTTTAATTCACTTAAAATTCATCTCTTAATAGTTTATGGACTAGTTTAATGGTTTATGCAGTCTTTTAATGAATAAGTATCGATACACACTGAATAATTTAAAATATACCTCTCATTCAATTAGACTTTTAGATAAACTTTATTTAAATTTGACTGTATTCTATATACGTATATACAATTATCAACCACACTATTTGTGCATGATGAACCACTCAAAATGCATAAGAACTTTTGTAATTCGACTGCTTTTGATTTGAAAGTAAATTATTTACTGCTTTGGTTTAACAGTTAAATTACTTTTCTATTATATTAATTAACTTTTATGGTGTTTTATATTCCTATATAACTTAAAAAATATAATGCCTTTTGAAGTTCCGAATACACAACTAGAACATGTGTTAAGGCGTAGGTTTCGTTTAAAACAAATCCTGATCAAATATAATACATTATTAACTCTTTTACAACAACGTAGTGTTTTCTGAAATTTGGAACTCTAGTTACAACGTAATTATCTATATGTACTTTTGATATAAATTTTATGTAAAACCAAGTCCCACAACACGTGGTAAACACTTTCGGTGTAAGTATAATATATTTTAGTTCTTCCAAGACATCATAATTATTTCTATATTACCAGTAAATTGTTTCAATGTGATTATTTTCACTTATGTTTCGATAGAAATTTTATCCGAGCCAATCAGCCAATTAGGGTTGTGTTGATACATATATGTACTTAGATCCTGATCTTAATGTAATATGTCTTGAATATCTTACACTTATGTAATATTAGGTACTTAATGAAATATGAATATTTGTTTATGATTTGTCTTGTTTAATATTTCATTAATGAGTTGTTTAACGCATATTGACTTGATTATATAGGTTTGTGGTTGATTAAATTAATATAAATAACATTATGATATTTAATACATTCAAACTTAACAACATGAAGTTATCATGCTAATGGACCATACGCATGAACAACTTCATGCGAATGACTCAGTCGCACAACTAAACCAGGAGACTGGATCAGTCGTATGATTGTCACATAAGATTGGCTTAGTCGCACGACTAAACACTCATTCGGGCGAATGGACCAACCGTATAACTCAATCGCACGACTGAACCATGCAAATGGTTCAATCGCCCGAATAAGCAACCCTAACCTATAAATACCACTTAATTCGTGGAAAAACAAAAGCATTGAATACACTTCAACTCCAGACGTACCCTAGCCGTCCAGAAGCCTCTAAGTTCATACTCCAAGTTCATAGAACGTTGTAGATCGATTCCTAATCGATTCTTGACGTTAGATTCAATACATTATTATGTCTACATGCGTTCTCACTGATTGGATCGTCAATTAAAAAGGATTCAGCACTATTTGTTTTGGTTTAACACGTTAATCAGTTGGTGTTTCGTTCAAATACCAGATCCTAACAAGTGGTATCAGAGCCTTGGCTCTTGATTACGTGTTGATTCAATAGTTTTGATACAAAAATTGTGTTTTTACATCAAAAATGCAATCTTTTTGCGTCTAACGGAGTCTTAAACGTTTCCTGACCTAAAAGTTTAGTTTTTCCGGCATACGGCAATTAGGGTTTGTTAAAATTCAAGTTTTTACGGCCAAAACACGTTTAACCTACGAATTATCAAACTTCAGCAAGTTCAGTCGCACGATTGGCTCAATCGCACGACTGAGTTCATTCGCATTCTCCAACCGCACGATTGGACTCATTCTTACCCTCATTTGTTCGACTGAGAACCTCATTCGGACTGTTCAACCGCATTAGTTCATTCGGCCGACTGACTCATCCGTATTTGTTCAGTCGCACGACTGAACCATCCGCATTTGTTCAATCGCCCGAATAAGCCCAATCGCATACCTTCATTCGCATACATTAGCAGTTTGTTAAATAGTAAAGTTAAGTGAAATGGAGGACTAATTTTCAGCATACACAGCAAGTAGAGATACACGTATTCAAAATCTACTGTTGTTGGAGAATGAAGTGGGAATTCACAACAAACCCCCGAAGCTTATCACGTTAGATGACTACCCTCAATGGAAGCAATGTTTTGAAATCTACTTAAATGGAGTAGATACAAATTTGTAGGAGGCAATAGAGTCAGGGTACAGCATGCCAGTAGGAGCTGACGGAGTCAAGCTTACACTAAGTGGCATGTCGGATGCACAGAAAGTAAAACACAATGCTAAGAAGAAAGTCTACGCTTTGCTCACTCAGTCTATTCCGAAGAACATCTTCTATCAGTATTCGGAGTATACTCAAGCAAAGAAATTATAGGATGTGTTGGAGAAGAGGTATGACGGAAATGCCTCACTTAAGGCCATTAAGGCAAAAGCTTTGAAGAAGGAGTTCGACAACTTCTCTTCAATTGGAAAGGAAGGCCTGGATGATGTGATCGATAGATTCTACCACTTGATGAGTGAGATGCACACTCATGGAGTAACTACGTCGATGGAGGATAAAGTATCCAACTTTGCTGATGGACTACAGGAAAAATGGGCTTCTTTCGTTTCAAATCACTAACAGAATGGGATGCTCTCGAAGTTAGATATAAATGACTTCATTCTGAAACTGAGAGAAGAGGAGCTTAGGATGAAGTACAGAGCCGAAAAGGCCAACTACGATCAGAATCCTGCACTCTACAATGCAACTCCTCAGGCCAAAACATCTGGAGCACCACTGCAGACTGCCTTCATCTCAACAGCACAACCGTCAACTTCAGGGTCCGAAACGTCAGGGTCGTCTGGCACCCAGTATATTATACCTGAAGCTAATGCAGCAAAACTGAAAACCGATAACTTCGGTAATGTGACTGTTGAGGTGGCCAAAGAACACATGGATCTCTTAGCTGCAGTAGTCCACTCCTATGATGAACTAGTTGCTGGAAAGATAGGAAATTGTCACCTGGCAGATGAGGATTATGAACAGGTGGATGAAATGGAGTTGGAACGAATGGACATAATGTGGGCTTTGGCAAGTGCTGTCCGACGAGCTAAAAAGTTTGTTAAAAAGACCGGACAGAACTTGGT
The DNA here is from genome assembly GCA_025506515.1 of Flaveria trinervia. Classification (NCBI taxonomy): domain Eukaryota; kingdom Viridiplantae; phylum Streptophyta; class Magnoliopsida; order Asterales; family Asteraceae; genus Flaveria; species Flaveria trinervia. Next base: position 55,247,121 of record CM046457.1, on the reverse strand, counting down.
TGCTACCAAAGATACAACCTTCGGCTTCGACAAGTCAAAGGTAACACTTTTCAACTGTGGTGAGAAAGGACACTTTAAGTGGGAGTGTGTGAAGCCAAAGAAGTCTGGGAATGGCAATCCCTTCTCGTCCTTTAATCATCAGGACAAGGCCACATCTAGCAGTCCTACTTCTTCAAGCAAGGACCCTAAAGCCTTGACTGCTAATAAGGATGAAGGACATGACTGGAGCTTCCGGTTCGTCTCACCGGGAGAGTCCAACATAGCTAGTGTGGAGGACATTGATGACGATTCTGCCAGTGAGGGAGATATAGCAGTAAAGCTCACGATGTCAAATTCTGAAGACACTGCACATGTGGTCAACCACCTGCCTAAAGAAGAAAAATCTGCATCAACGTAAGAATCACCAGAACCAGAGACAACAGATTCTGCGCTCATGGCTGATTCCTCTTCAACATCTCAGGTAAGTACTACTGACCAGTTGTTTAATAAGCATGCTTGTTTAGATTGCAATAAATTTAGAGAAAGTATAGATTTGAAATTTGCTAGGTTATTAGATCATAATGATAGCTTAATAAAGGATCTAGAACTGTGCACTGAGGCTAATAGAGTATTAAAATAAAACGAGCACAGTTATAAGAAAAAAATAGACCTATTGAATAAACAGCTTATGGAAACAGAGGTAGTTGTCTTTAACCAAGCAAATTGTAACATCTCGTATTTTTGTTAACTAAAGTTAATTCCCTTTACTCTTACAAGGGTTGTTATTGTCAAATTTGAAACTCATGTTTTGTTTGTGCTTATTAATTATTGTCATTGGGTTTTTATGAAAGTTAATCTTAAATATTAAATAATAATAATGTTAATAAAAGTAGCAATAATATAATAATTATAATAATATTTGTATTAATAATAGAATAATAATAAGAATAATAATGTTAATAATATTAATAAAAAAATTGTATAGTTATTAAACTTAACAAGTTTTTTTTTAAAAACTTTAAGTAATTAAAGTTTGGGGGTTTAATTGCAAAAATTGGAAACTTTCATTAATGGGTTTTGCATAAAATGTTAAATAATAAACTAGAGGGGCTAAATGTGAAATTAATCAAAAATTAAATTTCCCCCCTGTATTCCCCGTAATTCCGGCGAGAAGAGGCCGGCGTCTCCGGCCGAACTCCGGCGATGCCAAAACGGCCCTAAAAACTCACCAGAACCTTCGAAAAACGACTCTAAACCGTTCCAAACCTTTTCGTGTACATGATTCGAACCTAAACATAGCAATTAATCACTTTTAATCATCGGTTATGAAGTGAATCAAATGCATAACCGAAACATTTCAATTCCTTAGCCGTTCGAGCATTAAATCGTAATATTAATCTAATTAAACGAACATAAACTATCATCTAACAAATTCCAAGTGTTCACAACCACCAATTACACCTGAAACAAACACAAACAACGATTTCAATCACCATCCTCATCGCGACCTGCAACTTAATCGAACATCATCTTCCGAGCTTCAATTGACGAAATTCGCAAAGGGCTTTGCATCAAGAACTTCATTCGAAGCTTTCCACAAGTTCAATTTGATTTCCATCAACGTTTGCATAACAATCGAGCCTCGTTGTGGTCGCGGCTGGGTTCAACGATTGTTCATAATCAATTAATCTACAAACAGGTGATTAAACACATGTTTAAACTCGATTTTGGTCGGGGAACAAAAGCCCCATGGTTAATTCGATCAACAACCTCGAATTGACGATCAATTTTGATCGATTGGGTTCTAGGGTTCTTAAGGATTTGGGGGTTTTTGTTTAAGTATGCTTTTTATCAATTTAAACGCGAACACTAACGCGGCTGGATGCCTTGGTTCACTGGTTAAACACTTCCATCTCCACTTAGAGGTCTCGGGTTCAAACCCGGGCACCATCTGTTTTATTTATAAAAAAAACTTTTTAGGCCCTTTTGGCCTTCAAATTTAATATTAAAAAATTTCTAAAAATTAGGAAAAATCATCTCATAAGCTTTGTTTCTTTTAAAACTATTTAAACATTTTTCTGTAATTTGTTTAAAAAAATACCTTTATATTATTATCCTAAATTTAATAATATAGTTAGAATATTTTTATAAAAATTTAGAATTTAAATACTAGTTTAATTTATTTAAACTATTATTATTTCAAACATTACCTTTATAATTTTTTTTCTTATTTGTGTTCATTTTATTTAGTGATAAAATTTAATTTAAACTTTATAAACATTACAAAATTGTTATAAAAGTTATTATCAATCTATATATTATATATAAAATATAAATAAAATCGTTCATACGGGAATATAATTGAGTTCTTATTTGAAAATAATAATTAACAAAACCCCAAACATCAAGTTGATTTTCTTAGTCCTTATTAATTTATTGTAAAGCTTTAATCTTGAAAATATATATATTTAGGTGTCTTGTGACGATACACCTTGGAGCGACGCTTGTTATTATTCTTATTAATCGCCATTATATATTTATTGTCATGTGAGTTTTCCTTGCCCCATTTTATTTTATTTCACACTGCTTTGGGGTGAAACATGATTATCTATACATTGTACACTTATAAACGTTTGAGACTTGTAAGCACATGCAATTCATCTTATTATTATGTCATGGTTATTTGTGTATTGTAAGTGTTTATATGAGATACATAGTTTGTTTACAATCATTAACTATTGCTAGCCTGGCGACGTCTTAGATCTTTGGGCCTGACAAGCCTATTTGGTGCTAAAGTCGATGTATTGCCGACTCCTAGGAGCCGTATGCTTGTGCACTAGGGAACCAAATACACTTAGCCAATCTTTTATACTTGTAATTAAGTCGAGGCTTGGTTGTAACGATATGTATTCTATAACCTTACTTGCTTATGACCTATGACATGAATTGCTACTTGTAACTTTATCATATTATGTATAAAACCCTTGAAAACTCACCAACTATTTATAGTTGACCCTTTTATTTTTATCATGTTTCAGGAAATCCCCAAGTTTAAAGTGGACTTTTGAAGCTTGGAAATAAAACTAGGACTTGGACCTAGTTAAATAAATAAATATTATGCTACGTTTTGTTTTATTTGGGATTATTTCATGTTTTGAGACTTATGTTTGTAATGACTTTTGAAACTTATAATTTTAATATTTACACTTAAATATAGCGTTATGTGGCTGTGAACAATCTTAACCCTCACATCTCGACGATTCCGCCGTCAAGGTTGGGGTGTGACACAAATGACATTAGGTACTATCTGAACTCCCTAGAGGAAACTAAGAAGCAGAAAGCAGTTTTAGAAGTAGAAGTCAACTCCTTAAAACAAAAACTGCACAGTTGGACAAGCTCATCTCACATTGTCCAACACTTAGTGAGAGAGAGAAACAATGGGGAGGGATTGGGATACGAAATGGTTCCACCACCACCTAAGACCTTGATGAACACCAAAAGTAAACCGATTAACAATAACCCCATCAAGGATCATGTGGTGTCGACTCCTCTTGTTAGTGATCCAGATTCCGTAAGTAAATCCAATGAATCTGACGCTAAACAAAAGGAGGCCACTTCAAAGGCAAAAGGAAAGATGCCTTGTGTTAACCTAGAAATTGAGTTTGAAAAGGTTAATTTAAAGTCAGGGTCAAACAAAGTAAAATCAGAACCCAAAAGGACTATAAAACCTAATCAATCACAAGCATCATGTCAAAGTCTAGGTAAACAATAAATAAAAGATGTAAAACCAGGTAAAACAATTAAGTTTGTAAAATCCGATCATACATCTAACAAAGAAGTGTCTCAATCTAAACAAAATAAGGTCGACCTTGTGACATCTACATCTCCACCAAAACATATAAACCGTAAAGTTGAAAGCAGATCTTGCTATAATTGTGGAGAGTACGGTCACATTGCGTCTCATTGTCCTTATTATCAGACACTGAGGAGGAAAGTTGAACTTCCTGCATCTAAAACTAGATTTTTTAAGAGGAACTCAGTGACGCCTCCTAAAAGGGATAGTGAATCCAAGTTCAACCCATCAGCCAGTCGTTTGTTTATCACAAACATGCCTTACACAAAGCTGGTCTATGAAAAGAAAAATCCGCCTTAGCGTTTGAAAATGAGAACAAACAGAAACCTGAGCTTCCCTCAACCTCAAATAGTCAATGGGTTGAGTTTATGATGTGTAATGCCTCGGGGTAACCCAAGCCAGTGAAGGCTTGGGTTCCTAACATAAATTAATGTTTTCATTGAATGTGCAAGGTATTCGCTATAGTGCTGAGACTAACATGTGGATTGTAGATAACGGAGCATCCAGGCACATGACAGGGAACAGAGCTCTCTTATCAAACACCAGACAAATCAAAGGAGGGCATGTTTCATTTGCTGGAAACAAAGGCGGGTACATCACAACCCAAGGGGAAGTGGGAAATGAGAATGTTAAGTTTGATAAGGTAAACTATGTCCAACAATTACAAAATAACTTACTTTCAGTTTCTCAAATATGTGATAAAGGATTCAAAGTAGTCTTTGACAACAAGAAGTGCTACGTTCTGAAGAAAGACTATGTGATCCCGGAGGACCAAATCCTAATGTCAGCTTCAAGATATAATGATCTTTATGTTTTGGATCTCTCAAAGGCCTCCGCAATGGATCGTGAAGTCCAATGCTTCTTGTCCAAAGCTACTGAGAAGGACTCTATCTCCTGGCATAGGAGAATGGGACACATAAATCCGAGAAAAATGAATCACTTGATCCAGAATGATCTTGTGAGAGGAGTAAATGTCAAAAACTTCCAACTCCCGGATTTCTGTGTTGCATGCAAAAAGGGCAAACAGACGAAGAAGTCTCATAAGAAAAAGAAAGTTCATTCGATAGAACTTCCTCTTGAACTCCTTCACATGGATCTGTTTGGTCCAGTCAGTACAAGAAGCATCGCATGCGACTTGTATTGCTATGTAGTTACTGATGACTACTCAAGATTTTCTTGGGTAATGTTTCTGAAATCCAAATCAGAAACATTTGACTCCTTCAAGGAATTGGTAACTACACTAGAATCCCTATACAAGCTGAAGGTACGACAGATGCGCTCAGACAACAGAACCGAGTTCAAGAATCAGTGGATGGAGGCCTATTGCAAGGAAAAGGGAATTGTGCATCAATTTACCTCTTCCTACACTCCTCAGATGAACGGAGTTGCTGAACGAAAGAATCACAACTTGATAGAGACAGCACGGACTATGCTGGCAGACTCGAAACTGCCTATTCAATTCTGGAATGAAGCAGTGGCAAATGCATGCTATACGCTTAATCGAGTTCTGGTAGTCAAACGCCATGGAAAAACATGCTACGAGTTATTGCAACGACGTAAACCTAACTTAGAGTATCTCGAGCCGTTTGGCGCTCCATGCACCCTGCTGAAGAAGACTCAGGAGGGAAAATTCAGTGAGAAGGTTAAAGAAGGGATCTTTCTAGGATACAACATACTGAACAAGAAAGTTTACAACAACTCAAAGGGTCAAGTAGAGGTATGGTGTAACGTTGATGTTCAGAGATACATCACACCACCTGCTGGAAAAGGGCCTGCTTACTTCTTCGACTATGATGGATTCTTCAAGTCCTTCAACATACCTCTTTCTGCTTCAGAAGACGAGTTGGCAAATAAGATGATGTATGATGTCTTGACCACACCATCTCAAGATTCAACACCATCCAGTTCACAAAGTCAATCATCTACCAACTCAGGGGGAGCACTTGATGTGAGTGACTCTTCTTCTGATGAAGAAAATATGGAAAATGATCATAACAACCAGGATGTACAGGTCCCGCCTACCACAAGTCCACAAGCATCTGATAGTGATGCTTCTGAGCCTTTGGAACCTCAGACTCCTATTGCTTTAGATCCAGAACCAACTTTTCACAATCTTGATTCTAAGGTAGTTGTTCCAACAACCCCCGGCTCATGTCTAAATGTCATCATCCTTTGGATAATGTTATAGGAGATGTGAGATCAGGGGTTTAGACTAGGAATCAATTATACTCAACTGATCATGCCTCTGTGATGGAAAAGGGATACCTTCACGACGGTGCCTACCGCTGCTTTGTGTCTCAGTTTGAGCCAAAGTATGTTAGTGAAGCACTGAATGATGAGGCTTGGGTGAGTGCCATGCAAGAAGAACTTCTTCAGTTTAAGAAGTTAGGTGTATGGACTCTAGTGGATATACCTAAAGGTGCTAAGGTCATTGGCACCAAATGGGTCTTGAAATGCAAGAAAGATGATTAGGGAGTAATCATCAGAAACAAGGCTCGGCTTGTTGTTCAGGGTTTTTGACAAGTTGAGGGTATTGACTACAATGAAGTGTTTGCACCCGTGGCAAGGATGGAAGCCATCCGTATCTTCCTTGCCTATGCATCTTATATGAAAATCAAATTTTATCAACTAGATGTGAAGAGTTCGTTCCTTCATGGTAAGATCAGAGAGACAGTGTACGTGAGTCAACCCGAGGGATTTGAGGATCCATATCATCGGGACAGAGTTTAGAAACTCGGCAAGGCGTTATATGGGCTTCATCAAGCTCCGAGGGCCTGGTATGAGAAACTCTCGACTCATCTTGTGAAACACGGTTTTCGCAGGGGAGTCATTGACTGTACCTTGTTTATCAAAGAAAGGATGGAGACTTACTGCTGGTACAAATCTATGTCGATGATATAATTTTTGGTTCAAAGAACGAAGATTGTGTAAAGAGTTTGAAGTAGTAATGAAGACAAAATTTGAGATGAGTGCAATGGGAGAAATGAATTCTTTCTCGGTTTACAGGTGGATCAGACACCAAATGGTATTTTCCTACATCAGACCAAGTATGTAGGTGATATTCTCAGTCGGTTTGACATGGAGAATGCTTCTCCAGCTGGAACCCCATTTGCTACAAACCATGATGTAGCACCCGACGAGAATGGGGATCTGGTAGATGCCACTATGTACCGAGGGATGATTGGATCCCTCATGTATCTCACTGTCTCTCGACCTGATATCATGTATGCTACATGTTTATGTTCACGATATTAGGCAAAGCCTAAAGTGAACCATCTGATTGGGGTCAAACGGATTCTTTGTTATCTGAAGGGTACACCCACACTTGGATTGTGGTATCCTCATGATGATGACTTTGGCTTACAGCGTATAGCGACTCGGATTACGACGGCTACAAGACGAACTACAAGTCTACATCAGCAGGGTGTCAGTTCTTTGGGAGAAGATTAGTAACCTGGTAGTGTAAGAAGCAGACCTCAGTTGCATTGTCAACCTGTGAAGCCGAATACGTTGCCGCTGCAAGCTGCTGTCTCAAATCATATGGATTCAACAATGCGGGATTACGGTTTGAATTTCGCTTCTACTCTTATCTTTGTTGAAACTCTGCTGCAATTGCAGTCACTAAAAACCCGGTCCAACATCCTAAAACCAAACACATCTGATTAAATATCACTTTATACGTGATTGCTTTGAAAAGAACTTAATCGATGTGGTAAAAATAAATACAGATTTTCAACGCGCTGACCTCTATACAAAGGCATTTGACAAACCACGTTTTTTTATATTTGTTAGAGGTCAACGGAATTAAAAAGAAAAGTGAGTTCATTCCTAAAGATGACCATGTATAGTCCGATGCGTTGTGTCTAGTTTCTTTTATTTTTTCAATTTTATTTTGTTTTATTTTCTTTTATTTTATTTTATTTGCTTAATTTTAAGTAGTTTAATTACTATTAGTTAATTTCCTTGCCTATTAAAATCCTAAAATGCTAATCCGTGATGGTTTTATAATTTTAGGGGGAGAATAGGTTTAGACATTAATATAAAAAACGAGGGAGAAGGAGAGGCAAGCTGAACAAAAATAAGATTGTATGTGTGATACTAATTCAATCTTTGGAATATGATAGTCCACAGAAACAAACCATTTGGGACTTTAAAAATCAAAATTGAAAAAGATGCAAAGCTCAAGTATAAGTCTGTGTAGTCTGAGCAATATAAAAGAAAATATGATAGAGCTAGCTACTACTAAGGTAACACAAAGAAAGTAGACCTAGAGATTGCTAGACCACAGATGATATGTTGGTAGATTCAACACAATAGATAACTAGACCTTTTTGGTGATCTCAAGATTAAACTAAAATGTTTGACTAGCTGTGGGTAACACCTTATCCCTAGTTAACACAATCAACAAGATTCCAATAAGGGGTGACGAGCAAAATAAACGCCATAAATGTGTGCGTAAGACCAAAGCATGAGCAAAAGCACATAAAAATGAAAATACAATCAAACTGATAACCTATGTTGTTGGTGAGATATGTGCGAAAAGACCAAAATTGCTCAAACACGAAGATAGGTTATGTGCCTCTCTGCTGTGCGGTGGCACTGACCTGAGGATAAGCATAACCTATATATTCTAGAATTCATCGTTGTTTATCGCCTCTCTGCTGTGCAGTGGCACTGACCTGAGGCTTGCTTCTCTTTGAAAATTCTATGAACAGTTTCTTCTTGAATACTACCCTGAGACCGCTCAACAATCTCCTAAGGAATGTTGATTACCATATAAGTGTGGGATCCACAAATGCTTGTTGAAACAAACAAACCTTAAACTATCACCAATCTGTGTTGAAAGTCTGTGTATGGATTTAAGAGGACAAGTATACTGACAATCGTTGTGGCTACAATTCTTGAAAGTTTAAATCAATGTGGAGACCTAAGAGTACTAGTATGATTTCCTAGATTTGCTAACTGACTCCAGATGAAAAATAAGAATAGAGCATCAAAGTTTTGTAATAACCTGTCCTGAATCATTTGAGTATCCTGTATGATTTCAAATTGAATTGGGCCATGTATGGTTTAAATGATTGAGCAGCTCTCTCAGAAAAATTATGTTCACCCTCACAAAAACACAAAAACATGTCTTAGTTTTTAAGTTTTCAGTATTATTTCTTTTATTTATGTACAAAGTCAGTCTATTTCAATTTGTTGAGTATCAGACTATGTCATGGAAGTTGATAAGGGACCTTATCATCTAAAAGGATCACGTCTGAGGTGATAAAAGGTTTTCAAGATAAATTGATCATGTCTGAGATGAAATGCTCATAATGTTTATTCATAAGTTAAACAGAGAAAAAGTGAAATGATTATAAAGTCAAATTCATAAGTCTGACCCATTCGCATGAATGGACTAAGAGTATGGACCAATCATACGAATGGACCATACTCATGCATTAGATAGCCGAATGGACATGAGTATGAACCATTCACCCGAATGGCTTATCAGAATGATCCATTCGACCGAATAAGAGTATGCCAATAAGTGACTGAAAGTGATCGACTGAGCCAATCGCCTGACTAAGGTCCATTCGCCCGAATGAACCAAGCGAATGGGTCCAGTCAGCCGATTGAACTCAGATTCAGTATAAATAGGTCCCAGTCGATCGCATTCAACTCATCACCCCCTAATCGCCCTTATTTCGCATAGCCTACCGTTACTCTGCCAAATTTTCATCAGACCAAGATTTCATACTTCTATTGACTTTCTGACGATTGTGTGTGATTATATAGGTATAATCCGATGAAATCTCACAGAAATCAGGAGAAATGATGCCCTGATTTGTGATGTTCGAATGAAACAAGAACCGAACCACTAAATGGGATAATGACCTACTTAAACCAAGTAAAATGTTAAAATTGAAGGTTTTAGGTTATTAGATATGTGATTGTGAGTCTACAGAGCTATTACACAATGTTTAATTTCACGAATTGGTCAAGATTCGAACCTAAGTCGACCGAACAGTGGGTCATGCGACTGGTCGTTTGGATGAACTCCAATCGCACGATTGAGCTGGCCGAATAGCTCAATCGGCCGAATGTATCATACGAATGAGCTCAGTCGGCCGACTGAACCAATCACAGGCTCAATAAACCGATTGAACTCAGTAGCCTGTTCATTCACCCGAATGAGTCCAGTCCTGAACACAGTCGCATAGTTCAATCGCATGAATGAACCAAGATGAATTCAACCAAGTTAATTAAGATTGACTTGTAATGTGTGATTATCTAATGTCTATGTCTCTTGTGTTACAGATCGATGGCTGACAGATGGTCTATCAATCCCAAGCACAATATATGTGCTCATTTAGACCACACAACTCGGAATGGTGCCGAGTTTGCAGAGATCGTCGCTTTTCTCAAGCGATCAAGGATCCACAAGGCTATTTCTACTCCATGCACTCCCTACAGGTCTATACAACATGCCTTCTGGAGAATGCATCTGTTGATAGATCACGAGTGCCATACAACATTCAGAGCTCCATCCTTGGTATGGACATAGAGATTACAGCTGAAGACATTCAGCGTGTACTTGGGTTGGGAGATGATGCTAGCCACCCCACCAGACTTCACCCACTGATGGTGAGAGGTTGTTTTTTGAGGATTAAATACTTTGGTGACATAAACTCAGGTGTGCTCAACAAAAGCAACCTATGCCCCCAGTATAAGTACTTGGCACACGTCATCCTGAAGTGCATAGCTTCCAGAAGGGGTGGGTTCGACGACCTCTCAGACCAGATACAAAATGCCTACGTGGCACTGGTGCTGAACCACCCCTTTAGCTTTTCGAGCATGATCTTCTCCTACCTTATAGAGAGCTTGGAGACGAAGGGCAAATAGGGTTTCTGCATGTATCCTAGGTTCTTACAGATGATTTTTGACAAGAAGCTGCCCTCGCTTCCAAAGGAGAGCCACGACGCGGTGGCTTTAGAGATTATGGATAATACGACATTGGGTTGTATGAGAGTTTACTGGGGAAAGCAGGTCAAGCCCTAGGTAAAGAGACTTATAGGCCATCTGGCCAAGGAGAACTTCGTGGCGCCAGGCAGGCGTAAGTGGTGTCACGTTGAAATGACTCAGATGATGAGCAGTTACAGCTCCCGGAAAACGACTCCGATGATGATGACAGCGGTGATGCTGGAGATGCAGGGCCCACCCAACCAAGGGCCCCCACTGCTACTATAGCATCTCGGGCATCTACCCATGATAGAGCAGAGACTGCTGGATTTCACCAGCATTTCATACCGGGTGAGGAGGAGGAGTCAGATGAGGAGCCTTTGACTCGGACTGTGGGCAGTAAAGTCGTTGCCATAGAACGAGGGCTCCGGACGGTTGGTGAACGCCCTAGCGGATCGGGAGAGGCTGATACGGATCCTACATTTGCTCCCGATCAGCCAAGCCGTGTTCTAGCGGGAGCATCCTCCTCGACATGATCGAGGAAGAAAAGATGGCTCAGCCCCATGGCATGAAGAAGAAGAAGAGACGACTCACCTTCATCACTACCACCACCACTACTACACCTACCACCACCATTCCACCTATCACCATAGCCACCACCACAGCTACCACCACTTCTTTCAACCCTCTATCACCATTACCATACCACCCACCATCACTACCACATCTCCACCCTCCACTACTACCACCATAACTCCACCAGTTATACCTATACCACCCCCAATCTTCACCACTACCACCACCACCACCACTAGCTGCCATGCCGGTCCTTCATCATACCCTTCATATACATCAGGATCACCTCTACCTCCCAGTGGGGTAGAGGATCAGCTCTCGGCACTCAACCGTATGGTGCTGAGGTTGTTGGCTGCAGATGAAGAGAAGACTGCTCAGTTACGACAGCTAGTAGACCTTACTGCTGCCCAAGCTCTGCAGATATCTCAGCAGGCCCAGCTGATGGATGCTCAGCGTGTAGAGATGACCCAACTCCGGGAGCAGCATGTCCAATCAGCTAAAAGGATTGAGGAGTTGGAGACCACCAACAGACCATCATGCTGCGCTTTAAGGGATCCAAGAAAGAGCCCCTGAAGATCAAGGAAGGGGATGGGGATGATAGTGATAATGACAATGATGACGAGGATGATGATGGTGACGATGATACTGATGTTGGTGGTGATGCTAGAGATGATGAGGCTAATGATGACGAAGACGACACACACCGTTGCGGGTGCCACAGCTGCCAGTGAAAGGAGGATGAAGAGAGCACAAGATCAAGGTGCCTCCATATCCGCCCCGTCAGTAGAAGAGGATCAGGATCGGAAAGAGTAATACTTAGCTGTTTTTGTTATTTAAATCATATATATTTGAATCATGTATCAAGCAATGTGTAGAGAATGTAGTATTCATGTCAACGTTTCTGTTTTGATTGTGAACTAATGATTGTTGTGTTGAATGTGTAAATCAAGCAGATCCAAACTTTCAGAGGGATGAATATGATGTAGATCCCCTTCAGCAGGTCAAGACTCAATTACCATGATTCTTGGTCTGCAAGGGATCGTAAGGAGATCTGTGATTTACACCCCAAGAGGGGGAGATAATTCACGACTTTACTGACGCAGCAGTTGCCGAAATGTTTGAACTAAATGCTGACGAGATCGTGAAAAACGCTCCAACAGTCCAACGTGATAGTGATGACGAACTCAATGACATTGATGAGATCGAGATAGAAGATGTCACTAATCAACATGATCCAGTATACACTGACATTAAAGGCAATGTGGTACCCAATCTGGATGACAACCTGTCAGTGAAACCTTCGAGACTCTGGATAAAATGGAAGAAGCGTCAGACAAGAAAGAAGATACAGCCCAAGCCTAGATGCTGAAGTCAATACCAGAATGGCTAAGTGGGCTGCTTGCTTTGACGACCTAAGAGCCCAACGCAACGCTACAAAGTCAACTGTCTACAACCAAGCTATAAAGTCAAGAAACATCAAAGGTGGCAGACAGGATCATAGCATGGGCACATTTTGAAGACCTCAATGTTTACGCTGTTAAACATGAGAAGGGAATTGAGTACTTCAAATTCCCTTTTCTGAAGACTCTTCCAGGTTTTGAGCTTAACCAGTTAGCAAAGTTAAAATTGCTATACGCTGACCCTCGTAAGATGTCAGCTGGTTTGAAGCAGCTCTAAAGAGGGAGTACCACACCAGATGGGTCAACTTCAAACCTCAACAACCAACGAGGTACATCAGACAATCTGAGGTTGACGCCACAACTGGCAAACCAAAAGTAGTGTTGAAGTGGAGTCCACCACATACAATGTCAAAGATCCCACTACGTGAGATGCCACAGGACTTCACTCCACACTTCAAATGGTGGTACTACGATTGGAGAACGGGCGAGGCCGTGATAGTCTTGAACAGAAATGGTACAATGGAAACCATAAGGGTGTTTGACTCAATATGGCTCACCAACTTGTCAGCAAATGATGTTTATACATTATACAAGTGGCCACTGTTCTATGCTCATTGAGATATAGTACAAGTTTTACAATTTCAGAATGTAATACAACTCTGTTTTGCTTTCGAGATAATACAGGAGTCACCAAAGAAGCTAGGTACAAGAAGTTTGAGTAAATTATGAAACATGTAAGACAATAGATAGATCTAGGTCCTAGGGGAGTTTGTTGATACGTATATGTACCTAGATCCTAATCTTAATGTAGTATGTCTTGAATATCTACACTTATGTAATATTGGGTACTTAATGAAATATGATAATTTGTTTGTGATTTGTCTTGTTTAATATTTCATTAATGAGTTGTTTAACACATATTGGCTTGATTATATAGGTTTGTGGTTGATTGAATTAATATAATAACATTATGATATTTAATACATTCAAACTTAACAACATGAAGTTATCATGCAAATGGCCCATGCTAATGGACCATACGCATGAATAACTTCATGCGAATGACTCAGTCGTACGACTAAACCAGGAGACGGATCAGTCGTATGATTGTCACATAAGATTGGCTCAGTCGCACAACTGAACACTCAGTCGGGCGAATGGACCAACCGTATAACTCAATCGCATGACTGAACCATGCAAATGGTTCAGTCACCCAAATGAGCAACCTTAAACTATAAATACCACTTAATTGGAAAAAACAAAAGCATTGAATACACTTCAACTCCAGACGTACCCTAGCTGTCCAGAAGCCTCTAAGTTCGTACTCCAAATTCATAGAACGGTGTAGATCGATTCCTAATCGATTCTTGACGTTAGATTCAATACATTATTGTGTCTACTGCGTTCTCACTGATTGGTTCGCCAATCAAATAGGATTCCGCACTATTTGGTTTGGTTTAACATGTTAATCAGTTGGTTTTTAATTCAAATACCATATCCTAACAGGTTGTTCACGAACTGAACCGAACCGAACGTAGCTTCGCTCGAACTCGGTTCGGTTTCAAACCGAGCGGCTCGGTTCGGTTCGAATTTACAATTCGAGCGCAAACTTCATGCTCGAACTCGGTTCGGTTTTAAACCGAGCGCTCGGTTTTGCTCGGTTTTGTTTGGTTTCGTTTATAATTTAAAGCAAAACTAATAATTCATTCAAAAGTTTCAACTTTCAAGTTCTAAAAGTTGTATCTTCACCAATACTTGTGCAAATGTTCTTTAAGAACCAAATTATTAAAAAAAATCTAAGCTCCAGATATCGCGAGTAGAAACAACTGAACCATGTCGGGCTTCGAAAAAGGTCAGACTTCACACTTCGGAGGTGGATTGTCGAAGGTGGGATGCACAATCAGACTATTGCAGGTAGGATTGCCGAAGATCGGGGTCGCATGTCAGAGTGCTAGAGGTCGGGGGATACATGTCCAAGTGCCAGAGGTCAGCGCCTTGGCAATCGGTAAGGAGGTGGGGGATACGGAGATGCCTGGAAAGTGGTGATGGGTGGAATGGTGAAAATATTTTGAAATGTGAAGTGATGATTTGATTAGATAATTAAAGCTTTACATTTAGGGTAATTGATCTTTTGACTTATTATTAAAATAGTGGTAAGTGGTAAATAACTAAATAATTAACAATATATAATATAAAAACTAAACTTAAAAATAATTCGAGCGAAACGAGTGAGCGACGAGCGAGCGTACCTTTGCTCGTGCTCGGATCGTTTTCAAACCGAACCGAGCCGCTCGGTTCGTTTACAACCGAGCCAAAATTCGAACGAGCAAAAATCCGAGATTTTTTCGAACGAGCTCGAGCAAGTTTCGAGCACCGAGCTATTTGAACAGCCCTACAGCCAATTCACAAGCAAAACACTGCCTTATGTATTGTTAATTATTAATGTTACTAGTATGTAAAATAATTAAAATTTGATTTTACACCTATATGTAAAAAAAGGGTTGAAACTTTTAGAAACGAATATACATACATACACGAGTCATTTGAGTGTTGGGTAGGGACATATTTTTTAGCAAAGCAGTGGGTCACAGGTCAGCTACTATAACTGCCTTATGTATTGTTAATTATTAATGTTAACTAGTATTAACCCTTTCGTGTTGCGGTTAGCGGGGTAGAAACGTGCCAAGTAGCACAAATTTCATACTACCATTAGCGATCACCAACACCGGAAAAACTCGTATTAAAAAAGAAAAAGAGGGGGGGAGGAATAAAACTGAACTGAAAGTAGACGTAAGAACTTCGAACACCACACGTGAAACGTAAAACATAAAAGATCAAAACTAAGTCGATCTAAGAACTGCGGGTTTTAACGGGGGCCGTTCAACGGGAAAAAGATAGATGTAAAAACGTTGAACCACACACGCACATTACGGCCTGTGAACTCGTAAAATTTAAACTGAAACGTAAAACGAAAAGGTTGTAAAAAATGAAAAGTATAAGCAACCAAAGTTAAAAAATGAAATTATAGAAAATGTAAAAGTATTTGGTTTAAAAATAATAAAATACAAAATACAAAATACAAAAAAAGAAAACAAAAATGATGTTTAATAAAAAATTAAAAGATTTAAATAGTTGTACTACATGCATTAAAATGTGTACAAATAAGTTAGTAATTAAAATATATATAATTATTAATTATTAATTATTGTATCTGTATGTGAAGTATGAAGGCTGAAATTTCGACGCCTTGTGCGCTTTACCCCTCACTTCACTTTATTTACCATTTTACACCCATTTTGCCATTAAGGAGCTGTTTGGCAGCCTCTTAATCAGTCTCTTAACGGTTCAGATGTTTGAATGGTTCAATATTTAATGGTTTATACTATTTGTTTCGCGAGCACATATCTGAATGGTTAAGATATTTACCTCTGAATTGTTAAGCATCATACTGATACTGAATGGTTAAGAGGTCTAATGCTGAATGGTTAAGACATATTATCTAAATTGATCAGACATTTGTCTTTGAATAGTTAAATTATATACTAACTCTTAATGGTTCAGACCTTTTAATAATTCAGCACTTAATGATTCAGACCTCTTATTAGTTAACATTTAATCGTTCAGAAGTTGCCAAACAACCCCTAAAACAAACAAACAAACATACCTAGTAAATCTCACTAAAGAGTAGGGTCTAGAAGGAGTAGTTGATGACGAGTCTTTCCTTTATCTTGAAGACTAAAACCAACAATACCAAACAAAACCAAAACTCACTCGGCCTTTAGAAAATATATGAGAATTTTGAAAATAAAGAAGGCATGAGTCAGATAAAGAATTCAAATCATTCATGCTTTCTATACTTTAAATGGAATGCATCCGCATGGTAACATTTACTTGTTTTTATCCATCAATATATTATAACAAGTTTGATATAACAATTACAAAATATGTATTTAAAAATTATTTAGATTAGATTTTTTGTAACATAACTAACTTAAAATTAATGAGTAAACTTCACTTTTGCTTCCTGTGAATTTGGCTCAAATAACGTTTTTCATCCAAACGTTTCAAAATTGCGATTTTACTCCCTATGGTATGTAATCTGTGTCAAATTACTCCAACCCACTAACACCGTTATTTTTTCTGTTAAAATACAAATGCATTTAAGTCTTTTTATATTCAAGGACTGATTGTGTAACTGTAATAATTGAAAGGATTAGTTATGTAATTACTATAGATATCTATACTATTATAATACATCTCTTTAGATGGAGATGTAATTTTGTCAAAAATACAAGTTTTAAAGCAACATATGCAAATGAATGCATCACATTTAAAAGAGGTAGAATAGAGATTTGATTAAAATTTTAAAACATTTTAAGGGTAATATAATAAATTTATCATTAAATTTTATAAAACTTGATATTTTTGTCTTTGTTTCTTTCATGTATTTATAAACATTATTAATATATTTTAATAATATGATATTATTTAATTCACTTCATTAATTTTTATTTTATTTATAATACTATAAATTGACATTTAAATTTATATATACTAATATATTTTTATAACTAAATAATATTTTAGTTAAGTATATTATTTTATCTAAATATTTAAGTATATAACTTATATAAATCGTCATATTTATAATAACTATAATACTAATATTTTTCTAGGGTCATATTATGTAAGGCCATGTTCCCGGATGCTTACAGCCGGTGATTCATCGCACGTAAAACATATACTTTACATTATTCATCAAAACATTGCAGCGGAAAACATAAACCACATGGCATTTCATTTCATTCTAAAAACTTTTGCAAAATAATGCATCATTTGTCGGTTACAAAATTATATTGTTGTATTACACCACAAACGCCTTAATTAAATAGATGTCATCCAAAAGAGCTGAGTAGCCGCCTCGTACCATCCTCAGCAACGTTTACCTGCCAACCGAAAACGTATAAAAATCAACGTCATTGAGTGAGTTCTAGTTTTAATAATAAAACATACATAAATCGTTATTTATTTCTTTACAGAGTCCATACTATACGTTTCGTTAGTTCGTGATCATAAATCATACTTACATACAGATAACATTGTTATTATCTTTCATTTCGTTCGTTAGCCATCGTTCATTCATTACATCTTGTGACATGTACAATACCCCGAACATTGTGCACGAAGTTGGTTACTGGGCCTGAGGTCTATCATAGACCCCGAACATTGTGTACGAAGCTGACTCCAGTACCTGAGGCAAGTACATTCACCGTTCATCTTTTCGTTTCATTCCGATCAATGCCATATGCTATACCCCGAACATTATGCACGAAGCTGGTTACTGGGCCTGAGGTCTTTCCTAGACCCCGAACATTGTGCACGAAGCTGACTCCAGTACCTAGGGCAAGCAGCAAGGATCCCATACGTGTGGTCAATCACAAGGATTGGACCCCAGTGTGCATCCTTCGGGGTAGCTAACCCGCACACAGTTGAGCTAACACCCTTCATTGGGTGTGAACCTCCATACATTTGCTTGCAAGACTTTTTACGTTCATTCATTCGTTAATGCATGCATTCATTCATCATGTTCCTCTTTCATTATCTTTCACTTTACATTACATAATACTTTCGGTTCATTCATTAACATACACGTAAATCCATGGAAAGATAACATTCATCTTCATAGGAACATAACATAACATACCATACACACATCATCACAGGGCATCATACATACATAACATACATTATGCATAATCATGCAACATCATCATCATCATCATCATCATCCATACATGCCCATCATACTATTTATGACCTCAAAAGTCAACTTATAGTCCCCCGAAAATTTCCCAAGTCAAAGCCTACTTTACATATTTTCCCCAAAAATCAGAAAATTATTTCAAAGTCCTAGGCACATGGGCACTATGCAGGCGCATGGACACTATTCAGGCGCATGGACACTATTCAGGCGCATGGACACTATTCAGGCGCATGGGGAACACTTAGGTGCATGGGCCACTTTCAGGCGCATGGGGACTTCTGGACGTCTGAACACTTAGTAAATTCCAGCCTAATCTAGGCGCATGGATCTATTCGGACGCGTGAACACTTAGGCGCATGGGCCACTTGGGCGCATGGGCACTATTGGGGCGCATGGCTCTACCCTTAGTCATCGACAAACATTTCTAGGCGCATGGTACTATTCGGACGCATGAACACTTAGGCGCATGGGCAACTTGGGCGCATGGGCACTATTGGGGCGCATGGCCCTACCCTCCGACTAACATTTCTAGGCACATGGGCCACTGTTCAGGCGCATGAGCAGAACTTATACATTTCTAAGGCAAATTTTGAGCGCATGAGCTACTGTTTAGGCGCATGACTTACACTTAATTCTTTCTAAGGCAATTTCAGACGTATGAACACTTATCTAGGCGCATGAGCATTCTGTAAACATGTTTCTAGGATATTCTTAATCCTAATCATCGAATCTATCTGTTCTAAGCATAATGTGACTATTCTAAACATGAGTAGCCTATAAACCATCCAGAACTAACATCCAACATACACATTACATACGGGTATTCACATAAACTTTGTAAAACCATTTTAATACGTTTTCAGCCCCAAAGATGGTTTAAAACATGTAAAAAAACCGGGGTCTAGAACTCACCTGGTGCAACTTGGGTGTTCTTCCTTTTAACCCGCTTACAAAGAGTTCAAAACACCTAGAAACAACACCAAAAACACACACACCCGAGCACAAACACAACCCATAAGCATACAAGCACATAACCAGGATAAAACCCGACATAACAGCATAAAAACCTTGAATTCTTACCTTGAATTCGACTTCTTCTGTTCTTCTTCTTCAAAACCGAGTTCTGCTCTTCTTCCCTTGTTTCTCTCTCTAAAATGACTGAAAATTGGGTGTAGAAAAGGTGATGGGCGGCCATACCACCTTTATCACCAACTTTTCTAAACTTTTGTCCTTTGGACACTTTTGGTCCCTCCACTTGGACCTTATTGCCTTTCTTGCTTTTATTCTTTATATCTTGATTTGTAAACATAGCCGGGTGTTACAAGTCCACCCCCTTATGTAGGTTTCGTCCCCGAAACCTGTTATTCCTCGAACATATAAGGATAATGCTGCCTCATCTCCCCCTCTGTCTCCCATGTAGACTCGGATCCCTTCCTGTGCTTCCACTGTACACGCACAAGAGGAACCACTTTATTCCTCAGTCTCTTCTATTTGCGATCAATGATTGCCACTGGTTGCTCTACATAATTGAGCCTTCATCAACTTCAATGTCCTCCAGTGGAACAATCATGTCTTCATCAGCTATACACTTTCTCAAATGAGATACATGGAATGTCGGGTGAATTCCACTTAACTCATTTGGCAACTCCAATCTATTGGTCGCCTCTCCTACTCGAGCAATGATTCGGAAAGGGCCTACATACCATGGGCTCAACTTGCCCCGCTTCCTAAATCAAATAATACCCTTCCAAGGTGAGACCTTCAACATGACCCGGTCACCCACCTGGAACTCAATCGGTCTGCGTCGTTTATCGACATACGACTTCTGTCTATTTTTAGCTGCCTTCATGAAGGCTTTGATCCTCTCCAGCTTCTCGGTCGTAGCCTCGATTACCTCGACGCTTCCCAACTCTTTCTGACCAATGTCACCCCAACAAACGGTGTTCTGCATCTCCTATCGTATAGCATCTCGTATGGTGGCATACCAATGCTGGCATGATAACTATTGTTGTACGAGAATTCAGCTAACGGTAAGTGATCGTCCCAACTTCCTCCAAAGTCAATCACACATGCCCGAAGCATGTCTTCCAACGTCTGAATGGTCCTTTCCGACTGACCATCAGTTTGGGGATGATAAGCCGTGCTAATATGTAACCTCATCCCCATGGCGTCGTGGAATTTCTTCCAGAAGTTAGATGTAAACCGGTGTCACGATCCGACACAATAGACACAGGCACACCATGACGAGTTACAATCTCCTTGATGAACAGGCCGGCCAACCTCTCGGATGAATATGTCTCGCGGATCGGTAGGAAGTGAGCAATCTTCGTCAAGCGGTCAACAATCACCCATATGGCATCGTATCCTTTCGGAGTACGTGGCAGCTTTGTAATGAAATCCAGGGTGATGCCACTTCCATTCCGGTATATCCAAAGGTTGGATCTTCCCATACGGATTTTGATGTTCCGCCTTCACTTGCAAACAAGTAAGGCATTTGCTCACATACTCCACCATGTCACGCTTCATACCCGGCCACCAATAATCATTCTTCATGTCTTGGTACATCTTTGTGGCACCGGGATGGATAAAGTATCGGGTCTTGTGAGCTTCGTTCATAATATTTTCACGTAGATTCCCGAAACGAGGAATCCACACCCGTCCAAATTGAGTTTTAACACCAAGTGTGTTTTCACTCAATTTCCCAACCAGACCTCTCATTCATTCAGAGTTTAGATGATCTTCTTTTAATGCCTCATCCTGAAACTCCTTGACTTGCTTCATTACGTCAGAGGTCATGATTAGTTGGTATGCTTTCACCCGAATAAGCTCGGGCCTCTCCTTCCGGCTAAGAGCATCGGCCACCACGTTGGCTTTGCCTGGATGGTAATGGATCTCGCAATCATAATCCTTTATAAGCTCCAACCATCGCATTTGCCTCATGTTCAAATCTTTTTGCTCGAAGAAGTACTTCAAGCTCTTGTGGTCGGTAAAGATGGTGCACTTTGTTCCATACAGATAGTGCCTCCAAATCTTTAGTGCAAAGACCACGACCGCTAGTTCCAAGTCATGAGTAGGGTAGTTGACCTCATGAACCTTCAGCTCGGGATGCGTAGGCTATAACTTTTCCTCTTTGCATTAACACACATCCCAACCCCGAGTAAGAAGCATCTGAATACACCACCAAATCTTCGCTTCCATCGGGTAACAACAAGACAGGAGCTTAAGTCAACCTCGCCTTCAACTCCTCGAATGCCTTCTCTTGAGCCTGGCCCCATACATACTTTACATCCTTCCGGGTCAACTTAGTCAGTCGAGAAGCAATCTTAGAGAAGTCTTGGATAAATCTCCTATAGTAGCCCGCCAAACCCAAGAAACTACGAATCTCGGATGGCGTCTTTGGAGACTTCCATTACGTCACTGCCTCTACCTTAGCCGGGTCCACCATAATCCCATCGGTATTCACCACATGACCCAAGAACTAAACTTCGCGTAACCAAAATGCACACTTGGAGAATTTCGCATACAACTTCTCCCTTCTTAGCGTCTCCAGAACCTCCCGCATGTGACCGGCATGCTCAATCTCACTCTTCGAATAAATCAGGATATCATCAATGAACACAATCACCGATTTATTAACATTGGCCGACACACTCGATTCATCAGATCCATAAAAGCAGCTGGTGCATTGGTCAATCCAAACGACATAACGAGGAACTCATAGTGATCGTAGCGCGTGCAAAAAGCTGTTTTAGGAATGTCCTGCTCCTTCACTTTTAGTTGATGGTAACCAGATCGGAGATCTATCCTCGAAAACCAACCGGCACCTTGGAGTTGATCAAACAGATCGTCTATTCTGGGTAGGGGATATCAGTTCTTCACCGTCAACTTGTTCAACTCTCGGTAGTCAATACACATCCTCATACTACCGTCTTTCTTCTTCACAAATAATACCGGAGCACCCCATGGAGAGATACTCGGTCTAATGAACCCCTTATCCAGCAGTTCTTGCAACTGCTCCATTAACTCTTTCATCTCAGTCGGAGCCAACCGGTACGGTGCTTGGCAACGGCACGGGTATCAAGTCAATTTGGAACTCAACCTCGCGATCTGGTGGCACACCGGGAAGTCTTCCGGGAATACGTCCGGAAAGTCGCGCACCACTGGTACTTCGAATAATTGCGGTACCGACGCACCCATATCTTTTATGTATGCCAAATAGGCACTACATCCGCGTCTCATGCACTTTCCCGCCACCGCCATCGAAATCACCCTCGGGATTGTCGTGACGCGATCACCATAAACCGTCACCTCATTTCCGTCAGGCGTTGTCAATCGAATCATCTTCTTGCGACACACGATATTTGCCTCGTAGGTTGCTAACCAGTCCATCCCTAGTACTACATCAAATCCCCCTAGGGGTATCACGTGTAACTTAGCAGCAAACCTATGGCCTTCTAGTTCTATGGCACAGTCCTCTATCACCTCAGTAATTCTAGTGGACTTACCAATAGCAGTTTCTACATCGAATGGCTCACCAATACATCTACCTTATTGGGAAACTTAGCACCAAAGGCAGCAGAAATGAAACTCCTACTAGCACCAGAATCAAACAACACAGATGCAAGTTTGGTTTACTAGAAACATACCTGACACCACGTCGGGGTCTGTCCTAGCCTCCTCCCGAGTCATCGTGAAAGCTCGGGCGCTTGCCTTCTGCCCTTCTCCTCCAGCCTTCTTCACCCCGGAACTCTCGGCCCTTGGCTTCTTACACTCCCTGCTCATGTGACCACTTCCCCCGTAGTTGAAACACCTCATGCCTCTACAATATCTAGCCATATGGCCAGACTTCCCACACTTGAAACAAACATTCGACCCCAATCTACACTCACCACTGTGCTACTTCCCGCACTTGCCACACTTCTCCAACCCAGCACTAGCTGTGACCACACGTTGGTCACCTACCCCCGCCGCCTTATTGTTTGGAACGACCCTACCACGCCCAAACCGTTTCCCATTCTAGTTTCTCCCATCCCTACTCGTCTTCTTCTCTTCCGCCACTACCACCTCACGCTCATCATATAGTCTACCAGCCAAATCAACCACTGACCTAAAAGTGCTTGGCCGGGCGGTGATCATATGCCTATGGATATCCGCCGGCAGTCCCTGGAATATATCTCTTAATCTTTCGTGATAGTGGCGTCACCTGATCGGGCACCAGTCGTCCATTTCATTGAATTTTGAGGTGTACTCTTGGTGTGTCATAGTTCCCGCCTCTAGTTGCAGAAACTCTCTCTCGACCTTGTCCATTTCCCGGTGAGGACAAAACTCCTCGATCACCAACTTTTTCAACTCCGACCAACTCATTCTCCCGATCGCCCGACTACCCTCAGCTTGGACTATGTTGTCCTACCAGCACAGAGCCGAGTCTACGAATGAGTGGGTAGCGAACTTAACCTTCTGGTCTTCTCAGCACTCGCTGATATCAAGTACCGCCTCCATTTCCCTCACCCACCGGTGAGCAGCAGCGGCAGTGCTGTTTCCATCGAAAGTAGGGGGTTTGCATCTCATAAACACCCCGTAGTTGCAGCCTCGGATCGCCTCCAGCGCAGGCTCTTCTTCCTCGTCCTCATCATCGGACGGA
Organism: Flaveria trinervia; assembly: GCA_025506515.1. Classification (NCBI taxonomy): domain Eukaryota; kingdom Viridiplantae; phylum Streptophyta; class Magnoliopsida; order Asterales; family Asteraceae; genus Flaveria; species Flaveria trinervia. Next base: position 55,222,963 of record CM046457.1, on the reverse strand, counting down.
ACTATCTCAGTCGGGCTTTCTTCTTTCGCCCGTAGGTCCACTCCTTTCCTTTCTCTTCCCTCTCTAACAACCTTATCACTTCAGTCACCACAGACGGTAGGTCGTCTACATGACTTGGTGCACTTCTTCCACAACCGCCTCCTTCACTGAGGCTCTCAGGTTAGCACTCTCATCTCGGCCCTCCAGATGAGGAGTTTCTGGTTCTTCATGAACCGCTTCTCGACTCTGGGTCTCCCCCTCTTGGGTCGCGGTTTAGCACCGTGACCTCCACCACGAGAGCCTTCGAAGATTCACCACCAGGCATCACCTAAACACTGAAAGATTCAAACATCAACACAGTCATTCAAGGGAACAGCTCAGTTTACGTCAAGTATAGTAAGTCCCTAATTACTGTGGCCAGTTGTGATTAGCCACTCACTTTACTCTTCATACCCTGAGCATTACCTGTCCTGACTACACTAGTATTTAAATCTACATACACAACATAACCACATACCATGCGCACATAAACCGTTAACATTACGAAAATACCTGATGCACGCAGCTACTCAGATTGGCATCCCATTCCCATTCCGTCCCATTTTCAGTTTAAGTTAAGGTTTATTTTGAATTTTACCATTTTACTTAAACTTTGGCTCTGATACCAACTTGTAAGGCCCCCTTCCAGGGATGCTTACAGCTGTGTATTCATCGCACGTAAAACATATACTTTACATTTATTCATCAAAACATTGCAGCGGAAAACATAAACCACATGGCATTTCATTTCATCCTAAAAACTTTCGCAAAATAATGCATCATTTGTCGGTTACAAAATTATATCATTGTATTACATCACAAAGCCTTAATTAAATAGATGCCATCCAAAAAGCTGAGTAGCCGCCTCGTGCCATCCTCAGCAATGTTTACCTGCCAACTGAAAACGTATAAAAACAGCGTCGCTGAGTGAGTTCTAGTTTTAATTATACATACATAAATCATTATTTATTTCTTTACAGAGTCCATACTATACGTTTCGTTCGTTCGTGATCATACATCATACGTACATACAGATAACATCATTATTATCTTTCATTTCATTCGTTAGCCTCGTTCATTCATTACATCTTGTGACATGTACAATACCCCGAACATTGTGCACGAAGCTGGTTACTGGGCCTGAGGTCTATCATAGACCCCGAACATTGTGTACGAAGCTGACTCCAGTACCTGAGGCAAGTACATTCACCGTTCATCTTTTCGTTTCATTCCGGATCAATGCCATATGCTATACCCCGAACATTGTGCACGAAGCTGGTTACTGGGCCTGAGGTCTTTCCTAGACCCCGAACATTGTGCACGAAGCTGACTCCAGTACCTAGGGCAAGCAGCAAGGATCCCATACGTGTGGTCAATCACAAGGATTGGACCCCAGTGTGCATCCTTCGGGGGTAGCTAACCCGCACACAGTTGAGCTAACACCCTTCATTGGGTGTGAACCTCCATACATTTGCTTGCAAGACTTTTTACGTTCATTCATTCGTTAATCCATGCATTCATTCATCATGTTCCTCTTTCATTATCTTTCACTTTACGTTATATAATACTTTAGGTTCATTCATTAACGTACACATAAAGCCATGGAAAGATAAACATTCATCATCATAGGAACATAACATAACATACCATACACATATCATGACAGGGCATCATACATACATAACATACATCATGCATAATCATGCAACATCATCATCATCATCATCATCATCATCATCCATAACGTGCCCATCATACTATTTATGACCTCAAAAGTCAACTTATAGTCCCCTGGGAATTTCCCAAGTCAAAGCTTACTTTACACATTTTCCCCAAAATTCAGAAAAATATTCTAAGTCCTAGGCGCATGGGCACTATGCAGGCGCATGGATACTATTTAGGCGCATGGGGAACACTTAGACGCATGGGCCACTTTCAGGCGCATGGGGACTTCTGGACGTCTGAACACTTAGTAAATTCCAGCCCAATCTAGGCGCATGGATACTATTCGGACGCATGAACACTTAGGCGCATGGGCCACTTGGGCGCATGGGCACTATTGGTGCGCATGGCCCTACCCTTAGTCATCCGACTAACATTTCTAGGTGCATGGGTACTATTCGGATGCATGAACACTTAGGCGCATGGGCACTATTGGGGCGCATGGCCCTACCCTTAGTCATCCGACTAACATTTCTAGGCGCATGGGCCACTGTTCAGGCGCATGGGCCACTGTTCAGGCGCATGAGCATTAAACATTTCTAAGGCAAATTTTGGGCGCATGAGCTACTGTTTAGGCGCATGACTTACACTTAATTCTTTCTAAGGCAATTTCAGACGTATGAACACTTATCTAGGCGCATGAGCATTCTATAAACATGTTTCTAGAATATTCTTAATCCTAATCATCGAATCCATCTGTTCTAAGCATAATGTGGCTATTCTAAACATGAGTAGCCTATAAACCATCCAGAACTAACATCCAACATACACATTACATACGGGTATTCACATAAACTTTGTAAAATCATTTTAATACGTTTTCAGCCCCAAATATGGTTTAAAACATGTTAAAAAAACCGGGGTCTAGAACTCACCTGGTACAACTTGGGTGTTGTTCCTTTTAACCCGCTTGCAAAGAGTTCAAAACACCTAGAAACAACACCAAAAACACACACACACCCGAGCACAAACACAACCCATAAGCATACAAGCACATAACCGGGATAAAACCCGACATAAAAGCATAAAACCTTGAATTCTTACCTTGAATTCGACTTCTTCTGTTCTTCTTCTTCGAAACCGAGTTCTGCTCTTCTTCCCTTGTTTCTCTCTCTAAAATGACCGAAAATTGGGTGTACAAAGGTGATGGGCGGCCATGCCACCTTTGTAACCAACTTTTCTAAAGTTTTGTCCTTTTAGACACTTTTGGTCCCTCCACTTGAACCTTATTGCCTTTCTTGCTTTTATTTTTTATATCTTGATTTGTAAAAATAGCCGGGTGTTACATATTATAAGTTCAATAATTTTAATATTTATATATATTTTTCACAATAAAAGTTAGAGGAAATAGAAAGATAATTTTACATATGGATTAAGATACTCATATGAAAAGTAATGCTAAATTTAAAAAATTTAATCATTTTATTTCACTTATGCTCTTATAATAAAGTATAATATATGATTGCTTATAATACAAATGCTAAAACATATACACGTAGTCAAACAAAATCGCCATTTACTTTCATTGCCGTTTATATATTGTGATTTAGCACTAATCCCTCTTCTCATTTCCTTTATCAGTTGTTAACAGCTCAATAACAATCAAGATGATAATTTGTGATGATAATTTCTCCATTAACTTTCTTCAGTATATGCAAATCACTACCAAAAACTAACTCCGATTATCATAAAACTCTAACCTACATTCATAAAATAAACTTCCCTAAAATCTAGGTAATAAGTGATTTCCGACCGTAAATACCAACCATATTTTCACTATTCTTATTGGGATCATATAATTTTCTTAAAAACTTTTGTAATATACTTAATTATTTTCTTTTATTCATTTTTTCACTAATTATGTTTTGATTTTTTAATTTACGTCATAACGCACCGAACCGATACCAACTAAAATCGAATTCCCAAAAAATCATACAACTGTACCACCGCAACGCGCGGACATTTCCAACTAGTATACATTAAAGCATTCACAGTAGGTTTTTTATCTTTATCCATATATTACACTAAAAATCACTATATTATATTTCTCCTTTTAATTAAATAATATTTTTTATACACTTATCATTACCTTTTGCTCTCTCCTCCACTCACAACCACTTTAAAAAATATTAAAAAAATTATAAGAATCGAATAGTGAATCTTCAAATATATCAATCCACAATAACATTTGCTCTCTCTTACACTCAGAACCACTCAAAACCATTCCATATAATATACCAAACATACTCATATAATTGTAAGGACTTTACTGTAAATGCTTTTATCGGTATCATCATCATCCATTATCATCATATCTCTCCCTCGTTCATTACACCATAGTCATCATCCACACCCGTCTCCACCACCCGCCTCCATCATCGCACCAACACCCGCCTCCACCATCGCACCACCACCCGCCTCCACCATCGCACCACCACCCGCCTCCACCATCGCACCACCACCCGCCTCCACCATCGCACCACCACCCCATCCACCATCGCACCACCACCACCCGCCTCTCACACAACCACCATCGCACCACCACCCGCCTCTCACACAACCACCATCGCACCACCACTCGCCTCCACCATCACAACACCACAACACCACCCCGTCGACCATCGCAGCACTACCCACATCCCCCGTCACACCACTATCTTCCATCACACTCACCTGTATTTTAGATCTCCACCATCAATCTGTTCAAGAAAAAAACCCAAAACAAAAACCCTAAATTTGGGTGTGCGGAGGAACATGGTCGTGTAAACTCAATGATGACGGTGACAATGGTGACTGAAGACGATGGTGAGAGATGAATAAGTGTTGTGCGATGGCATCGGTGGTGGAACTTGCGGCGGTGTATGGGTGTGAGTTGGGTGAATCGAGGGACAAAGGAGGGGGTTTGGGTTTTAAGGTAAGTGATAGGAAGAGGGTTGAACGATGGTGGTGAGCAATGGTGGTTGGGTGGTTACGATTGTTCCGGTGGTAGTGGGAGATGAAGGTGATGGTGCAGGTGGGTGGTGGTGGCAAGAGGGGGAATGGAGAGTTAGAGGTGGGTTAATTGTGTAAATTTAACTAAATTACACTTCTAATACATATACAACTTTGAGCATATTACATAAGTAGTCCTATGTACAAAAAGTCTAAAATACCCTTTCATTTAACGGGAAAAACTAACGGTGTTAGTGGGTTGGAGTTAATGGTTATAGATTACGAACCACAGGGAGTAAAATTGCAATTTTGAAACATTTGGATGAAAAACGTATTTGAGTCGAACATGGAGCAAAAGTGAAGTTTACTCTAAATTAATCTATTATAAACATGGTTCGAATTCATAATTTTAAAAGATGTTTTATTACTTTAATTCTAAATAGTTTTGACTAAACAGTTTTGTCATTAAAATCATTCTCTCACACATATAGTTAATTTGACAACTAGAAATTACACTCGCATGTTGTTACGAGGTTCTTGTTACGAGGTTCTTTTGACGACAACTTGAAAATAGTATTTATGAAAACATACCGGGTAATAGTTCTAAAGAACGGAGCACATTACATCATATAATGGGCAACAGTTGCACAAAAACACAAAAACATATGTTGACCAGATGTACACGTAAATGGCGTAATGCTCATTAAAAGATAAGTCATGCTTAAATATCTAAGATCCAAATTCTGAGAAACCAGATATACACGTAAATGGCGTAATGCGTCATTAAAACATAAGTCATGCTTAAATATCTAAGATCCAAATTCTGAGATCATATAATGGTGGTCAAACAATTTAGGATGTGAAATGCTTAAAGATAACTAATCCTCTACTTCATGCGGAGAACACCTAGAAACTCATAAGTTGCACCACATGTATTTCATTGTTTATCAACCCAATTCCATATAAACTATGCTTCCCCATCCCAATCAAAACCCTTCGTTGGAACCAAACCCATAAGTATCATTTATTGTATAATTATATCTAATAAACTACTCTTGGGATTCAATAAAATGAAACAAAAGCATCACAAAACACACCCTTTATCGCATCTCAAACCAAGCATAGAGTTTAGTTTATTCTTTAAGAGATACGTGCACATTGTGTCCTTCGAAGCCATGAAGTTATGCCTTCTGCAGCAAGAGGTATACTATAAAATTCCCATCTTCTCTCATATATTTTGCCTAAACAAGTATCAGTATGCTCATAAAGATATCCCATTTCAATTACTAGTTAATCATAAACTATTAAACTATATAAAGATGGAAATCTAAATACCTGAAGTTCAAACAAGTAATTAATGCCACAAACATGTTTCCATAGCAATTTGCAAGTTGTAACCAATGAATTCCTAAGTTTCTTGACGGGTTGTAAAGTGCCCATCAATTATCCTCTTTCATTCAAGACAACAAACACAAATTTAATTAGTGTTCCATGTTATTCTAATTAGTAATTATTTTAGATTTTGTAGTCTTAGTCTTTAGTCTTCTACTTTCAAAGAACAAATTTTGAAAAGTAGATTAATATAGTCAATGAAAAGTGATAAGCTAAAAAGGCTTTTGTTTGACCCCTCTGGCTTGTAGTACACACATCGTATAATCTCAAATAATTAAAGACATGCATGCTAATGTAGTAATGTTTTAAGAAAACATAATGTTTAATAAAAACATCAAAAAGAGGAAATTGGAGATAAAAAAAATGCATTACAAGGATGAGATATGATGGATGATGATGTTTGTTGGGGTTAAAAGTTCAACATCAAATGATAGATATATGTTCTTGTATGTTTGGCCCTAACATAATACTTGAAATCATAAAGCTGAACAATTTCCTTTTTACTCCAACTACTATGTTGCTTTTGTGAAGTGTTTCGGAATTATACGACTTGTTTTTAAGCGTTTCACATGTGCGTTTCTTGTTGGAACCTTCTTTGTCTTCAAGATTTTTTACATCAAGTTATTTGGCTTTAGTTTTCCTCTTGCTTGAAATTAGCATCAGTACTCCATTTTCTATCTTTCCTCATTTTAGTAAAACATTGAAGAATTAAAGAAGAAGGTTAACATCGCTTCAAATCTACCAAAAGCCCCAAGAAGTCGAGAAACAATTTCGATGGCGAAGCATACCTGTGTGCCTGTGGACAAAGGACGATGGGAGCTTAGATGTTGAAAATCGGTGGATTTCCTCTTCTTAAAGAAAGCCAAAGGAAAATCCCCAATCGGAAGAAGATAACATGAAACCATACATTGTACCAACTTCGTAGCGTCGAAGAAAGCAGAGAGACCGGAAAAAAGGCGGTCGCATGTTTGTGTATGAGAAAGAAGTATGATGATATGCAAAGGGAGAGTACGTGTCATCATATAAAGAAAAAAGGTACTGCAACCATCCACGTGGGTTAAGCAGAGGGAAACGGGTGTCATGGCTCTTTGCAAATGATAAAAGTTTGGTGGCTAATTTATGAACTCAAAAAACCCCATGTAAAAGTTATTAATACATATTATAATTATATCTAAAATGTAGATGTTACGTGAAATCAGGGATGAGATGTTCGGTTAGCTTTAATTTGATTAGAGGTTAAAAAGAACATATGAACTATGTTTTGGAAGTCAGTTTTTCATAACAATTAAATTACAACCCAAAACACATCAATAAGAGGAGTAACCACTCAGATCGAAGATAAATCAAAAGCATACAGCCGAAGATGAACCATATTAGAGGAAAGAAAAAATGTACCTTACACAAAAGAAGAGATGAAATCTCAAAGCACACAAACGAAAGCAGAGCGAGGAATGCCAGCTGATACATCGAATGAAAAGAGGAAAGGAAGAACACGTGTAAAACAACAGCAAAAAGCACACGACTTGAAAGTTCGAGAAAATGATAACAACAAAAAGATGGTGCAGAATGATACTATCACACACATTAAGATAAGTACAAACGATTCAATTACTGGTTTGGGTTATAAACAATTCAATTACTGAAAACGATGGTTCATGTAACTGGGGAATATAATGGTCCAGTTAACCAGGGCCGGCTCAATGGCATTTGAGGCCTAAAGCGAAACTAAAATTTGAAGCCTTTTTCTAATTATCATTATTTAAAATCTCCTCTTTTTTCCGTTCTTTGGCCCAACAATATCAACAATGTTTGCATAGAATTTGTGGCCTTCTTCTAATTGATTAACTTATTTCACATGACAAACAAATAAATAACAACTAAATAGCTTCAAGAATCTAATCAATATCCAGCAACTAATCTAATTCAAACTAAGTTAGCAACTATTCTAACTCAAAACAACATCAAATCAAATTAACTAATACAATAACTACTACAGAGGCTGGATCAACAAGAAAGCAACCATTCTATTTAAACCAAGTTAACATATCAATATTGAACAACTATTCTAATTTAAACCAAGTTACCAATTATTCTAATTTAAAACAACAATCAAAACAAGTTAACTAACAAAACAACAAATGATTAATCGATATTCAAACAACAACTTTAGTATATTAGAAGATTAGAAGGTTAGAAAGTGGACACATTTATACCTAACAAGCAGATGGTGAATCAATAAGCAACATTGCAGCAACAAATGATGAATCACAGTCTTGTAGAATCCCCTTAGTTGGTCGACAGTCAATCAAGAAGTAGATGAAAAAATGGCGAATCCTCGATTTAAGTAGAAGAAGATATGCAGCAAATGATAAATCAAGATTCCATAAGCAGATTAATGGTCGAATGGATGATCATTTGAGAACTCAGGAAGAAGATCTAATTGAATAGACGATGAATCGTAGAATCGAGATGAATGATGATGAATCAAGAAGCAGAGAATCGGAGATGATGCCATATAATGGAATCGGGAGATGGAAGTCCATTGACGTTTCATTGTTCAAGAAATATTCTTGTTTCCCACTTGTCCTAATTAATGTCGACAGAAAAGGTGTCGATAATTACATTTTTCCAATGAAAAAGGCTACCAACACAAGTATGTTCCAGAAGATGTCAAGCAACGCAGGCCATTAGGCCAAAAGGTATTGTTGATTTGTAGGCCCCTAATCTCGTAATCGTTGCCATTATACCCATTTGCCATGTTTGTGTTTTCGACCCTTCGTATTTCTTCCGAAAGAATAGCAAAATGTTGAATGCTCATTGATGAAGCCTGCATAATGATGGTCTCTGTTTTACTTTTCCCATTCGTCATTTGTATTTGGGCTTTGAGGATATTTGTTCTTTTTATTTTTTAGGTCCAACAACCCAAATTTTACTCTAACATATAAACTTTTTTTTAATTGGAGGCCCTAATTTCAAGAGGCCTCAAGCTCTAGCTTGGCCCACACCCACTATTGGCCAGCCCTGCAGTTAACCAACGATTGTAGATGTGTATTGATTTAATCTAATTAGATTTATAAATCCAAGTGTATTTAAGGTCATATCAAATAGAATAGATTATATTTTTTTGCCCTTATAAGTATACCAAATTTTTGTTGCGTATTAAACTAATAAATAGTTAACATAATCTTTTATATTCACTTTTGAAATGGCCAATATTTTCATCTTGAATGAACCTTCATTTTAAATGTTAATCTAGTTTTTGCACATGACAGATTTAGTTCTTTTATCCTTACTAATTAAAAATCTAAAACAATAATTACCCTTTTTTTCTAGAAATTCGAAGGGTGCCTAGAGCTAGAGATGCACATTTCGGGTTTTGGGCTGGATCCGAAATCGGTTCAAACCGGGTTGGGTCAAACTGGGTTGGGTCCAATCGGGTTTTTCTGAACCCAAGTATGGGTGAACCCGGTACGAACCTGGGTCGGGTACAACATGTTTATACCCTACCCGACCTACCCGGTTAGGGTCAGGTCGGGTACAAAAACCGGGTACAACCGGGTTTTTATATTATTATTATTATTATTATAATAATAATAATATTATTATTATTATATTATTATTATTATTATTATTATTATTATTATATTATTGTTATTATTATTATTATTATTAATATAACAACATTAAAAAACATCTATAACAACATTAATAAACATCTATGACAACATTAAATAAACATTAATTTATCATTTATTTATTAAACAACTTAAAAATACATTAACGAATCAATAAAAAGTAATCTAAAACTTTTATTTAACTTATCGTCTAATATTTATTTACTTCGAGTGGCTTCGTCAAATGCTAATTCTTCGTCGGATATACCAAAAGATACTTCTTCTTCTACCTCTTTATCGTGTACTTTAGATTCGAGTGCAATTTCGTCTTTGAGATTTGTTTTGTCTTGTATACGATACATCGCGTCTAAGTGGTCCTTTAAACAAATGCACATCTCCACCGCTTCCGAAGTTAATATTGTTCTCCGTAATGATATTACCCTGCCACTAAGAGAAAACCCAGACTCCGAAGCTACCGTAGAAGCTTGGATGCTTAGTAAATCACGGGCCATAGCGGAAAGAATCGAAAATTGAAATTCCTTTCCTTTCCACCAAGCCAAAATATCAAATGCATGATAATCTTGAGTAGTCATAGTGGAAATAAAATCCGTTGTACTATATCTACCAAGTTCGCTTGTTGGGGCGTTACCCCTTTGTCGTTTAGCCGTCACATCCCGAACAACATTCACATAGTCATAACCGGGTCTTTAACCGAGGTACTAGCACTTGAAGTTGATTCTCTTGGCGCAGTTATATTTACATTAGGCCCATATTTAATTAAATAAAATTTATAAATTTTCAAACTGCTGCTTCAGAGATCCACAATCTCAACATACCTGAAGTATTGCTGAGTCATGGTTTCACCTGTTTTAAAGGTGAAGTTTTCAAACTGCTGCTTCAAGAGATCCTTCTTGTTCTCCTTAGTTTCAGAGGAACTCTCATACATCATTTTTTTAGTGCATCCTACAGCTGCTTAGCTATTTTGCACTTCTTGAAACCTCTGTACACAGAGTTTGGAAGGGCTGTTTGAAGGGCTGTCATGGCTTTTCTGTCAATCTCTACTCTCTTCCTATCTTCATCAGAGTAGTTAGCCACATCCTTGGGGATCATACCAGCACCAATAGCAGAGGGGGTGCTAGGTATGAAAGCTCCATTTTCAATAGACTCCCACATTCTTGAATCAAGAGACCTGATGAAACCTTCGATTCTTAAACACCAGGTATCAAACTCATCAAGAGTGATCAGTAGGAACTTGTTCATGGTTCCAGTTTCCATATTAGTTTTAGAAATGGCTGCAATTTGAAAAGTTTAGTATTTGTGTGTGTGAGGGATCTTAAGATGGTGAGATCTTATATCAAGAGCCTGGAAATCTCTGATACCAAATACAGGACCGGTGAAGGGGGTCACTTACAACACAACATCACAAAAAGGAGATTAACCAAACTTAATCAAACAGTAAACTGGATTAACCTCAAATGAGACACTAAGAACACAAGTAATATAAGAGACAGGACAAGATAACACTAGTGTATGGTTTTCAAGAATGCAGTATATTGCTTTCTTTATGTTTTATTACAAGTGTTACAAAGCATATGTGAAAGATACAAGAACATGAGATACTTATAATACATCCTACAGCCGACTATACTTTGAAAGCCAGCTGGATACAATTGACTAGACACAAAAAAAAAATCAGTTGTAGAGTCAAAAGGCAGATTGCCTTTTGACTAGTGACTATGACATGCCATAGCTCACATCCTTATCTATTACAAAAAGGATAAAGTACATGAAGTAGAAAGTTACAGACTCGAGACCTCAATGTACAGTTACCAAAAGCATGGACCTTTTCACCAACTCATGTAAGTTGGTAACTTTACAGAGATGCAGCGAAAAGGTGTCCAGCTTTATGGAAAAGTACATCAGATAAAGCATGTGTCAAAAGTCTTCGGAAGAAATCTGTCTTCATGAGTTGAAGCTTCGGAAGACTTTGTCTCTGAGGCTTTGGAAGACTTCATCTTTGGCTTCGGAAGATATTGGTCTTGGCTTCGGAAGATTTCACACTTCGAATATTTCTGTTGCATGTGTGAAACTTCCTAAGCATTCTTCTTCAATGCACTTGTGCAGCATGCAGGATAGACTTTGGATGTTTGGGCTGCATCAGCCTCTTCATTAATCTCTACAAACTCCCCCTAGGCTGATGTTACCAAAACACTTAGTAGGCTTCAGATACTAACTGTCCTCATTAGAATAATGACCAGCCCTTTCTTCATGAGATGATCAGAATCCTTCAAACTATCAAAATGTCTTCTCATATCTAAGAGATTATGTAGAGGCTGCTGAAACATGTCTTGCCAAGTGTAGATGTCTTCAGTGCCTTGTTCTCTAATGACATGCCATCTTTCTAGATTTGTGGTGTATGTCCAGGATAAAATGAGTCTTCCTGATGCTAGAGGAGCTACTAAAATTAGAGTTGATTGAGCATCCTCTGGCTGCACATCCTTATAATGTTCTGGCTCATCTTGGGGTTTAGAAGAGGGTGCAGTCTTTTTCTTCTTTGGCTTTGGTTTAGAAGCCATCCTCTTCATTCTCTTTACAGGTTTTAACTGAAAAGACTAGCCTGCAGAACCAGATTGATCTTCATTGTCTTTCTCAGTTGGGACTTCCTCTCTCTCAGGCTCAGAAGGAGAGGGAGTTGACCCTGCTGTGGATCAGAAGATGAAGCTTGCTGAGAATCAGCAGGAGGTCCAGGTTGTGTTATCTCTGGTTGTTCAACCTTACCTCGCTTTAGGTGGGGCTTGACTTGGAGGGGAGTGTAAATCAATGAGCTCTCCACTTTTTATCTTCTGCTTGACCACCCTTATGACACCCTACACATATCTCACATCGGTCGTGGATAGGAGAGATTCTTGGTTCATAAGGAATGTCTGGCCTCTATAATCAACAACGCATTTTGGGCGTTTTGGCTGTGGATGAGAGGAGAATTCCACAGTTAAGCATGCTCAGGTGGGAGTAATCCAGGGATGGTTGACCTCCCTGGGAAGTTTTCACCCGGGCAACCAAAAGCAAATCCGTGAGCTTCTCGTGGGCAAAGCGGACAATATTGTTGATGTGAGGGTCGGGTGTTACAGAATGGTATCAGAGCCACTCCTGTGTCATTCGGGGTGTGGGACATACCCCACCAAGGATGGTGACTTCTCGGGCTCATCGAGGACGATGAGTCCAAACAGGGGTGCTTGTGACACCCTATACATATCCCACATCGACCGTGGCTAGGAGAGATTCCTGGTTCATAAGGAATGTCTGGCCTCTATCATCAACAATGTGTTTTGGGCGTATTGGTTGTGGATGAGAAGAGAACTCCACAGTTAAGCGTGCTCAGGTGGGAGTAATCCAGGGATGGGTGACCTCCCTGGCAAGTTTTCACCCAAGTGTTACAACCCTGATATGCTCATCTATAGTGGATAGAGACATGGGGCCAAGTCTCCTTCCGGAGAATCCATACAGCTTCAAGAAGCTCATCATCCTCTGTCTGTCAGCAGATATTTTCATACTCTTCTGGATGATGGCTCTTGATTTAACAGCTTCTTCCCTTAGTTTCCTTTTGGTTGTCTTTCTTTCCTTAACTATCTCAAGTTCAAGTTGTTTGAGATACTCAACTCAACATAGTCATAGGACAAGGGAAGAAGTGCTTCTGCCTGATAGAGGCCTATGGCACTCAAGTAGTTGATCATCTTGATCCTATCTTCTTCTTTATCTACTTGAGGTTCTTGTTGAACCACATCCTCTTATCCGGGACTTTCTTGAACTGGGGAGAGGGTAGGCACATGTTTGTACAATATTTTCTTTCTTCTCTCTTCTTTGATTTGTACTAGAAGTTCTGCATCTTCTGCCTCCTTCTTCTCTCTTGACCTTTCCAGGTCAACCAGTTCATTTAACTTTTCTAAGGGGAGAGAAATAACAATGTCTATGTCATAGTTCCTTATCTGCAGATAGTTTATCCTGACTACCCTTAACTCATCATTCTGAGTATCTACTCTAGGGCAGCCCTGATAGCCAACTCCATGAGTCTTGAGGACCCAGCAGAGGAACTTTCTCCCCTCAACCTCCTTTTCCTCTCTCTCTCTCTCCTCCTCAATCTCCTCAAATGTCATCTTTATTTTCCATTTGTCACTCACAGACCGTTGTGACTCAGGGTGGAGAGAGCTTTGGCCTTCATTGCTTGATGCAGCTTCTGAGCTCTGGCTAGAGAGAGGTTGAGAAGCACATTCACCAGCAGGTGTCTCAAAAGGAATGTGAATCTCTATAGCAGTTGATGATGATAAGACAATGCTCTCAGGTTCTGCCACTGGGCCTTTAGTCAAGGTTTCCCCTATGAAACTAATCTTAGGGTCTGCCTCAACATCCAGTTGACCGATGGCATTGCCTGATTGCCTAAGTCTCCTTCTGAAGCTAATCTCTGCAGTGATCCTGTCTTGGATTCTTTGAGCCAGCCTGTCAGCTTGTCTTGATTTGCTTGGATTGAAAAGTGGCATGTTGACTAGATCCAAACCTTCATAGTAGTTTAAAGTCTGAAAATTTAAGACTTTTCTTCCTGCCCTTGAACTCTTATGATGATTAGGGTTTCCTGTTGCTGTCATACCTCCACCCAATGATGTGATTGGAAGATGGTGAAGATGACATAGCCCTTGGTATCCCATCCTCAAACAAACTCTGTATGAAGGAGTCTGTGTAGTCCACATCAATGTGAATTTGAGGAGGTTGCTGAGAATACACAATTGCAAGTAAGGATGGTGAGTCCTCAATGTCCACTCTCTCTGAAGAACTTCCAGGTTATGTAGCTGTAATGACTTTCTCCCCCTTTTTGGTAGCATCACCCACTTGCATAGGTGAGTTGGAAGATAGGTCAATCACATCCATAGGTTCTTGTGTTCCTGGTTGAGCTTTTCTTAAGGGTCTCCCAGCTAGTTTTTCCTTAAGATATGAAATCTCAAGTTGTTGATTATTGATCCTGTTGTGTAAGGTAGTCACCTGAGATTCAAGGTGACTGACCTTTGAGATTAAATAAGTGCATGTTTTAGACAGTTTGTGCACCTTTAGTCTTAGATTCCCCTTATCTTCATCAGAAGAATCATTGGGGGATAAGATGATTGGACCAAAGTCCTCAGTCTCACCACCAGCTTTAGGTTCTTGGCTGCTGGATTTCCTCTGCTCACTGGCAGTCTCAGTTGAGATGACAGTGGGCTGAGTTGCCATGGTTGAGGTCTTAATGATGTAATCACTTTCAAAAGTGAGAGCCTCTTCCATATGGACATCCTGAACAGGTTCAGAAGCGTCCACCTTAGTAGTAGGTGACTGATGGGGAATATAAATAGGAGCCTCAGAAGCACTCATCTCTCTTTGAGTAGGGGAAAAGAAGAGAGAATCATGGTACTCACTGAAACCTAGATTTTCATCAGTATAGAAATCAAGGTTGGGAATTGGTTGGTTGAGATCTATAGGCTGGGGATGGTAACTGTCCCCTAAAGGTTGATCACTTGAGTGTTGAGACTCAAAGTGATGGCTTAAGGTAGTTTGGCTAATGAGCTCATCAGGCTGAGCATAAGGAACCTCAGCACTGATCCTTGAAGAGATGGGAATGGTCTGCTCCTCAAGAGAAGTGGAAGCTCCAGTGTCCACTTCCTCCAATGTAGGTAAGTATATGGGGGCCTCCACAGACTGAATAGTCTGAGCAGGGTTTCGTTTGGATTTCCTTTGGTAAGTGAGGGTAATTTGAGGCTGTTGAGGTGGTAGGGAAACAGTAGGTGTGGGTTCAACACAAGTTTGTGTTGCTAGGTTGTCACCTTGAGCAATGTGCTCTAACATATTTGGACTAGGGCTGTTTCTACCCAAGAGAAGCAGAGCTTTCTCAGTATTTAAAGATGTTGGGCTTCATATGTCCCAGTTTAAGAATGTTACCTGTTTCCCTTAACTGTAAGCCCAGTTCACAGTTAAGAATGTACTGGACATATCTAGGAAACATGTAATATTCTAAGGAGTTTAAGTTAGCAAGCAAGTTGGTATAAACAAACTGAGAATACATGAATTTGACCCCTTGAATCATTCCACGGATGATGAAAGAGAGATCCTCAGGAATCTAGTCCCATCCATCATGCTTGTTTGACAAGCTGTGGATGACCACATGAAGCAGGAATCTCCACTAGGATGAGACCTTCCCTTTCCTAAAGGTCTTTACAGAGAAATCTCCTCATATCCCATCTGCTCAAAGGAATGATTAACAGCTTCTTTTGGGAAGAACACCTCACCTTCTTCATCATCCAGCTAAAGATGCATGTTGATGATAGCCGGAGTGATGAAGACTGTTCTCCCCTGCACTATGACAAACAGTTCCTTCTCCCCATCCATTACGACCTCTTGGCAGGTCTTCCAGAAATCAAGCAGATGATCCTCATAGAGTGGAGGATCAATGGTTAGGGAGGTGAAGTAGTTTGACAAAGCTAAGAATCGACAAACCTCTGAGAAATGAGGATCTTTCTCAGAGCTTAACAGAGCAACCTGATTATGTTGCCTGTGTAGCTGCATGGTAAAGTTTGGATCATTCTGTGAGCGAGATTGGCCATTGTGAGGTAGCTTAAAGATGAAGAAAGAAGGAAGAAAGAAATTTTAGAGAGAAATTTGGGTTTTTGGTTTGGAGGAAGAACAGATGATAGAAAGAGGGGGAAACCATTGGATTTATATGTGAAAAGAATTTCATATAAAGTTTAATGAAGGAGGATAAACTTTAAAATCCGGATGTCGGTCCCACCTCTGAAAAAGTAGTTTACTTTTGCTCAAAAAGTAGTTTTCTTGGAAGTCAAAAAGCTTCCGAAAGTAAATTATCTACGGAAGTTTTAATTAAAAGTTTCCGCAGCTAAAATAACTTCGGAAGAATTTCCTGAGAATTTTAAAAATTTTGCTTCGGAAGAGAAATTAAAACTTGATTTCTTTGTATATAAAACAAAAAAACTTCCAAGAGTTAATTTTGCTTCGGAAGAAAATAGTCCTTAAAAATGAATAAGTGTCTGAGACGAGTATTTAAGCTTCGGAAGATAGATTGAAAACCACTTCCGAAGGTAAATTTCTTAGACATTTATTTATTTTGAAGGCATGATTTGCTTCTGAAGTTAAAAGCATAACTTCCGAAGGATCAAAAAGTGTCAAAAATCTAAGGAAAGTCTTCAAAAAAATATTTCCATCCAAAGAAAACAGGAGCTTATGAAAGTGATGAACTAGACAACTTAGGACACACATATTTTAAGAAATAATAAGAATTAGTTTTAAGAAAAACCTACTCAAAATTGATCATCCCAATAGCTGATATTAGATATTTAAATCTCTGTTCATCAAAAGCCTTTATAAACAGATCAGCATATTATTCATCTGTGTGAACTTTGACTAGTTTAATTAATCCATTTTCATAGTTATTTCTTATTAAATGATACCTGATATTGATGTGTTTGGTCCTTGAGTGCTGCATAGGATTCTCTGTGATTGAGATAGCACTGTTGTTGTCTATGTGAATAGGAGTCTCCTTGAAGTTTAACCCATAGTCCAACATCTGATTTTGAATCCAAAGCACTTGAGCACAGCAGCTTGCAACAGCAATGTATTCAGCTTCAGCAGTTGATGCAGAGACACAGGATTGTTTCTTGCATTGCTATGAAACAACCCTTCCACCAAGGAACTGACATTCCCCAGATGTAGACTTTGTAGTCATGTTGCAACCACCATAATCACTATCTGTATAAGCATACAAATTGAAGTCAGGATTCTTTGGGTACCATAAACCAAGTGTTGAGGCACCTTTGAGGTATCTAAGAATCCTCTTAACAGTGATGAGGTGAGACATCTTAGGGTTGGCTTGATATCTTACACAAATACGTATAGAAAACATAATATCAGGCCTGCTAGCAGTAAGATATATAAGAGACCCAATCATAGTCCTGTATAAGTATTCATCTACACACTCCCCCTCAAGATCAGGTCCAAGGGAGTGGTTTCTGGCTATGGGTGTCTTAGCAATCTTACAATCAGTCATATTGAATCTCTTAAGTATGTATTGAACATGATTTGACTAACTTATGAAGATGCCATCTTCAACTTGCTTCACTTGAATTCCCAGAAAGAAATTGAGTTCCCCCATGGCACTCATTTCAAATCTGTCTTTTATCAGCTTCTCAAAGTCTTTGCAGAGCTTTGGATTAGTTGAACCAAAGATGATGTCATCCACATACACTTGAACTAGCAAAATGTTATTTCCCTGTCCTTTGATGAAGAAAGTTCCATCTATAGTACCTCTCCTGTCTCCATGTTTGCAAAGATACTCAGACAGTGTCTCATACCACTTCCTGGGTGCCTGATGCAGCTCAAAAAGAGCTTTGTCAAGCTTGCAGACATAATCAGGATGATTAGGATCTACAAAACCAGGTGGTTGTTTGACATATACCTCTTCATCAATCACTCCATATAGAAAAGCACATTTAATTTAAGCTGAAAGACCTTAAAGTTATTGGATGCAGCAAATGCCAGGAATATCCTAACAGCTTCTAGTCTTGCTACTGGAGCAAAGACATTAGTGTAGTCAATCCCTTCTTCTTGTGTGTATCCTTGAACAACTAGTCTAGTTTTGTTCTTGATGATAATGTCTCTATCATCTTTTTATTCCTAAACACCCATTTGGTTCCAATGGTAGTCTTCCCATGAGGAAGAGGACAAAGGTTCCAAACTTTTTGCCTTTTGAATTGAAGCAGTCCTTGTTGCATAGCCTCAACCTAACTTCCATCCTTTAGAGCCTCATCAACTTTCTTTGGCTTTATCTGGGATAAGAAACAAGAGTGAAGACAAACATTTGCTTCATGGGTTTGTCCTCTTGTTTTTACCCTTGTGACAACATCTCCAATGATGTTTACGGTGGGGTGAGACTTGTGGATCCTAAGCTGAGGGATCATAGCAAGTTGCTGAGAAAGATCTAAATTAGAGAAATTTAGATCTGGCATGGATGTTTCTCCCACCACATCAGCACACTTATCAAGAGAACGTTGATCCAAGTAGTGTGTGACATCATTGATGTTGTCGTCTATGGTGTGGTTAATAGCATCAAGAAATTCTTGATCACCGTCACCATCACCATTGTCGTCTTCCATAATTGAGGTATCCTTATCTGGTTGTGGAGCCTCTGAGCTGGAATTTGAAGGCACCCCAATGCATCAGCTGAGTTTGTCATTGTAGTGCTGATAGAAACCTCATTTGCAGAAGTAGTTCCAACTGGAGCTGAAGATGTGTGACTTAAAGATCTTCTCAGCTCAAATCTTGGATCAGGATCACATGTATTTAGATTTTCTGCAGATCCTGAAACATTC
This sequence comes from Flaveria trinervia, assembly GCA_025506515.1. Classification (NCBI taxonomy): domain Eukaryota; kingdom Viridiplantae; phylum Streptophyta; class Magnoliopsida; order Asterales; family Asteraceae; genus Flaveria; species Flaveria trinervia. Next base: position 55,203,891 of record CM046457.1, on the reverse strand, counting down.
TCACAAGATTTGTTAAAACAGTTGGTAACTAAATCAAGTTCAAATAGCCAATCAGGACCAGAACCAACCACACAGGGTGTGTGTTCATTGAAAGTCACATTGGCTGACTCCTCAACAATTTTAGTTTTGAGATTGTATACTATATAAGCCTTAGCTTGAAAAGAGTATCCAATAAAGTGTCCATCATCTGATTTCTCAGCCAATTTGGCAATTTGATCATTCAAGATGGTACAAGGACATCCAAATGACCTGAGAAAACCAATGAAATGTTTCCTCTTGTGCCAAAGTTCATAAGGAGTCTTGCCATGAGTCTTGACCACTAAAACTCTGTTCTGCACATAGCAAGCAGTGTTGACTGCCTCTGCCCAGAAGGTGATGGGCAGCTTAGAGTCAGACAACATGGTTCTTATAGCTTTAATCAGTGTCCTGTTTCTCCTCTCAGCAACACCATTCTGCTGAGGAGTCCTGGGAGCACTGTATTATCTTGTAATACCCTTTTCATCACAAAATGTATCAAGGATTTGGTTAAATTCAGTTTCTTGATCACATCTTATGATCTTGACCTTGTGATCAAATTGATTCTCAATCTTTAAGATGAAATTCTTCAGAATCTCAGGAGTCTCATCCTTAGTTCTAAGAAAAAAGACCCAAGTGAATCTTATAAAGTCATCTGTGATCACTAAACAATAAAAGGTCCTTCCTAGACTCATTACACTGGTAGGGCCAAAGAGATCCATATCTAACAAGTGTAGGGGTGTAGTGATGGAGTTCCTTTCCTTAGGCTTGTGAGATACCTTATATTGCTTCCATTTCAGGCATACAACACAATGGTCATCACTTGTAAACTCTTTCTTTGGATTCCAGTTACCAAATCATTCTTAATTATTTATTCATGTTCTTAAAGTTTACATGACACATTCTATTATATCATAGGAAAGTCTCATCACTATTGGCTTTAGACAGAAAGCATAAAACTTCTCCAGAGGGAGAAGTTTCTTGCAAATCCATCTTGTACATGTTCCCTTTCCTGGGGGCTCTAAGCAAGATGTGCTCATGAGGAATGACCACACCAGGCTTGAGAATAATACACTCATTCTCAGTAAAGGCATGTTATGACCCTGATCACAAAATTGGGATACACTCAGAAGATTGTACCCAAGCTATTTGACAAAGTTTATCTTTTCAATGCTGAGCTTACCATTTGTGACCATGCCTCTTCCTGAAATGTAACCACCTTCATCTCCTCCAAAAGCAACTGGTCCTCCATCAATCCTTTCAAAGTTCTGGAGTAGTGACCTATTGCCTGTCATGTGCCTGAAATAGCCACTATCAATGATCCAGACATTCTTGTTTGTCTTGAGTTGTCCCTGCACAAAGAAAAGGATTAGTTACATTTGGAAACCCAAGCCTTGCTTGTCTTGGGCTCAGAAACAGAAGGTAATGCAACAGTAATAGATCCGATGGTTGTGCTGAGAGGATTTTTAGCTGTTGTTGATGGAGAATTCTCAATCACTTGGTATTTCTTAGACTTCCACACCACCTTTGGAGTCTTGGACTTGACCTTCAAAACTTCGGAAGCTTTTGGAACTTCGGAAGTTTTGATGACTGAACCTTCGGAAGATTCTGCAGACACTGCAGCAGACTTTAGTGCTTCGGAAGAACTCATTTCTTCCGAGACCAACTTCTCTTCTGAGGGTAATTTTCCACTTGCCTTCTTCTTAGATTTGGAGCTTTCGAAGGAAACGGATTTTCCTTCTGAAGCTTGAATCTTCATGGAACTCTTTGAAGTCTTTGTCTTGGTCATATGGACAGTACCTTTAGGATTGTATGGACAATCCTTAGCAATATGAGTGGTACTTTCACACATGACACACACTATTTTCTTCTTCACAAGAGTCTTCTGCTGGGAACAAGGTTGTCTTTGGTCACATCCGTTCTCCACCTTCATCTTTGCAGATGTTGAGACAGTCTTTTTGGGCTGGGAACTGTTCTTGGAGTTTGATGGTCCAGGCTGTGTAGCAATGGTACACAACAGATTAGTCTTCTTCTTGTTACTAAGATGATTTGAACAAGAACCGGAACTCTTAGCAGAAGAGTTTTGGTTAATGTCTTCAGTCCTTACTACTTCAAATCATGGAGAGATGAAAACTTATTTTTTCTTAGAGTCAAAAGTAGCCTTGATCTCTTGAGCATTCCTTGCTTTTCTTTTGCTCTTTTGGATAAAGTTCTTTCTCATGGAATTAGTCATCACAATCTTCTTCTTCTCCTCAGAAGGATAGTAGCCCTTCTTAGAATCCTCCTCTTTATTGTTCTCAGAGGAATTTTTCACTACTTATTCTTCATCCTCTTCACTCATAGGATCTATGAGAGGAAGCTCATCTTCACAAGTTCCACACCTAGGAGGTCTTACAGACAAGATTCTGTGTGGAGGAGCTATCTCATTGGATCCCAGTCCCTGCCTGTTTTGTTAGCACACCTTGTTGTGCAGGGATGAGGATATCATGTTCTTGAGAAGAGTTCTTCAAGAACACTCTTTTCTACCCTGGCTTTATTTATCACAAGCTTAGCCTGACACTCAGTCAGCTTGGTTATGAGATCTTTGATTTGAGTCCTAAAATCTGTGTGCTCATGTTTTAGAACTGCAATGGTTTTTTCTAAGTCCTCTAACTTCAGTTTATAATCATTTTCAGACTTTCTAAAATCAGATTTTAAAATGTTTAACGACTCAAGATCAGATCTCATCTCCAAGTTATAGGACCTCTATCTATTGACTTTAGTAATGCGTTCAGGAGTACAGAGATGTTCCAATACCTTGGCTTCATCATGATCTGCCATCAATGCTTGGTTTGGAGAAGCATCTTCCACCTGAAAGCTCTAGTAAAAGCCTCCTTCTTCAACAGCAACAGCAGCCTGCTACTTTGACTTCTCATTCTGGAGAGCTTTGTCATTATAGTTAGGTCTGGACTGTGTTTAGCCACCACTTATTTTAGGTGCTTTACACTCTCTGGCAAAGTGGCCCATCAATTTATAGTTGTAACACTTGACTTTGCCGTTGTCTAGGCCAAACTTTCCACTGGTTGCATTGCTTGGAAACTTCCTTCCAGTCCTCTTATAGAACTTCTTGGCTCTGTGAGTGAGAAGAGCCATCTGCTGGACTATTCCATGTGTTCCAGATCATCTGGATGAATACAGTCCAGGTCTTCAAGAGTGAAAAGAGAGTTGCCACAGCTTTCATCAAAAGACACAAAAGCTTGAGAAGAGCTTGTCTCTTGGAATAGGCTTCTTTGAGTATAGTTCTCCCTTGGTGTCTCTGGAAAGGTGATGAAAGGACCCTTTGGTGAGTTGTCAGGATAACATATGAGATGATGTTGGGGTTCTATGCTATCCCTTTCAAGCACATGTAGGGCTGAATCCATTTGATTGTTAGAGTTACCAGATGAACCTTGCATTTTCATCTCCATCTAGTAGCCACTGAGAATCCCATATAACTCTGTCAGAGTGAGAGTTTTGAGATTTTCAGTTCTTTTGATCACCACACAGTAGTGTGTCCACCGCCTAGGAAGTGAGGACATGAACTTCCTTACAATGTCTCTGTTCTCAAGAGAAACTCCTCCATCCACAAGGGTATCCACAATCTCAACATACCTGAAGTATTGCTGAGTCATGGTTTCACCTGTTTTAAAGGTGAAGTTTTCAAACTGCTGCTTCAAGAGATCCTTCTTGTTCTCCTTAGTTTCAGAGGAACTCTCATACATCAGTTTTAGTGCATCCTACAGCTGCTTAGCTATTTTGCACTTCTTGAAACCTCTATACACAGAGTTTGGAAGGGCTGTTTGAAGGGCTGTCATGGCTTTTCTGTCAATCTCTACTCTCTTCCTATCTTCATCAGAGTAGTTAGCCACATCCTTGGGGATCATACCAACACCAATAGCAGAGGGGGTGCTAGGTATGAAAGCTCCATTTTCAATAGACTCCCACATTCTTGAATCAAGAGACCTGATGAAACCTTCGATTCTTAAACACCAGGTATCAAACTCATCAAGAGTGATCAGTAGGAACTTGTTCATGGTTCCAGTTTCCATATTAGTTTTAGAAATGGCTGCCATTTGAAAATTTGAGTATTTGTGTGTGTAAGGGATCTTAAGATAGTGAGATCTTATATCAAGAGCCTGGAAATCTCTGATACCAAATACAGGACCGGTGAAGGGGGTCACTTACAACACAACATCACAAAAAGGAGATTAACCAAACTTAATCAAACAGTAAACTGGATTAACCTCAAATGAGACACTAAGAACACAAGTAATATAAGAGACAGGACAAGATAACACTAGTGTATGGTTTTCAAGAATGCAGTATATTGCGTTCTTTATGTTTTATTACAAGTGTTACAAAGCATATGTGAAAGATACAAGAGCATGAGATACTTATAATACATCCTACAGCCGACTATACTTTGAAAGCCAGCTGGATACAATTGACTAGACACAAAAAAAATCAATTGTAGAGTCAAAAGGCAGATTGCCTTTTGACTAGTGACTAGTGACTATGAAATGCCATAGCTCACATCCTTATCTATTACAAAAAGGATAAAGTACATGAAGTAGAAAGTTACAGACTCGAGACCTCAATGTACAGTTACCAAAAGCATGGACCTTTTCACCAACTCATGTAAGTTGGTGACTTTACAGAGATGCAGCGAAAAGGTGTCCAGCTTTATGGAAAAATACATCAGATAAAGCATGTGTCAAAAGTTTTCGGAAGAAATCTGTCTTCATGAGTTGAAGCTTCGGAAGACTTTGTCTCTAAGGCTTCGAAAGACTTCATCTTTGGCTTCAGAAGATATTGTTCTTGGCTTCGAAAGATTTCACACTTAGAATATATCTGTTGCATGTGTGAAACTTCCTAAGCATTCTTCTTCAATGCACTTGTGCAGCATGCAGGATAGACTTTGGATGTTTAGGTTGCATCAGCCTCTTCATTAATCTCTACATAGATCAAATTCAATCGTACGTTTCATCATTTGCCATGAACTGGGATCTACCCAATGAGCAGTGACGCAAAGATACGATTCGGGCAAATCGTGTGAAGCCGACCAAATGTCACTAGTTAAGTTTACACCGGTATTTATATTTTCAAATAATACAATTAAATCATTGTTTGCTTGCTTTCACAATTTTAAATAATAACGTCTAAGTATAGTACGACTTACTTGAGTGTAATGAGGTTGAAACGTCTCTCGAATTAAGTTGGTTAACCGAGGGTTGTCGAAGTGACTAAAAGGCAAAGCTTCTTGAATCACAAACTTCGCCATTTGATCTCGAACCTTATTAACGTCATAGTTAAAGATTCCACCGTCTCCACCTAATTGTGTTTGTTGTGAATCCGGATTATTTTTCAACGACTTAGAAAACTTTTTGCTAATGTGTTTGCTTAAAGTCGTGTTAGAATCTTTAGCAAGCAAAGCTCCACAAAACTTGCAACGAGCCTTTACAAACCCGTCACTCAACTCAACCATATCCCAATTGCACCAAACATACATGTTACGATTGTGTGCAAGAACACGAACGATGGTTGAAGAGTTGGACGAATCTTGACCAACGGAAGATTGAGAGTGAGCCATATTGAGAGTAAAAGTGTAATTGAGAGAGTGAAAATGTAAAACAAGAGTAAACGAGAGTATTTTTTATGTTTTTTGCATATGTTTTTTTGTGTTTGAGGCTTGGGTACTCAACCATATCAACACACATCTATTTATACTAATTTATGGGGGGAAACACCAAAAAAACAGTCAAAAACGGATCCCAACGGCTATATAGATGTTAAAAACGGCTAGTTTTAAAAAAACGATAAAAACCGGGTCAGACCCGGGTTTGACCGGGACGGGTATGGGTCGGGTCGGGTACGGGTCGGGTCGGGTTCTTCAGAATCCTATAAAATCAAAACCGGTAACAACCGGCCAGTTTTTTTCGGGTTCGAATCGGGTACACCCATTATCGGGTAGTACTCGGACCCGAGTTCGGGTCGGGTCCACCGGGTTGGGTCCGTACCTGATTATTTTGTGCATCTTTACCCAGAGCATCAATTGGGCTTACAAACAGGTTCGCTGGTAACCCGGGCACCCCATTCTTGTATGACGGGCAAGGAAAACGGGTTGAGTCACGGGCTCATGAACCCAAGTGTGAACCAACTTCATTGTTAACCATAACACATACCACCATTATCGATTTACCCCACCACCATCTCCCTGCAATATCATCCATCCACCTTCCTTGCTATCGTTCACTTACACCACCCTCACCGTCACTCCTCATTCACGTACGCTACCCTTATCGTCAATCCTCAGACTCACCTACCCTTAAGAATGGTTCTCTGGTTACTTTGCAACACTAGAACAAAGATTTATGCAAGGTGATGTGTTCTTTAACATATCTTATTAGGGGTGAGCAAATAACCGATTTAACCAAACCATGACTGAATTAACCACATTAACCGAACCGAACAACTAACCAATAGTTCAGTTAAGGCATAACCGATTAACCGCACATTACGGTTCGGTTTTTGATTTTGATGTGCAAATTAACCGCACTGAACCAAATGTCATTAATATATAATAAATTTTACAATACCTCTCATGATTTTACTAGAATTTCATATATTCATTATTTTTAATTCACATTTATAATTTTCTATTTACATAATGGATTTCGTTTTGTATAAGGATCATCATAGACAAACAAAAGTAACGCAAAATGTATGCACACATTGTTGTATGCACAGCCCGACTTCGGTTTCGGTTTTGGCAAGACCTTAAAAACGAACCATATCGTGCACGCCCTTATAAAAATTGGTCCAAACCTATCCGAACAATAATTTTTTAGTTAATATTTTGGTTTAAAAGCATATGTTAAATATATTGGTCGATTAAATGGAATTAACCGCAAATTAACCATAACTGGTGGTTAACCAAAGTTTCGGTTGTGGTTGCGGATAAAAAAGTAGTATTAACCGAACTTGCGATTTCAGTTTCGAAAATTATATTAACCGCACCGTGCTCACCCCCTATATCTTGTGTCTATCTTTGAATGCTTAAGCTTGATTTACTTGTAAATCAGCAGGTAAACTATTCATACAGTAACTATAACCTAAGTCGCAAGGTAGGCCATAGTCCCATACATTTGTTCTCTAAAATCTAAAGATGTAGCTAGGCCCAAATCCATATCTAGACACAAATCGGGTTCAAACTTAACCCACGTCTTAGATCAACTTTTTCTGACACCTTATGATTCATTACTGTCATTGAAATCTATAGATGATCATATAACTTCATTACAAATAATCTGATTCTTAGTAATATTATGCGAAAATGGAATATGTTGGGAACAAAGAGACAAATTTATTGACGTACCGGAGGCCATCCATGTTTTGTTATGTTCATTGCAAGCCTCTACAAACAAAACATCAACCAACAATATAAAAGAAAAACACAAAAATATAAAAGCTAAGGACGAAAAACAATTAAATCTTATATTAACCTGCTACCCTGACCTAATTAAATCTTATAAGATTCATTCTGGTTCCCTCTTTCTCTTGATGAAATGATTTCTTGATGAAATGATTTCTTGATGACTTGAAATGAAAGTTAATCAAAATTAGAAGTGCATTGAAAGTTGTTAAGCACAAAAAATTAAAAACCACATTCCAAAAAGTTGATCAGCAAGTCTAACAATTGTTGCAATCAACATGATTAAATATTGATATTAAAAAGCAGTTTATAATGAAACTTACGCAATCTAACTTTATCTAACCTTTACCTATCTTGAAGGGCTCCAAGTTTAAACGATAGAAAAACTTGCCAGACTCTAAACAAAAATTATTATAATAATTATTGTACGAACCTCAAACAGAAGATCCTTTGAATGTCAAGCGTAAACTGGTCCAACTACAAAATATGACCAATTTGCTGCATTAGCATAATTTATAGCCGTAATTGAAATATATATATATTTGTTAACGTTCAAAATAAAAAAAACGTACGTGAGGGTTAGTATAATTTGATTAAGCATTAACTATTTAATTAATTGAAAAAAGAAATTATAAAAAATAAAAAAATCAACTAAAATCTATCATGCGGTAGATTCTAGGGGTATGCAAAAATAATCCAATCTAAAATTGAATCTGAAATATCCAAAAATCCAAACCCGAAATATCCAAAATTTTGATATTGAAAATTTTCGAATCCAAATTCGGAGAGTATTTTTTAAAGTTTTTTTGATATTTGGATAACCGCATTATCCAAAATAATTCTACAAAAACTATTAAATTTGAAATTTTGGATATTTCAGATATTTTTTAAAACAATTCAAAAATCTAAAAAATAAATTTAATAAAAATAATTAATTATTTCAATTTTTTAAAAAACTACATACAATAAAATTTAGATTCCATTTAAACATTGTTCTCATAATTGAATCGGACCGGCCGATTGGATCGGTTGGAGCGCGAACCATGCAACTAGTTCGGTTGTTTGCATTTAGACTATTTCGATTCAACTGGTCAGCTTACTTCATTAATTTTTATTATATTTTATTTATAATAATATAAATTAACATTTAAATTTATATTTACTAGTTATATTTTTATAACTTAATACTATTTAAATTAAGTATGACTTTATTTAAAGATTTAAGTATATAACTTATATATATATATATATATCTTCATATTTATAATAACTATAATACTAATATTTTACTAGGGGCATATTGTGAGTTTAACAATTTTAATATTTATCTATATTTTTTATAATAAAAGTGAAAGGATGATAGGATGATAACTTTATATATAAATTAAGATACCCATATGAAAAATCATGCTTAAATTTTAAAAAATTAATCATTTTATTCCATTCAAGCCCTTAAAATAAAGTATAACATATGATGCTTATAATACAAATGCTAAAGTATATAAACATGGCCAAACAAAACCACATGTACTTTCAATGTTGTTCATTCATTGCGATTGAGTAATAATCCATCTTCCTCTTTTCTTTGTCGGTTGTTAATACTTAAATAACAACTAAGATGGTAATTTTTCTGACAATTTCTCTATTAAAATTCTTCGGTCTATGCAAAACATCACCGAAAGCTGCCTCCGATGATTATAAAACTCTAACATACATTCATAAAATGAAACCCCCCTTAAAATCTAGGTATTAAGTGATTTCCGAGCATAAATATCACACATATTTTCATTAATCTTGTTGAAATAATATAGTTGTCTTAAAGACTTTTGTAATATACGTAATTATTTTATTTCGTTAACTTTTTTCAATAATTATATTTTGATTTTTTAATTTACGTCATAACACACCAAATCGATACTGTAAATGAAACATATAGAATTGTTGACGCAAACAAATTATATAACTATACAAAAACCAACTACCATAGATCAATGCATAATGTACATCATGCTTATGCATATACTTTGTATGAAGCCTTGCATACAAGACTCTAATGCATGAACACCTGTCAACCATCTGCACCATGTGTGCCACACATCTTCTTTACATCTTTAAGCCACTTCTTATGCATCATTCAAAGATAGAGACATCGGCTCCAGAATCATCCATAAAATCTCTATGTTCCTCCGATTCAATTCATTCTCACATCATACGCAGGTCTACACCACCATCGAAATTCTTCGTTTCAATAATAAAGTAACAGTTGAAGCTTGAAACTTTAAGAGTATATTGACTTGAGAATGCTCTTGATGTTATGCATGTTTGCTGTTTTAGGATAGATGTTATTAAAGAAGATGATGATCGAACAACTATTGTGCATCATATTGGGTTAAATTTACATTCCATTTACTAAATAGAATCATTCCTTCATCGGCAACCCACAACACCACCGTCATCACCTTAACATCGTTAATTAGTTAAGTTAGTTGCCGTTAATCACTGTTAGTTAGTTAATTAACTGTCATTTGTAAGGGTATAAATACCCCTCTTGTATCCAACATTTGCATGTACATGTGATTATACAATAGAAAGTTTCTCTCAAATTTTCTTCATTTTACCGTAAGTTTTATCAATCTAAATCTGTGTTTGCAAGTTGAATCTCCCAACAATTGGTATCAAAGCGTGTTTCCTCTTGGGAAGAAGAAGATCTATGAAGAAGAAAGATATCAAACCGAAAGAAAATTCAAACCCCTGTTTCGTGATCGGAACTGTCATCGTGTACAAATTCCAAATTCACAATCAGAAGTAAGAAAGAATCAAATCTAATATCTTTGATCATCGTGTAACACCCCGAAATTTTATTTAAACGAAAGTAACAGAAAAGTAAGTGGAAGGAATGGAAATTGTGCACAAATGGAAGGGGAAAAAGTGTACTACACTTTTATTATTTTAAGGATTTAAGGGCATGGGTGCCCATTCTTCCTTTTTCATCTTCTTCTTCACGGCTAAAAAGAAGAAGAGAGAGAGAGACTCTCGGTTCTAGAGAGAGAAAGAGGAATAAGAAGCTGAAAAAAGTAAGTCTTCTCTTGTTTGAGCTCGGTTTTTTTTTCAGCTGAGTATTGAGTTCTTGACCGAAGTTCTGGTTGTTTAGAGTTTGTTATCGGGATTCAAGAGCTGAATCGAAGTGGGTCTTGAACTAGAAGAGTGTTGCTCAAAAGCTGCTCAAGTTGAGTTTCTAGAACCCCTCTTTTACTGATTTTCAATTGATTTGGGGCTATTATGCATACTAAGTAAACAATTTGAAAGAAAACGTGGTTTACAGCCTTATGTTCGAATGTTGTATGTATGTATATATGTTATAGTGATGATTATGGGTTAGTGATGATGTATAGCATGCTTAGATGACCTTAGTATGTTAGATCTGTGTTTGGGTATGCTTAGAATGGCAATCGGGTGAAATTGGTAGCATAGAAAAGACTTCAGAATCTTTGATGAACATGAACAGTGGTTCATGCGCCCAAACAGTGTCCATGCGCCCAAAGGTGGGTCATGCGCCTAAATAGTAGCCTATGCGCCCAACATGTTGGCCCATGCGTCTAAGTGTTGGCCATGCGCCCAAGTATTGGCCATGCGCCTAAGCAGTGGCCCATGCGTCTAAGTATTGGCCATGCGCCCAAGTGTGGCCATGCACCTAAATAGTGCCCATGCGTCCCAGTAAATGAAACGCCTAAGTGTTGGCCATGCGCCTAAACAGTGTCCATGCGCCAAGTGCTTGAAACAGCTAAGTGTTGGTGATGCGCCTGAACAGGGCAGAAACGGCCAAACAGTGCCCATGCGCCCAGACTGTTCTACACTTAGAATTTTTATGCTCATGCGCCTGGAAAGACCCATGCGCCCACTTTGGACTTGAGGTTTTCTAAGTGAATTTAAGGGGTAAAATGGGAAGATAGGCCTAGTTGTGATGAGATGACTTATGTTTGATGAGTGTTATGCATGTATGATGCTGCCGATATGGTGATGGTATATGTTTATGTTTATGTATGTTCCCTATTATGTATGTATGTCTTCCCTTGGCTTTGCGTTGAACGTTAATGAATTTAATTAAAGTATTATGTAACATAAAGTGGAAGATAATGAAAAGAGGAACGTAATGAATAAATGCATGCATTAATGAGAGAAAGTATAGAAAGGCTTGAAGCAATATGAACAGAGGTGCACGACTCTTAATGCCTTAAGCTCTACCGCGTGCGGTTCAGCAAATCCTAAGTGTGCACGCAAGGGTTCCGGTCTATGTGACTGACCTTCAGATGTGTTACCCATTTCTATGGGGGTGTTACCCATTTCTATGGGGGTGTTACCCATTTTTATGGGGGTGTTACCTATTTCTATGGGGGTGTTACCCACTTTAGTGGGGGTGTTGTTACCCACTTCGGTGGGGGTGTTGTTACCCACTTCGGTGGGGGTGTTGTTACCCACTTCGGTAGGGGTGTTGTTACCCGAGTTATATATAACTTCGGGGTGTGGCATAAAGCCAAGCATAGTTATGAGGTGAGCGACTCTGTGTCGTAACAGACTCGACAAAGGTCTTGGTCCATGAGATGAGATATGAGGTGAGCGACTCTGTGTTGCAACAGACTCGACAGAGGTCTTTGACCATGAGACGAGATATGAGGTGAGCGACTCTGTGTTGCAACAGACTCGATAGAGGTCTTTGACCATGAGACGAGATAAGTGGTGAGCGACTCTGTGTTGCAACAGACTCGACAGAGGTCTTTGTCCATGAGACGAGATAATGAGATGAGTGACTTTGTGTTGCAACAGACTCGGATGGAGTTCAATCCCTGTGATTGACTCGTATGGGATCTTTGTCGTGTATCCCGGTGCTGTGTCAGTCTTCGGACATGAGTCGGGGATTTGTGAGTAGGCCCCGGCACAACATCAGCTTTCGAGCATGAGTCAGGGATATTGCAAGAGACAAGATTCGAGTAATAATGAGTAATGAACGATAGATCATGTATGATCACACAAACATATGAATGAACGTAAATGAATTATCGTAATAAAGTACAGAACAGGATCCTCGTCATTCGACCTCAGTAATTGTGGCTGAGTGCCACGAAGAGGGTAAAATCTGATCGGATCGAGAAAGAGAAGTGAACGATAATGTAATACGTTGAACGAACAAGGTTAACGAACGTAACGACGAAGATAATAATGATATTATCTGTATGAACGTATGATGCATGATCGCGAGCGTTTGTAAAGTATAGTATACTTTTGAAATACAGTAAAGAACGGTTTGTGAAAGTAAAATATTTTATTATAAAACTAGAACTCATTCAGTGTCGCTGACTTTTGTATGCATGATAGTTGGCAGGTATATATTGATGCTGAGGAGTTGCAGGCATTGATGCATAAGCTACTGGGAGCATTTTGAGGCTGGCATCCGTATTTTGACATGTCTTGTATTTTGAGATAAAAACAAATGTTGTAAATGACATATTTTGAGTTATTAATGAATATTTTAAATTCCGCTGTAAAATAATGTACGTTTTATAACGTTTTTAATGCAATGAATGACCAACTGTGAGGTGCTCGGGAACGGTACCTTACACATCGGTTTATACGAAACCAACAAAATCGAAACTTTTGAGTAAGAAGACGAAGAACAGGGCATCACGAAAATCTTCAGTGGCGAAGTAGAAACTCAAAATTGAAAACACGAATCTTTCGTTTGATAATAAATCGCGTCTGGAAACGTTTGAAGTGATTATCGGAATCAACCCCGTAAACCTATTTGAATGAAGCACGTCGGCGAGGAAGAAAAGTCAAACAAACGGTCAAATTGAAAATATAGCAGAAGGTGTTTATTTAAGTCTTGTCTATTTTAATCAATTTGAAAAAAGAAAACGACAGAAACATAGAATGAAGATTTTGTTTCAATTAAATCCCATTCTGCTTTGTTTATTAGAAAGAAAAGAAACAAACTTCTGAATTGTTTTAAAGTCAAATACATCTTTGATTAAATTATATTTTAATTTATGAAACTTTATTTTGTTCAAAAAATTTCTATTCCAAACAAAAAGGAAAGTAAACTGAAAGCCACCAAAATTATTGAAAATTTTTCAACAACTAGCAAGTAAAAAAAATCGAATCTACAAGATTCGCATAGCAAGCAAGAACCAAACTTTTGTGGTTCACATCGCAAGCCAGAACCGAACCTTTGTGGTTCACATCGCAAGCAAGAACCGAACCTTGTGGTTCACATAGCAAGCAAGAACCGACCCTGTGTGGTTCATATAACAAGCAAGAACCGAACTCGTGTGGTTCATTTAGTGAGCAAGATCGAACCAATCTTGGTTCAAAGCAAGCAAGGACGACCTGTGTGGTCAAAGCAAGCCAGAAAGACAGGTGTAGTCAAAACAAACAAGAGAGACACGTGTAGTCAAAGCAAGCAAGAGAGACTCGTGTAGTCAAAACAAGCAAGGTAGACTAATTTCGGTCGAAGCAAGCAAGATAAGCAAAAAAGTCGTAGCAAGAAAGCAAGAACATTGATAGATTAAACAAGAAAGCAAGGCAATTCATTATTTGAATTGGTTAGCAAGAAGCAAGTGCAAGTTAAAGTTTAAAAGCAAGATAGGAAAAAGACGATCCAAGAAAATTAAAAAAGAAATTATGGAAGGAAAATCAGCAAATGCATCGATATCAATGCGTGAACAAGGGAACATATCACTCCAACCCAAATTAACCGAGTCAAACTACACCTCATGGGCACTTTTAATGGAAATGATCTTAAAGGTATATGGTCTTTGGGAAACGATGCTAAAAGATATGTAGATGAAAAGAAAGTACATACCACAAAAGCATGATCTTCCAAACACTACCCGAAGATATATTAATGCAAGTTGCACAATGTGAAAATGCAAAAAAAGTTTGGGAATCAATTAAAGTTCGACACCTTGGAGCAGATCTAGTTCAAAAGGCACGTCTACAAACCTTAAGAAGCGAGTTAGAGATGCTAAAGATGAAAGAAAATGAAAGTGTAAGTAACTTCGCAAGCAAGTTAAGCAGCATAGAGCCAAATTCAAAAGTCTTGACACTACTCTTAAAGATAAGATAATCGTAAGAAAGTTACATATCTCTATTCCTAAAAAGTTTCTACCAATAGTGGCATCTATCGAGCAATATTCAGAATTTGAAATCCCGCAACCAAGGGAATTTGATGTGAAACATTCCCCTGTGAGACATTCTATTACATTCATTCCAACCAAACGTCCCCTTAGTTTATATAAGATTATATGATTTTGTATCATATTAGATTATATAGAAGATATTATAATTATATAAGCAATATGTGTGTTAAAGCTCACCGGTCTAATTATATGAAATTTAAACCATGGTTTTGAAAACCGGACCGGCCGGTCCGACCGGTTGGACCGGAAACCGGACTCCGATCCCACGGGTTGGTGTTTAAAACCGTGTTGTGTTTAATCAGTGGTCGGACCGGTTGAACCGGTCGAACTGCCGGTCGGACCGGGAACCGGACCTGTTGAACAGGTGGTCGGACCAGTTGAACTGGTGGTCGGACCGGTTGAACCGGTTTTTTATATATTTTTTTACTTTTTTGTAATTTTTACATATATTTATAAAAAATACTTATAATTTTATCCGGTTCTTATATACGGTCCGACCGGTTGAACCGGTCCAACCATCGGACTGGTAAGGCGTCCGGTTTACTGTTTGATCCGGTTTAAAAACATTGACTTAAACTCTAATAGGCTTCAATTTTAATTAAGTTCACCCATATTCATTTCGACAAGCATGAGTTTAACATAAAGAGACTAGTTACTAGATGAGAAGGTTAGGAAGATAATAGAATTAGAAATAAGATATAAAAGTTTTGACAACTATCCAACGGCTCCTGACATAACCAACTAAATAGAAGAAATCCTAAATTTTTGGTCAACAACTAGGTGTTATCCAAATTGATTAGGTTGTGCTAATTGGAATAAAATCACACCTACCATGACTAGACATATTGGGTACAAATACTTCACACAATGTTAAACATCATAGAAAACACTAGATCAACCGTCAAATAGACTTTGAACACTTTGTAGAGTTTGTGTCAGTTACCGTGTTGAAATCTATAAACTAAACTTCATAATATGCGCTAAGCAGAGTAGGTCTTGGTCAATGCGCCCGCAATCTCACGAAAGAATTCAAGAGTAAACGTATGCGGTGGCTCCTAAATAACCTAGAAATTACAAATTTATGCGACAATCATACCAGCTAATTTAAAAAATCATAGCATGTAAACCAAACATGAGTTCAAGATAAAAATCAAAACAATATACTAACAAATCATACAATCTTCATCACAACAATGAGTGTGGTCCTGTAAATCCTAAAACCTTTGAACAACTAGAGACCAAATAGAAATATAAACAATGTGAAATCAATGAAGACTTCTATAACAAGTCTAAAACATGTAATCTTGAATATTTTAACACCAAATAAATTTAAATTTTATATATTTATAATATGAAGCATAAACCAGTATACATAAAATCAAGAAAGATTCCAAGAAAATTAGGAGATGACCCATAGATTTTTGGAAGGTTGCATGCCAGTTGCTTTGATTCTATGGTATTACAATTTGTGGTTGACGGTTATTGTTGAAGATGAGCCAACCTCAAATTCTAACCAATGAATCATTACCATAGGAATTTTGAGTTGAAATAAAATCTTTAATTAACTTATATGGTCTTTTGAACGATTGTACATATTTTAATAATTGTTTATATAAATATTATAACTTTTAAGAAAAAGAAAATAAAGAATCTTGTGGACAAAATTAGACACACATACATTCTAATTTTTAGCATCAGGAGGTATCAGTATATTTTAATGCTATTAAAGATATTTATCATACCATAATTTGGCCAATGGATATACTAAGGGTGTTATTATAGGTACATCCTTTTTTATAAATCGACACTCATTTAAACGTCGCGTGTGGGTCCATACGCGGTGTATAGTTCCCCCATAAATGCCAAACATTCCACGTCACATCAGAAGTTGTCGTGGATGCTATACGCTTCGTATAGTGCCATACGCCGAGTATAGGCTTTTCAGATGACAAAACTGACGAAGTTAAATCAGTCATTCAGCGTGTCGATACACCGCGTATGGACCCATACGCTGCGTATAGCTCTAGGTCGTATGGGTGTGGGGACAGTGGAGTTTTTATTTGAACTAACGTTCTTATCTTCTTACTGGGAGCTGACAGTGGAGTTTTTATCCAGCTTTATTTATGTTCGTCCTAATGAGATGGAGGTGGACGATCTGCGTTCTGAGATTTCGTTTATGCTATGTGGACCCTCACATCAGATGTCGATTGAACAGTTTGCCATTTTCTCAGGACTTTATTTTGAGTCGGAGACTGTTACCCCTCTATTTACCGAGGGAATTACTGAGATTGAGGGGACTCAATTGAGAGATTGGTGGCCTCAGATTGTCGGAGGTCCGTTTCAGAGGACTAAGGGCAGGGTCACTGGCATTAGAGATCCTATCATTCGTTACTTGCATCCCATGATTGCCACATCCATCACGGGACGTGGCAAGAGTCGGGAATGGTGTACCATTCCCGATTTATTTTACTTATATTGTTTGCTTACGGGGACCAGGTGCAACCTGGCGAGATGTTTGACAGAGTATTACGCTTCGTATTATCATCGCCAGGAGCGAGGAGCGGTGTATGGCGGCACGTACATTACGATGAGTTCACGTTGTCTTGGTTATATTCCTCGCCATGTTGCTGAAGTATCTCCTCCGATCGAGCCGGAGAGATTAGATAGCCGTACGTTATTCAGCATGTGTATTATACGCCAGTTTCCGAGTGGCATATGATTCTCTCTTCGACCCGGTGAGATCTGGTAGCTGGCACCTATTTAGCAGGTCGGCGTTGACGATCCATAGTAACAACAAGAGCATAATCCGCATAATCAGCCGCCACACGACCAGCCGTCAGCACATCAACCACCACCTTAGCCACAGTTCCCTCGACATATTTATAGAGATGTGAGGTTGCCTGCACGTATGGAGACATTTATGCAGAAGATTACTACGAGTTTACGGGACCAGGATCGTCGGCTCGATCGAGTTGAGGATCTTATGGATTGGCACGTTCAGCTTGAGATTGCACGAGCCGGTGAAGCTGGTATTGATCCTCCAGACTTGCCACCGCCTCGACATTACCTAGATTCACCATAATTTTTTATATGATTAATTGTACTTTTATTTTGTTACGTATTTAAAAACTTCGTTATTTATATTATCATTTAATGTTTGTCTTATATGTTTTATTGGTTAATTAAGATTTAAAATTGTCAATTAATAAGTTACACAACATAACTTATACGGAAAATCTCAAGCTTAACGTGCAAAATATAGTCGACACCATAACTTATACGCAAAATTTTTATAAACAATTATATATAAAAAATATCGTAACCTATACGCGGCGTATAGGTTCGGCATGCTTCTCAGCAAATGTCAAAAAAAAAAATGGGAATCTATACGCGTCGTATGGTGCTATATGCAGCGTATAGCAACCCCGACAAAGCTCTGACACGCATCTGACATGCCTCTGTCATGGTCTTGTTAGGGAATACCCTATACGTCGCGTATGGACCCATATGCGGCGTATAGGGAATGATGTCTGTCCTCGACAATCCACCCTATACGTGACGTATGAACCCATATGCGACATATAGGGTACTCGAGTGTTGATTTAAAATCTTGGGCTATCCAAATAAAAGTTTCCTATACTAATCACATTTAAATACTATCAATCAATGTCATATCATTCTTTAATTTTTATCCACTTCTCATAAAATTAGTTTTCTATTAGACTATCCACAACACACCGCTCTTAACCTTGCGTGTGTCGTCTTTCAAAAGGGTTGTGTGTGCAGACCCATCCGTCTTTCATCCACCCTTTGCTAAAGGCGCTCCATAGATACATTTTGTGGATCCACATCACAAAAATGTGTATACTTTGTTTTTATGAATTTATAATAGTTGTTTGTGGGAAGGATAATGTTGAGGATAAAAGATGATTGTGTGAAGAATGAATACAAGTTAGTTGAAAATTGATATAACATGCTAACTGAGATTGTTCGTAAAAAGGACGTCTTTTAACGTTGTCAAGAGGAGAAAAGTGACTATAACTATGCTTGCAACCCACATCACTACAACAGAGTGATTCACGAGTAGTCACACGCCACATTGGCTCATTCCACATGGTCTTAAAAATTTTTACAATTGGCTTTGATAAAATACATTAAATTTTTCTTAAATATATAAACTACTCTACATGTTGGCAATATAAAAAAACAATATATTCACAATTTATTGTAGTGCAAAACATAAACAAAATAAAAGAAACAGTAACAAATGTAAATTCGTAAGAATCAATTTAAATGACATCATATATTACGTAAATAAAATTAACAAAAAAAAAACATTATTTATAATTTATATTATATTAATATATAATTAACATAATACAAAAAAAACTGTCTTTTTCCCTTCCTCTCAGCACTAACAATGGCGGAAAATCATCGATATCTAAGAAGATGAATCTATAAACACACACCCACTCACACACGCATATATATACATATATATAGAGACAGAGTCATCTTCTTCATTTCCTCAGAATCTCCGGCGCCACCGTCGCACTCTCCGTCCACCACAACCACCACCACCACCATGTTCCGACGATGAAACAAAACTCCCAAAATCCGAGCAACAATCGACTCAAAACACCCACCGGAGTTGTGACGGACATGAGGGTCATCGTACCCTTACAAGGTGTCGTTCAAGGCGGAGGAAGCGGCGTAATCCTAGGCTCCATCATCCCCTGTGCTCTCTTCTACTTCCTCCAGCTCTATCTCAAGTCCAAAAACCGCTCCTCCGACGACGGCGGCGGCGACGGCCACCCCACCGCCCCTCCGCCGCCGGAGCTGCCGGAGTCTCCCCCCGGTGGTGGGTTGCAAAGGGTTCAATCAGTTAGATCGATTTGGTCACCGCGTGGGGCTAACGGTCAAGCTCAAGTGTCTTCGAGGGCGAATTCTGTGGTTAATCAAGCTGATTCGCCTTATTATGTTGGGTTGAAGATGGCTTTGAAGGATGCTTATGATGAATTGTGTAATCCTGATGGGATTATTCAGTTGGGGTTAGATGAAAACAAGGTAAATGGTTGTGATGATGAAGTAGTGGATTGTCTTTAATTGCATAATTAGTGGATGATTAAGGAGTATGTAGGAAATTAGGCATTGTTGGTGTTTTATCTGGTTTTATGAGTGAATTACTGATGGGGATTTGTGAATTGCAGTTGTCGTTGGATTTGGTTCAAGATTGGATAATGGCGCACACCAAGTGTTCGATCATTTGTCACGAGTTGCAGATGAATGGGATCACTGCTTATCATCCATTTGATGGATTATCAGAACTCAAAATGGTAACTTACAAATGTCTGCTAAAGTTCTTCATAATTGTTATCATGTTTCTTGATTGACATTGAGTTGATTTGATATAAGTGTGAAGTAAATTGATGGTTAGTTATAACTTATATAGGTTATGTCGATTTGTGCACCATTTTTGTGGCTTTTGGGTATGATTTTGCTTGTATGCAGGCAGTTGCTGGATTCATGTCTCAAGTGATGGAAGGGCGCGTGTTATTTGACCCGTCGAATATGATTTTAACTTCTGGAGTAACGCCTGCTATTGAGATGCTCGTTTTTTGCCTTGCAGACCTTGGAAATGCATTTCTTGTTCCCTCTCCGTATTTACCCGAGTAAGTTCCCTTTCTGATGCAGCCCTGATCTGACTTGAGTGGACTATATTGATGCTACTCCATACAGGTTGACTTTTGAGGTCAAGCATACGACTTTTCAACTTCATGATGATATGGAGTCGTGTAAGTTTCTAGCATTTTTCGATTATCCCATTAAACACCAGAACAAATGCTAGAGATTACAGAGATGTCTGTTTTAGTTTCATGAGAAAACCCTTTTCAATTTTGAATCTTGAAAGTATCATGTTTGACCTCAAAGCTGATATAATATGCCAATGCCTCTTATTTATGCTATATGTCAATACATAATGAGTGATGGTTTATAATTGAAATTTGTAGCCTTGATAGGGATATTAAATGGCGAAGTGGAGTGGAAATTATACCTGTCCCATGTCGTAGCTCTGATAACTTCAGCTTAAGTACAGCTTCCCTTCATCGAGCATACAACCAAGCAAAGAAACGCAGTCTCAAAGTTCAAGGGGTCATAATTTCAAACCCTTCAAATCCAGTTGGGAATCTGCATACAAGAGAAACTCTTTACGATGTTTTAGACTTTGCTACTGAAAAAAATATCCACGTCATCACCAATGAGATGCTAGTGGGCCCCATTGATGATAAAAATCAAGAATTTGTCAGTATGGCTGAAATCATTGATTCTGAAGAATACGATAAAGAAAGAATCCATATGGTTTACGGGTTGTCAAAAGACATTTCTCTCCCCGGTTTTAGAGTCGAGTTGTTTACTCCTTCAACGAAGCCGTCTTACAGGCATCCAAGAAACTAATGAGATTCTCATCTGTATCATCTTTATCTCAAAGACTACTTGTTTCAATGTTTAATGATTCAAGATTTGTTGGGGAGTTTATCAAGGTCAATAGAGAAAGGGTTGAAAAAATGTCTGATCTTTTCGTGGATGGTTTGAAAAACTTAGGAATCAAATGTATGAAAAGCAGTCATGGGTCATACTGCTGGGCTGATATGAGCGGGTTTATACGCCCGTATAGTGAAAAAGGCGAGCTTGAACTGTGGGAAAAGCTGTTAAATGTGGCCAAAATAGATGCCACACCTGGATCTTGTTGTCATTGTATAGAACCAGGATGGTTCAGGTTCTGTTTCGCAGGTTTGACCGAAAACCAGATTCCATTGGTTATGGAACGAATTCGGGAAGTTTTGTGAAGCTGTAAATTACCAGCTGTCAAAACTACAAAGAAGAAAGAAAGAACTGTGTGAAGCTTCTGCCACTATTCAATTGTATCATAAATGGTTATTCTTTTTGGGAATATTGTTTTGTCATATTGTTTTGTAGGTAGTTGTTCATGGCTTTGAAGTTTTGTTCCAACTTTTCACTACAACTTTGACAACTTGAAGCTGTAGTTCAAACCCGTTACGAGAAATATTAAAATAACTCAAATTTGCAGATTCAAGAACTCGAAAAGGAGGAATCCCTGTGAAAAGATTGTTGACAAGATGCAAAAGTCCTGACCTTTGACGATGTGAGATTTGTTCTCAACACTGCCGGTTAACATATGTGATACATCAAACCCTTCAAGATTCAAGCAATTGTTGATGATGATTAAACTTTACTAATGGGAAAGTGAAATGAACTTTGTTTTTTCACAAAAGTTAAACAAAGATGATGGAATCTGTCATTCAAACCCGACAAATCAAGAAATCGAATGCCAAGCAAATCCACAAAATACACAGGAATTGGACCAAAAAGCACACGGCTCGCTCTTAGCCAGTTCTAAATCGGTTCGTTATAAACGAGCTGAGCGGGCTCGACTCGGTTTGTAGACGAGCTGAGCCCAAGCCAATGTTAGCTTGGCTCTTGGCCCGCTCCCTAATCCGCTCAGTGGTTCGTTTAAATTAAGGCCTCAGATATAATTTATATAAATTTTAAATCAAAATTATATTATATTTTTTATTTTGACTACTAACATGTGGTCACTTTAACCTTTTATACTGAAAAAACTTAAGTACAAAATGTAAAGAATGATCATAGTTGATGATCATAAACTATAGTGAAGGGTATGAAGTCGATGATACGAAGTACACATGTTTGGTAGGAAGCCTCATGCATCTCATTCTAACCAAGCCTTATAGAACCGTATAATTGAAGGTAATAATGATGTAATTGATTGAATAATTGTGTTTACAAGGATCTCTATATAAAAAGATAAATATTACAATTAGATACCCTCTAGAATAAATAAATATTAAAACCACAATCTAACTTGTTCTAAGTTCTAACATTCCCTCGCAAGTTGAGGGCGGGGAACGACATGCAACTTGGACCTTAAAGACAAAAAATGTTGTGTGGGTAACGGCTTGATAAGGACATTAGCTATTTGATCACTTGAGGCAATAACTAAACATTCAAGTGCCCTTGAACCACTGTTCGCGGACAAAGTCGAAGTCTACTTCGACATGTTTTGTACGAGCATGAAACATAGGATTTGTCGAGAGATAGGTGGCTCCTAAGTTGTCACACCAGAGAGGAAGTAGGCATAATACCCAGTTCATGAAGAAGGGCCTTTAACCAAATTAAATCTGCATAGTGTCAGCATGGGCTTTGTACTCCGATTCGGTTGAAGATCTGGACACCGTTCGTTGTTTACGAGCTGCCCATGAGACAAGATTCGATCCAAGATAAATGGCAAATCCCCTCGTGGATCGTCTGTCAACGGGGCAGCCTGCCCAATCGGAATTCGAATAGGCATCAAGAGCAGGCTGCCATTGGACATCAGTGAATGCTTGTAGAGAGGAGCTTGAGTTGTGACGTAGCAGAAGACCCAAGTGAGTGGTACCTTTAATATAACGGAGAATACATTTAACAACAGCCCAATGATTTTTAGTTGGAGTGTGCATAAACTGACATACCCTGTTCGCGGCAAATGCAATATCTGGTCGAGATAATGTGGCATATTGAAGTGACCCAACGATCCCATGATATTTTGTGGGATCTGAAAAGGAGGGGTGGTCATCAATGTTTAAAAGTTGAGAAGGGCTCATTGGTGAATCAACTGGTTTACAATTAGAGAGACCCAAACAGTGAAGGATATCCAGTAAGTACTTTCGTTAAGACAAGACAAGATTCGGTCCATGGTATATAACCTCAATGCCTGAAAGTAATTAAGTTGACCCAAGTTTTTGACCGGAAAAGAGGAGCTCAAACCATAAATGATACAATCAATGACCTGATCATTGTTGCGGAGATGATAATGTCGTCTACATTGACGAGAACATAAATAAGAGTCCCATTTTTTTTAAGAATAAACAATGATGGTTTTGTTTTGGAGCCGGAGAAACTAGTGTTGAAGAGCGGTAGAGAAACGATTGAACCATGCACGAGGAGCTTGCTTGAGGCTGTACAGGGACTTATGTAATAGACACACATGCTCTGGTTTGTCAAGGTCCACAAAACCAGGAGGTTGTTTCATATAGACTGTTTCATTTAGATTGTCATGCAGAAAGGCATTTTGCACATCCAATTTCTAGAGGGGCCATTTATTAGCAACAACAAGAGATAAAACTACCCGTATAGTGGTAGATTTAACAACCGTACTAAATGTCTCATGATAATCAATGTCGGGTTGTTAATGGAACCCCTTGCAACATGACGAGCTTTGTAGCGAGTTACGTTGCCCTGTGAGTCCTGCTTACAATCAATAAGATTAGTGTTTTTAACATAAGGAGCTAACGACCATGTCCCATTCTTATGAAGCACAGTAATTTCGTCAGTCATAGAACGACGCCACTCCGGAGATTTGTTGGCAACGGTAAAGGAAGTGGGTTCTGTAAGCAAGTCAGGAGAAATGGAGGCGTGTAGGCTGCTGGATTATAGGGAACTGTACGTTTGGGGTTAGGACGAAGAATAGATGGTCGAGGCCAAGGTGGTGGAGGAGGAGGTGGTGGTTGAGGAGGTGGGGGTGGGAAAGGTGGTGTTTTGGTTTCCCTTGATGAGTTGGGTGGTGTTTCAGAAATAGGAGGAGTGGAATGGACAGGAGTGTGGGGTATTGGCTGAACCGGAGTGGATACAGGAGAGAATTGTGGAGGCGGGGTAGGAAAGACGGAGACATAAGGTGGTGATGTTGGGGGTGGCGAGGAAGGTGAGCGATGTGGGAAGAGATGCTCGTTGAAATGAATATGACGTGCTATGTAAATGCGCTCACTGATGGGATCAAAGCAACAATATCCATGATGAACAGTGCTATACCCAAGAAAGGTGCATAGAGTAGACCGAATCCATTTTGTGACGATTATATGGTCGAAGATGGGGAAAGCATTGACAACCAAAAACTCGAAGAAAGGAGTAGTCAGGTTTACAATGGAAGAGGTGTTCAAAAGGTGATTTGTTTGAAGAAATTCGAGAGGATAACCGGTTGATGAGATACACGGCTGTTTCAAAAGCGAAGTGCTAGAAGCATTGTGGAAGATTAGATTGAGCAAGTAGGGTAAGCCCGGTTTCCATAACATGACGGTGACAACGCTCAACAACACCATTTGCTCACTTGTGTGAGGGCAAGATCGTCGATGGATTATGCCAAAAAAGGTGAAGAAGGATGCTAAGTTTCGAAACTCGTCTCCCCAATCAGTTTGGACACACTTTAGTTCTACCATGGTGACAAAGTTTGTAAATATAGAGTAAACATCAGATTTTTGTGCTAATGGATAAAACCACATATAACGAGAGTGATGATCAACACACAACATAAAAAACCGATAACCATTAAGAGATAAGGTGGGAGAGGGTCCCCAAACATCATAATATTTTAAATCCAGAACATTATTACTTTTAAAATTGGAATATGATAAAGAAAGTTTAGATGATTTTCCTGATTAACAGGAAGTACATAAAGAAGAAGACAATTTTGTGGAAACAGGTAAAGAACAATGTGAAATAATAGAATGAAAAACACGTTGATGAGGATGTCCTAGACGTTGATGCCAGATAGTTAAGGATGCTGTGGTAGCAGTGAAAGTGACTTTGGGAATAGACTGGAAATGAGGAAGCCGGATGGAGTAGAGACCTTGTTCACTTGGCTCCATGAGAAGGATAGTGTGTGTAGATTCATCCTTCATAACAAAAAAAGAATGAAACTCAGAGAAAACATTATTATCATAACTAAATTTTTGCACAGATAGTAAGTTTTTTTTAAAGTTTAGGAACATGAAGAATGTTTGAAAGTTAAAAGTTTTATGTGGGAGATGATTTTAGAGGAACCAATATGAAATATGGGAAGAGGCTTACCGTCGCCAACACGGAGAGAGTCAGTATCTGGATAGACCTTAGAAGTGTCAAAACTAGATAAGTCATTGCATGGCTGTTAGCACCCGTGTCAAGAAACCAAGTAACCCCTGATGTGGATCCAAAATCTGAGTAGGCTGTATAGTTGGCCTGCAGATGTGGTCGAGTAGAAGAGCTTGACTGATTTGGACATTGAGACGGGAGATGACCTATACCACATCGATTGCAATGACCATACATGGTGTTTTGAGTAGATGCCCATGAAAACTGTCGGGTAGAACCACTGCTGCTGTCACGTGAACTTCCAGTGTCGTCTCAACCTCGGTTATGGAAGTTACCACGTGAACTTCCTCATGAGTTGCCTCGGCAACTACCACGGTCAGTATTAAATGAACGAGGTGCAAAAAAGGCTTGTGTTTGAGGGGTTTGTGAAGCAATAGGGCTAAGTTGATAGCCTAATTGTGCTGCTAACAAATGCAAATTGGATAGTTGAGACTGAATTGCAGTCGGGTTTATGGGTGAGTTTCTAGCCGTGGTAAGAAAAGCTTGCAGTGGTGGATCAGTAGATGTGATAGTAGATTTTGAAGCAGAAAATCATGGTCAGTGAGAATACCGTGTAATTCATGAAAGGTAATAGGCGGAGATCGATCCAAAAGGTTAGCTTTTAAACCGTCGTATTCTGCCCAAAGACCAAATATTGCAAGCATGACAAGATCTTTTTCCTTTATTGGTTCACCAATATTAGCGAGCACAGTAGCATATTCCTGTGCTTGACTTAAGTAATCAACAAATTTTACATCACCCTTTATTGAGAGCTTGAGAAGTTGGGGTTTCAACAAATATTCATGAGAGGCGGTTTGTGGTGCATACGCACGCTCTAAGGCATACATCTCTAGAAGTGTGGCCCTGAATATGCTGAAAGGAGGCTTTAGAAACAGTGGAAACAATAAGCATACGGTGATAGGATCTCAGCATCTAGTTTGATCGATTCGAATGATTTCAGTAGCGGAATAGAGTACCAACTAGCACAATTCGAGCAAGAATACCAAAGATATAGCAATGAACAGAATTAGTTATAGAGAGAGAAAGTTTCTGCAAAAGAAATATTTCATTCAATCACACGCTTTGGCATGGCTTTCGCAAAATTACAATTTAGGTCATTCTTCCTTATATAAGGAAAGATGACGTAGGCTGATGTCACTTGATAGTGACATCTAACCGTTATTTAACAAACTACTGAAACACTAAAACTACTGAAGATGTCAATGTCAAGCAAGTGACATCTTCTTACAAGAAGCTAAGTGTTTACTTATTACAAAACTACTGATAAGAAACTACTGAAACTACAACGACTGAAGAACAAGCTCTTCAGTCGTTTTACAAAACTACTGAAAGTAAAAACATAAAACTACTGATAAACACAACTACTGAGAAGTACTCTTCAGATGTTGTGACAAACTACTGAAACTTCAGCACTTGGTCTTCAGACTTGAACTTCAGACGTTTCATCAGCTGATGACTTCAGTAGATGTCATCAGCTGATGTCTTCAGTCTTTGTCTTCAGACTTTGTACATCAGTTGTTGACCTTCAGCACTTGTGGACTCTTCAGCTGTTGAACTTCAGTACTTTGGTCTTCAGCTTCAGCACTTGTATTCTTCAGCTGTTGGACTTCAGCCCTTTAGTCTTCAGCTTCAGCACTTGTGTTCTTCAGCTGTTGAGCTTCAGCACTTTAGTCTTCAGCTGTTGAAGTCTTCAGTACTTGATCTTCAGCTGTTGAAGTCTTCAGCACTTGTCGAACTACTGATGAAGCCTTCAGCAGTTGTTGTGATATCATGTGGGACTTAGAGGTTTTCTGATCTTGGCTCATTGGTTCTTTTGGTCCAACAACTCCCCCTGAACCAATGCAGCCAAAACCTCTAATTGATTTATTTTCCCACTTATTGTTGGCAGAATGGTTGGTCTTTTTCCTTCTTGATCAGTTGAGAAGATGACCCATATAAGCACTGGCCTGGGAATGAGTCTCTGATGATTTGGTTGGCAATGTATGGATGGGAGCTCTGTATTGGGGAATTGGACACTGAGCTGTTCCCCCATCCATGAGATTCACTTCCCAACTATGAGCTTGTAGGATTCCCTGGTGTAGGCCTCCAAAAATACAATTTGTTCCTCCATGGTGAGCTCCTCTGCCTCACCATCGAAGAATCCTTCAGGCCAATAGTACTCAGACAGGAATTTGACCTGTTTTCCATTTTTGACTACCACTGTTGTAATCTGTCTGTAAGCAAATTCATCAGGATGATGACCTTCTAACAGCAGTGGTAATCATCCTTTCTGATCTCATTCAGCCTCTTATACACCAACCCCTTTTTGATCATTCTGTTCTCTAGCATCTTTTGTGGGGGCATGTTTGAGGTGTAGGCCTTTTTGAAATCTTCCAGGATTTCCAGGGTGAGACTACAAGGGTAAGGAGATCACTTCATCTACAATCTTTTTCACTTGCCCATTGTATCTCTGAGGGATTTTTTCTTTTGTATTCTATGAGCCACCCTGGGATCAGGCCAAATTCTTACTCTTTCTTTCACATACTGAAAAGTATGTCTAAGAGTATAAATCCACTGAGCTTGTTTTTTCATATTAATGATGGAGGAAGTGGCTGCATATGCTTTATCTACTCTCCTCAATAACTCTTCATCGTGCAATCTGTGTTGTTCTTCTTCTTCAATTCATTTCACTTTGATTGCATCTCTTTGTTGCTCAGGAGTTATTGCAAGAGAGAGATCTTTGGCCTTAGGCAACTGCAGAACAGCTAAGATCGGCAGCCTGTCTTCATCATCATCTTCTTCTTCTTCCAGCCTCAAACCTTTCTTTTCTGCTTAGGTGCATCATCGGCTGTTGGTTTTGAGGGTAAGGAAGTTGGTTTTGTGGTTGTGGTTGTGATGTTTTGGAGAGGGAATGTTGACAGGCTGAGTTAGCATTTTGGAGGTGAGTGTGGCTTTTGAGTGTTTGGCTAGCTCAGTCCTGCTCCCTGCTCCTGCTTCATTCAAAGCTTCTATTACTAATCCTTTAGTATATGCCTCAGACGAACAGATCTTGGAGGTTATGGCCAAGATGATGTCCCTGGTCCATGATTTTATTTCGATCAATGATCTCCCAAGGTATTTGCTGATAAATCTGATCATGATCTCAAGTCTTTCTCTATCCATTGTGCTGTAGCTGGCCCATCTTTGTTGAATCTCTTCGATCTCTAATCTTCTTATTGAGTCCAGCTTTTCAGTATTGAAACCTTGCCTAAACAGCTGATCAATGATATTGTCCATTTATCTGCTGTGTTCAGCATCAGCCTCTTTAACCATTCATTCAAGTTTTTCTCTTTTTCATCACTTTTCTTTTTCTTATATGTGACATGAAAGTCCTTTTGACTTTCATGTACTTTCTCTTTTTCAGCTCCTTCTCATTCTCATTCTCCTTCTCTTCTCTTTCTCGGTCTCATACACACAGTCCTTCTCTATTTCCACTTCTGTCCTTCTCTTTCTCTTTCTTTCTCTTCTCCATCCTCTTTCTTTTAGCTTTCACTACTGGAATCTCCCCTTTTTGGGTGCATTGGTTTTAAGGGTTTGATCAACAGAAAGCTTTTGGCTCAGTACATCCTCCACCATAGTTGTAAGACAGAAGAAAGTCTCTCATCACAGTTTTTAATGACAAGTTCAGTTATCTGCGGTGTGATGAGAGATAGGGGATTTTGAGGGATAGCTCCATTTGCTCAGGGGGGTTTTGGTCCTGAGAAATGGTGCCAGAACAGAGGCAGGTGGCTGAGATTCTTTGAGTGGCTGTGTGTTTAGTGACCTTCAGAGGAAGTTCCATCTTTTGGTTTGATGTGGTGGCAGATGGTCTTTCTCCCTGAGAGAGTTGGTCAAGTAGTTTTTGCAGCCTACTGACTTCCTCCTCTAGGATTATGTTCTAGGCAAGAACATCATAGAAGAAGCCCAATCATCATCAGCAGATGTTGAATCACCTGACTTCTGCTTGTAGCAGGATGTACATGCACTGGGTGTAGACCAGATGTAGCATGTGCCCCTTTGTCTTGGAACTGGGACTTCCAGCCTCAGGACTTTGTCCTCATCAGCTGTTGCCTCTGGTGAGGTCTTAGTTATGTTACCAACCTCAGTCTGATCATATGCTGATTCAGAAGAGGTGGCAGCCTCACCAGATGTTCTGATCTCCATATCCACACTAGGAGATAGATCATTTAAACCCCGATGTTGTGGGTTGTCAGAAGCATGTGTATCCTCTTCCTCAATTGCTGTTGTTCTCCCCCTTTGTTGGGTGGTTGTAGGGGAGAGGAGAGGCATGCAGCTGAGTCAGCACATTAGCAATATAATGGTTGGACTTTGGGGGGCATTTGCATGGGGAGAGGGGATAGAAGCTGATTGCATCCAGGGAGAGGGATGCTCTTCAATGATAACCTCCTCAAGTGAGAGGGTCTCAGTAATGTGGTTTCCCCTGAAGTGGTTGCACAGGATCCTTTTGAGAGGATACCTGTGCGGCTGTTGCTGGTTGAGTCTTTAACACTACTGGAGGGTTTGAACCAGTAGGTTTATCCTGTTTGGGTGGTACAGGAGCATCATCAGGGGACTCATCTCCCTGATTAGCTTGTTTGGGTTTGGATTTTGACTTGGTGGGGACTTTTGATCTGGCAGTTGAAGCCGTGGGTTCCCTTTGCTTGGGTTTGAGCAAACGGGCAGCTTCTTTGAGAGATTGTCGGAGTTATGCCTGGAGTATACCTCAGCTAGAACAGCTGGTGCAGGGACTCCAAGGCCAACAAGGCCATCAGTTTGTAATTCATTTAAAATTATGGCCATCAGAAACCTGGGATATAATAGCCATCTTTTTCCCCATAGGTTTCTGTGCCAGATCTTTGATTTCTAGAAACACATTTGTGAAAAAGTTTGGTGTTCTAGAATTGAATATAATACCTGTTACCACCGGGATGACATTTGATCCCATGAGGATGTCTTCGAGGCTAAGCAACACATCCCCATATGAAATATCAGTCTTTCAGCATCAGGAAGTTCTTCTTCAGTATGGTAGCAGCTCGAAGATTTCCGTCGTACCCATTGTTGATGAAGGACATATCAGTTGTGCCCTTCGGGTACTCAGTCACAGCAGTAGCATCATTGTAAATTTAGCACTCGACGAATGCTATCAGGTGTAACCTTTACTTGTTTTTGGTTGACCAATGACCGAACAGAAATTTGGCCGGAAGGCACATCAGTGTGAACGTAGGCATTGGACCAAAACTGACTTAGTGACTCTGGGTAGATGGTCGGATTTAAGAGCAGAGCAGTACTATACTTAGAATCAGCCATTAGGTCTATGGCGTGATCAAACTTTGTCCAGAAGGTTGATTTCGTGAGGTAGGCGACGCAATTATGTCTGGGGTTTAGACTCATGGTTGCCATTTTTGAAAGTATGAAGGTCAGAAGAACGGCTAATGGAACGTTTGAGAAGAAGACAGGTATTTATAGGGTGGGGATAGGAAAAGGCTGAAAGAAAACTACTGAAGTTTTGGTGTGGTCATCAGCTGTTTGAAACTACTGATGACGTGGTATAACCTTCAGAGGTTTAAAACGACTGACAGTGGTGGTGTTGTCATCAGGTGTTATAAAACACTGAAGACTTGGTTTTGACCATCAGACGTTGAAACAGCTGAAGTCTTGGTATGAAACTACTGAAGGTTGTGGTTTTGACTTCATATGATGTAAAAACTGAGGACTGGGTTTGTCATCAGTAGTGTGAAACTACTGAAGACAGTGGTTTTGCCATCAGTTGTTGTAAACAACTGAAGACTTGGTATTAGTTATCAGTAGTTGTGAAACTACTGAAGACTGTGGTCTTGCTTCAGTTGTTTAGAAACAGCAGTTGTAGAAACAACTGAAGAGAAATTACTCATCAGCTGTTTTCGTCAATTCTTAGCTTTTCAGTTGTTTCATACTGTCCTCAACACTTACTCATCAGACTTTTCATCTGCTTTTCAGGTGTTTCATAGGACATCAGTACTTATCTGTTTTTACTGATTTCAGTAGTTGTAACTACATCAGTAGTTGTAACTACATCAGTAGTTTAGAACAGATAAAGTACTTCAGTACTTGTGAGGCATTTAGCCTTCAGTAGTTATAAAAACTACTGAGGGTAAAAGAACTCATCAGTACTTATATGTGACATGGTTACCAATGATCATCAGTACTTATTACTGAGATCATCAGTAGTTGTCACTTATTCTAGCTGCAGCATACCAAGCCTTAACACCAGGTTGGGAAAGTTGAACTATCCAAAGGCTTAGTAAAAATGTCTGCAAGCTCATCAGCACTAGGCACAAACATAGGATTAATTAGACCCTTTTCAAACAATCTCTTATAAATGATGTCTAATTTCTATATGTTTGGTCCTAGAGTGCTGGACTGGATTTTTGACAATGCAAAGAGCTGAAGCACTATCCATTAATAACGGAGTCTTAGTCTCTGTAATGCCATATCCAAAAGTTGATTCTGAAGCCAGAGTACTTGGGATGTACAACTTGCAGCAGCAATGTACTCGGCTTCAGCAGTGGATGTAGCAACAGATGTTTGTTTCTTACTCTGCCAAGAAATCAAACAGTTGCCTAGGAATTGACATCCACCAGAAGTTGATTTCCTGGTTAACTTACACCCTGCATAGTCACTATCAGAGAGAAAGCAACTAATTTGCAAGAGTGCCCAGTGGAATACCATAAACTAGAGATTGTGTACCTTGCAAATATAAAGATCCTCTTGACTGCAATCAGATGAGACTCTTTAGGTGCAGCCTGAAATCTAGCACAAACACATGTAGCAAACATAATATCTGGTCTAGAAGCTGTTAAATACATCAAGGACCCAATCATACATCTGTAAAGCGTTTCATCAACAGCTTTACCTTCTGATCAATATCCAATTGTGTGGTGTTGCACATGGGAGTAGAACAGGCTTACAGTTTTGTAATCAAACTTATTTAAAGATCTTTTGTATATTTAGACTGATGAATGAAAATTCCATCAGCTTTTTGTTTGATTTGCAAGCCTAGAAAGAACTGTAATTCTCCCCATGCACTCATTTCAAACTTCCTTTGCATTAATTTTGTAAAATCATCACACAACTGGGGATCAGAGGATGCAAATATATATCATCAACATAAATTTGAACAAGTAGCTTATGCTGATCCACCTTCTTAATAAATAAGTTTTATCTATGGAGCCTCTAGTGAAATTATTTTGCAGAAGAAAGTTAGATAGATAATGTCTCATACCAGGCTCTAGGAGCTTGTTTCAACCCATAAAGAGCCTTATCAAGCTTGTATACCCATTCTGGGTGTTTATTATCCTCAAAACCTGGTGGTTGACACACATAAACTTCTTCTTTTATTTTACCATAAAAAATGCACTTTAACATCCATTTGAAAAACTTAAGATTGTGGAGTGCAGCATAGGCTAAGAACAATCTAATTGCCTCCAGTCTGGCTACAGGGGCAAGGTTTCATCATATCATCATACCTTCTTCTTGTGCAAAACCTGAACAACCAGTCTGGCCTTGTTCTTAACAATAAGCCCATTTTCATCTGTTTATTCCTAAACACCCATTTAGTGCCTATTGGACACTTACCTGGGGGAAGAGGAACAAGCTCCCACACTTGCTTGCTTTTTTGAACTGAAGAAGCTCAAGCTGCATTGCTTCAACCCAGCCATTGTCTCTAAGTGCAACATGATAATTCTTTGGCTCTAGCTGACTGTATGAAGAGAGCATAGAAGCAGAAATTGGACAATTGACTTCTGGTTGAAACTCCAGCATTGATATCACCAATGATTTGAGACATTGGGTGATTCTTCAGCTCTGGATAAACAATGAGATCAGGCAAGTGTTTGTAGAACCTTCAGTAGCAACAGATGTTGATGTAGACTCTTGAAACCATGTAGATGGTGGCAACTCAAATGAAGTTGAAGATGCAAAAATCTCATAAGCACTTGTTGTAGATGAAGCTACTGAAGCTACAGGAGCATCAGGTTTAGAGGACACAGGCAGTTGGTCACTAACCTGAAGAGGTGAGTACTGCTATCATCATCATCATCAGCACCAACAGTACCACCAGGTGGTGAACTGTTGACAAGAGCAACACAGGAGTTGATAAGGAACATATTGCAGTATGTCCAAATCAAATAGCTCCACATGGCTTTGTGAATCTTGTCCTTTGGAGATTCATTAAACTTAACATGTAGAGTCTCTTCAACCATCTTGTTCTGCAGTTGAAGACTCTGTATGCTTTGCAAGTTGATGAATAACCAACAAAGTACCCTGCATCCACCTTAGGATCAAATTTTTGGAGTTGATCCCGTGTGTTGAGAATGAAACAAGGACACCCAAAAGCTCTGAAGAATGAAATTAGAGGGCCAAATGATGAAGAACTTCATATGGAGTCTTCATCAACCTCTGATTTACTAGAACTCTATTCTGTACATAGCAAGCTGTATTTACAGCTTCAGCCCAAAAAGTCATTGGCAGTCCAGAATCAGCCAACATGGACCTTGCAGCTTCAATAAGGGTCCTGTTCTTTCTCTCCACTACTCCATTTTGTTCAGGAGTTCTTGGAATGCTAAACTGCCTCTTGATTCCCTTTGAGAGGTAAAACTCATCAAGTGTATTGTTTCTGAATTCTGTTCCATTATCACTTCTAATACACTTGACTGAGAGGGAATACTGCTTCTCAACATACAACACAAAGTTGATAATCTTCTGAGCTGCCTCATCCTTTGAATGCAAGAAGAAAGTCCATACAAATCTGGAGTAATCATCCACAATTACCAGACAATATTTCTTCTTAGCCATACTCATCACTCTCACAGGACCAAAGAGATCCATGTGAAAAGCTGTAAGCAGGCAGTGGACTTAGGTTCTTCTATGGAGGGAAATGAAGCTTTGTGTTGTTTTCCTTTTAAACAAGCAGTGCAGTTATCTTCACATTTGAACTCCTTCATAGGCATCCCTTACTAAACCATGGTTTATCAGCTGATTTATGTTTTTGAGATTACATGACCCAGCCTTCTATGCCATAGAGTAGATTCTTGAGGGGAAGCCTTTAAAATAGGCAAGGAGGGCCTTTGAGATCTATTTTCTTGGAAAGATCTAAGGCATACACTCTTCCTGTCCTGTTGGCCTTCAGGAGAGTGTATTCATCCAACACCTTATCAATCAAACTTAGAACTTTGGATGACAGAATCCGACAGTTCTGACTGATGAAAAGAGCAACATGGCCTTTGTCACACATTTGACTGACACTCAAGAGGTTGTACTTGAGTTTTCCACATGGTTAACATCATCAAACTTTATTTCCCCATTGGAACAAAGCCTTTGCCGATGATGTAACCCTTTGCATCATTGCCAAATGACACAACCCCTTCCTTCCTTGAGAGTAGTCATTAAGAAGTGATCTGTTTCTGTCATATGCATGGATCCTCCACTGTCTACATACCAGATGCCTCTGTGGCATGTTGAAGAACCCTGCAAAACACAACAAATTAGTTAGATTTTGAGACCCAAACCTTTTTGGTTTGGGTCTGTTCTCATCAACAGATGGTAAACTAACAGGTTTTTTGGAAACAACAGCCTGAGAGGAAGAAGATGGAAGAAGAGTAATCCTTTGGCTTGGACCTCCTTTTCTGTGGTTTCAACATAGGAACATCTAATTGGTTAACTCTTCCCAATAGATGTTGAACCATCATAACCAGCTGTGTCTGATTTTGTGATAAAGCTTTCAGCTCTCCAGACACATTGGCATTGGAGTTTGATAAGTTCCATGTTGCATCTTCTCTTTTTGAGCAATCTCAGCTGTTACCTGTTTAACCCTTCCTTTTTGAATTTCTTTTTGGACTTAAGGGTTACAGGATTTGATGTTGCTGGTACAAATGTGGCTTCAAACTCAGTTTTCATTTTAACCATTTCTCTTTAATTTCCTCTTTATGTTTGAGTTTGGATCCTCCTTTTTGTACCAACAATCATCTGTAAGATGATTGAACAAACCACATATTTCACATGGTTTCTTCTTCATCTTATGTTGATCATCAACTAAAGAGAATGAAACTACTGAAGACTTGTTCTTCAGCACTTTGGAAGCACTATTGCATTCCTCTTTTTACTTTCTTGACTTCCTAAACCCTTTCTACTGACAGTTTTCTTCTCTTCAGTGCTGAAAATAGTTGGAGTTTGAACTTCAGGTGTTAAATCTTGCTCTCCAGTCCTTTCAGGACTTCTAGAAATAACTCCTGAGTTGATCAACTCTTTGATCATGTGAGTGTTAGTATTTGAACCATCAAGATCAGCTGATAGGTTCAACGAGGGAATAATACTAACTTCAACTTCTGATGGTGCTCTATCAGAAAGTGAATCACATGATGAGGTGGATTGGTTATTGCTTTCTCCATCATCAGATTTCACTTCTGCTCTTGAAGCAAAATCTGTAGGAGGAGCAGTGTGATTATAACCAATGCCAAACTTCACATTGGAAGCGATTGCTTACTAAGAAGCATTTCAAAACCTTTGCATGATTGTACCCATCGATCACACTCTACTTGGGTGACTGCAAGGGTTTCTTTGAGGTCTTTGTACTTTTCTAAAAGTACCTCTTCCCTAGCCTTATCATCAGTGATTTGGCATTTAAGTTTATAAATCTCATCATTTTTCTCTTTAAGCATAGACTCAAACTCAGCTTTTCTTTTGGAAATGATCTTTTCTAGCTCTATGTTCTTATTAATTAAAGCTACATTTGCTTCTCTAATAGAGGCAAATACTGCTATGCATGTTCAGAACATAATTTGGCCTTAGCCTCAGAGGATACCTGTGATACCTGTGATGAAGAGGCATTTGAGGATGATCCATCTGCAGACTCCAAAGCCATAAGTGCCAGATTCCCAAAAGGACTGTCACCACCATGTTGACCAGCACCTGTGAGCAGTTGTTCATGACCAGACATGTCATTGGTAAACTGCTCCAGTCAACAACTCCAGGGGTGAAGAAGCTGTGTTGTTGAGGTTGAGGAGGTTGATGAGATTGAGATGGTTGAGGCTCAGGAAGAGCATGTGGTTGTTGAGCAATGGGTGCTTGAACCTGACTGGTTTGTGGCATGTAATACAACAGGTAAGGATATGGCATTGGACCCTGAGGAACAAAATATGAAGGAGATTGTGGTTGAGAATGATGACCAGAATTGACAGGATGTTGCCCTCTGTGTTGTTGACTATTGCCAGGGAAAGTCACAAAGGATGCAGAAGAATTGGATCCAGATGATCTACATTCTCTAGCAAAGTGTCCAAGCCTGTGGCATTTGTGACACCTCAACTTACTCTTGTCAAAACCAACTTTGGTTTTGCCAGAGAGTCCTGGGAACTTTCTTCCAGTTCTTTTGTAGAACTTCTGAGATCTGATATTTATCAAGGCCATTTGGCTCAAAATATCCATCTCTTCTAAGTCATCATCAGCAATCCCCTTGAGATCATCCATGATGAAGCATAGATTGTCATTATTACACCCAGTAAACTGACTATCAACACTCACAAATGCAGAATCAGAAGTGTTTGAAGAGAAATCAATATGCTCATCATACTGGCATTCAGATGAAGCATATTCTGACTCATGACCAACAAGGCAGTGTTGCCTGGTACAAAGTCTTCAGTGAGCTTACCAGATGAAGCCAGTTTCCTTTTCTGCTCTATCTCTCTTTCGAATGTAAGCAGTTCCCATGAAGTTGGGTGAGAGATAGACTATCTAGATTTGCACTGGAACGTAGGACAATTGTATATGTGTCCCATCTCTCAGGCAGTGATCTGAGGAATCCGTGGTTCATTTGGCTTTTGGTATATTCATGTTTAACCATTTTCAACTCAGAGATTAAACATGAAAACCGCTCAAACTGCTGAGTCAGAGTCTCACCCTTTCTATGAGCAAAAGTCTCATACTTTTGGGCGAGGATTTCCCTGTTGTTTGCTAAGACCTCATCAGTGCCACCAAATTGTTCTTTCAGTGCATTCCAAAGGTCATGAGCAGTTTCATGATGCATAAGCCCGGAATAGATTTCATTAGGCAGTGCAATGGCTAGAATTCCATGGGCTTTAGCATCAATCTCAACAACTTCTTATCCTCATCAGAGTATTGTTCCTTCTTCTTCGGAATCAACTGATTTGTTTCCGGATGATTCACCATTGGCTTATGTGGTCCATGTACCACGGATGTCCAACAACCTGAACTATTGACAGACAGGTGATGGAGCATTCTTCGTTGCCAAATGTTATACTCATTCCTAACCAGCATCGGAGGCTTGGTTGAGGAACCAGTATTGTGTGGATCATTAGAAGGTGTAGTCATTTTCGAAAATTCAAGAAAATTCAAGATAAGCAAAACAAATTTAGCTCAAAACCACTAAGAACCTCAATTAAAATAGCCAAAAGCGACAGAACTTCAATCTCTATAACAGATTCGTACGAATTTGCTAGTTCGATCAAACTTAGAGCAAATGAGCAGTTTCAATGATCAATTGTTAGATCGATCAATGATTAACCGCTCTGATACCATTTGATAGGATCTCAGCATCTAGTTTGATCGATTCGAATGATTTCAGCAGCGGAATAGAGTACCAACTAGCACAATTCGAGCAAGAATACCAAGATATAGCAATGAACAGAATTAGTTATAGAAAGAGAAAGTTTCTGCAAAAGGAATATTTCATTCAATCACACGCTTTGGCATGGCTTTCGCAAAATTACAATTTAGGTCATTCTTCCTTATATAAGGAAAGATGACGTAGGCTGATGTCACTTGATAGTGACATCTAACCGCTATTTAACAAACTACTGAAACACTAAAACTACTGAAGATGTCGATGTCAAGCAGCTGACATCTTCTTACAAGAAGCTAAGTGTTTACTTATTACAAAACTACTGATAAGAAACTACTGAAACTACAACGACTGAAGAACAAGCTCTTCAGTCGTTTTACAAAACTACTGAAAGTAAAAACATAAAACTACTGATAAACACAACTACTGAAGAAGTACTCTTCAGCTGTTGTGACAAACTACTGAAACTTCAGCACTTGGTCTTCAAACTTGAACTTCAGACGTTTCATCAGCTGATGACTTTAGTAGATGTCATCAGCTGATGTCTTCAGTCTTTGTCTTCAGACTTTGTACATCAGTTGTTGACCTTCAGCACTTGTGGACTCTTTAGCTGTTGAACTTCAGTACTTTGGTCTTCAGCTTCAGCACTTGTATTCTTCAGCTGTTGGACTTCAACACTTTAGTCTTCAGCTTCAACACTTGTGTTCTTCAGCTGTTGAGCTTCAGCACTTTAGTCTTTAGCTGTTGAAGTCTTCAGTACTTGATCTTCAACTGTTGAAGTCTTCAGCACTTGTCGAACTTCTGATGAAGCCTTCAGCAGTTGTTGTGATATCATGTGGGACTTAGAGGTTTTCTGATCTTGGCTCATTGGTTCTTTTGGTCCAACATACGGACATGGAATGGTTCCATCGACATACCCGAACAGAAGATTGGAAACCAGGAAAGGTTGTATCATTGCTTTCCAATACCCATAATTGGTGGGAGACAATGTAAAAACAAATTTGTGGGAATTATGGGGGTTGTTTTCTCCTGTGTAGTAAAGAGAGCAATGGTGGCCATGGTAGGCTAGAGATGACCGGAGATAAGTTATTGGTGAGAATTGTTGTCGGCTGGCTGGGAAAAAGAAAGAAGGCGGCTGTCGGCAGATTAGGGGCAGCTAGGGTTACAAGGTTCTGGCTATTGATACCATATAGAACCGTATAATTAAAGGTAATAATGATGTAATTGATTGAATAATTGTGTTTACAAGGATCTTTATATAAAGAGATAAATATTACAATTAGATACCTCTAGAATAGATAAATATTAAAACCACAATCTAACTTGTTCTAACAAGCCTGATCATCTTTTTTTTAAATTTTACTACTGACATATGGTCACTTTGACATTTTATAATGAAAAAACTTAAGTACAAATTGTAAATACTGATCATAGTTGATGATCATAAACTATAGTGAAGGGTATGGAGTCGATGATACGAAGTACAAATGTTTGGTAGGAAGCCTAATGGATCTTAGTAACCAAGCCTAATCTTATGTATGTGGTGTGTTTGATATCAAGATTCATGTCAAAGCTAAAGAGGGAACACATGCAAATTGAAAAAAGGATATGAAGGATGTCAAAGGCATATATATATATATATATCTATGGATTTCAGTATGATAGAACATCAACTGTAAAGCAGGAGATAGTTGTT
This sequence comes from Flaveria trinervia, assembly GCA_025506515.1. Lineage (NCBI taxonomy): Eukaryota > Viridiplantae > Streptophyta > Magnoliopsida > Asterales > Asteraceae > Flaveria > Flaveria trinervia. Next base: position 55,163,947 of record CM046457.1, on the reverse strand, counting down.
CTATCGTCAACTGAGCCAGAGTATGTAGTGGCCACTAATCTTGCTTATCATTGCGTAGTTGAAGGGTCTGTTGGGTGAGTTGACGAGTAAAGAGTTGGGAACTACAGATAATAAGTGTGATAATATTTTTATCGTAAGTTTATCCAAAAATCTAATTATGCATTGAAGAACTAAGCATATAAATGTTCGCTATCACAACCTAAGATAATTGGTATATAAGGGTGAAACTTTTTTCAGTTAATAATGGGTCATAGCCCAATTGCAATGTCATGTATATATGATTAGCCCATGCATGAGTACATTCGTTCTAAATTGCTTTGAAAGGGTCGTAGGTGATAATTGCTAGACTTCGTGTAGTGGTTGTTTAGTTAAATGTCACCTAAATGTCATGTTCTTAAAAACCATTTCACTTAAACTCCCTTTAAATCAAGTTTTATGGTTAATTAGTATCCGGAGTCTCTATTGATGCAATAACATAGTAAAAATTGTGTTTGGTACCCGTTAAGGGCTTGACGCTCTATAGATTTAAAGCTTCTTTTAACTACCTTGTAATGATGTTTAGAGCTCCACTTGTATGCATATCATGTTTGATGCTCTCAAAAAATCCAATACGTCTAGTCTTATCGTCATGTGTTTGTTAGCGAGTCGGTAGAGCTGTTATCTGATTTCCAGGTGAGTGTTGGTGTCTATCAAGACTGTAATGCTATTATATATAGAGCAGTATTCTTGAGATAATCAAGTTCATCATATATTTTGATATACTAATTACATTACAAAAACTCACATATTCATATTGGGATTGTTGAACAAATTGACTAGCCAAACCGTTGTATGTCGGGATGAGCAATTTATACATGGTAAAAGTATCGTACCGAATTGGCACCAATCGAATAAAAATGATATGAATTTTTATTTTGCCTAAAATTTCTGTATATATAATTGATGAAATATCTGATTGTTGCTGAAAATGAAATTGTGAACCAAACACTACGCAATAACCATGATCATTATACATATAACTCTAAATGAGCCTATTACATCCAAATCTCTCATTTTCCAGCCCAAAACAAACAATTTGACTACCTTGTCCTATGAACAAATATCTGATTTGTCACTAAAAACCAAAAAAAAGCAGACTTTAATAGATATGGGACTTCGATGCTAATATTTTCACGTCAAACACAACATGAAATGACTGAAATACCCTTAAAAATATAAGCGTCACTCACAACATGAAAAGACTCATATACCCTTAAAGATATAAGCATGCAACTGTACATGCAAGTATACTGCTCTAGAGTCGTTTCCACAACTCTAAAACATTCCTCGTCTACCCGTCATAAAAGATCGGAAAAAGATAATTAAGGAAGAATAATTTCATTTCATTTATATACAACTTATGGAAGGTATAATGGGAATTAGACAAACATAACAAAGATATGGTTCAACACTTATGTACTAAAAATCAATGAATAAACACTTTGTTTTGTTAGTTGCTGTTTGTCTTCACAATATCCCAAGAGTTCCATAGCTTCAACATCTTACTGCAGCAGTAGCTGCTCTTCATCCTTCTGCAAATCACTCAACCGTCTTTTAGCATAAACCGTAACCACAACAGTTGTCGCGATAGTCAAAAGAAACCCAAAAACCATACAAATAATCTGCTGGGCTGAAAGTGTCTGTTGATCATCTGAAGCATCGGCCAATGTACGAATCATTATACCCCTGCAATAATCAAATCAAAATCAACAACCACAACTAACCAAGAAACATGGTATGTAACGGGTCAAACTGGTAATGTGTAGATATATCTTACGTGTATATTGCCACGAAAATCTCGGGCACCATTCCCACCAATGTACCCAACAAATAGGGACCGAATTTAACATCAGTGGCGACAGCACAGTAATTGTACACCATGTATGGGAAGGGTGAAATCCTCAACAATGTGACCGCTCGAAACTGGTTAAACCAGTTTCCTTCACCTGCTAGCTTCAAGAAAGAAGCTTTCTTCGGGTACCTTTCTAACCACCCCTGCATAACCACAATACTTCACAGATCAGAACCAAACGGATATAAAAACCAACAAAAAAACAATCAAAGGGGGGTTTGGCATCGCGTTGATATGTATAAAGATCATTCTTACATGTAAATCAGCAAATCTTTACATAATTAGAATATGATAAACACTTAAACAACTGATTATCTGGTTATTAGAGCTTCAAACAGCTACAATTCCAAAACATTATGCCAAACATCAACTAATTATACATCGAATTACAGTTTTAACTCCTAAATCAAACAGTAAAATGACACTAACTTGAATTTTATGGTAAAAGAGGGAACCAATGAAATAAGGAATCGAGGCGCCAATCGTCACTCCACTGATGATCAACAGAAACCCGAAACCATAACCGAAGCTCATTCCCGCCACCCACATCGACGGAGTCGAAGGCAGAAGGACAGTCGGAAACAATGCCACTGAAGCACAGATCAAAACTGCCAACACAGGTTTACTGAAAGTCTCTGTTTCCCAATTCAAAACAGGGATAACCTCCTGAAACAAAACAAACAGTGGGTTTAAATTCAATTAAATTAACACATGATTGAATGATTTCATCTGTTTCAATTCCTGATAAAAACCCATCAAATCAGAAATAGATACACAAATTAGGGTTCTTGTACAGAAACAAATTAGGGTTAGTAAGCAATTACATCATTACATCAAGAACTAAGAATTAATACAGATAAATTGCAGATAACATACCTTATTCATCAGAAACGGTCCAATCCATAGAAAGAAAGAAACCCCTAAAAAAGTTAAGAAGATGATCACAAGAACAAGCTTTGCCCACCACCAAAAACAGCAGCAAAAGCCATCACCGACCCTAAACCCATCGGGTTCGTTCAATGTCACATAATCATCTCTGGGTTCTTCAATTGCGATCTTCAACAGGGTAACTGCATCATCACCCTCCTCATACGTCATAATAACAGCTGGTTCAGATCAAAATCACTATAATTTAGCAAATGTAATGCTACAATTTGAGCTTTTACAAGAAAGATGTTGAAATTGCTCAAATCAATTTGAAGGAGACGAAGGAATTTAAGAGTGAAAGGTAAGAAATTGGGGAAGCAAACGGTCGATTGAAGTCGTTCAGATTATGAGAAACAGCGGGCGCAAGATAGGCGTTTGGTGATATTATTATTATTGTTATATTATTATTATTATATATAGGCTTTTGTTTATTGATTAATCAATGCAATGTCTACTTGTATAATTCACCAACAAAATTCGATGATTGATATTTAATTTTTTAGTAAAGAAAGATAAGAAGGGGAATCTTTGGTGACCAAAAGCAAATACCGACTAAAGTCAATGAGTAAAGATACATTGTCTCATAAAACACTCATCATTGAGTGTACATTTCTAAGACAAAGGCTTATTTGTGAAGATTATATGATAATGAATTTATTTTTCAGTTTTATATATACGTTTTGGAAAAATAACTTTTAATCAGTTTTTACTAATCAGTATGTTTATATCTTGAAAAATTGAAATTCTAACAAAAGGAGACATCTTATGCCAAAGACTTTTTTTTTTTAAAATTACATCTATATGATTTTATATCCATAATCATTAGTTTTATACGGAATAGGTGTATGATAAGCACGACTTGAATGCGGTCAACAAGGCATGTAGATAAGGCGTAAGCAACCCTATCATTAGCAAAGAGTCTGTATATTATGAGTCATGGTTTTCATATTTTTACCTATTGTCATATTAACAATAGAAATAATAGAAATAATATTAACAACTTAATTTTTTCTATGTAATAACATAAAATAAATGTCTTCATTACTAACTAATATAAAAACATTACAAAGCAATAATAATAAAAATAATCACAATACATAATACATATTAAAAATCTTGCATTGTTGTTATGCGGTTACGCATTTGTTGAATATAAGTTGCTTTTTGTGCGCCACTAACTCCTAGTATCAAGGTAGATGATTGAAGATCATTATCATTAACTCATAAATCCCATGACATTGGTCTTTTATAATCATGTTATCTAAGCTTATGCACATGTACATGACGGATCTTATTCTTTTTAGCGTTCATGGCTTCAAGCCCTTGCCGGATATTTCATAATAGGTCATATTTGCTTTGAGAAACCGAAAATGCATTTGATATACTTTCTTGCAGATTTTTAACACTGCTTTACACCTTACTCTACACTCACCTTTTAAACATGTAATGAATTTGACAAAAAAATGGAATGCTTGAGAAATAGACTATAGGCGAGATAGTATATATGCTTATATTGTGCAATTATGTTTATTATATCATTGAATATTGATAACCGGTCAAGTACATTGATATCATTATATAATATATTATTTCCGGTGAATGTAACCATTATCAGATTTAATCTTGACCGTCTAAAAAAGCTGAAATGAAATCTTGACCCTCTAAAGTCGATGGTATCTACCCATTGTTCCATCTAGGTTGTTAGAGTGAAAAGCAACAGTCATTGTCGTCTTCTTCTTTGAGAATCGTTGTTGATTTAGTGGTAGCGATTCCTCTTTTCTTTGCGGTTCCATGGCTATTCATGATGAGATAAATAGATGATCCTCCGCATTGGCAACTATTAGTTTCATCGACTAGCTTCTTGATCACCGGTGTTTATAGACTTTACGACCGATTGCTCGATTATGCAACAATCCACTAATCGAAGTTGGTATTCATCTCTGCATCAAGATTACAACAAGGTGGTGAAGAATAGAGAATTTTTGGTATGTAAAACCGAAGTTGAATCACTTGCTCGTAAGTAATTTTAGATATTCTACAAACAAAATTTTCATAATAGCATGATTCTTATCAGAATGTTATTCTTTGTACAGGGAAAGTTGGTTTGCAATTGCACAGTTAAACGATGTGTAAGCATATGTACAACCGTGTGCTCAATGATGTCGTTTGAGTATTTCAAGTGATTTGAAGCCTTGTGATGTAAATAGATGGGATTGAACAATTGTGATATTAGCGCAATGCAAGATGATGCTATGTCTTAAAATTTTGGGAGTTTATATAGAACAATTGTAGCATATTCTTATGTTTTAGTTTTTTATTTTCTCTTTCTTTTGATGATCTTTTGCTTAAAGAATTTTTATTTTTTGGGTAAATATTAGCATGAAAGATCCAAGGCAACAGTTGTTCACCTTCAAAAATTGGTCAAGACCAAGTCATTAAAGGTAACATTTTGTGATTCTAGCAACAATTCTTCCTCCATGTTTACTTTCTGTATCTTTTTCATGTGATAGTAGGTATTTGGAGTATATTTTGGAAAATTTGAGTTATCAAAGTTGGTCAAATCATTGCTATAAGTTTCAGCCAAAATTCCTCTTTGTGTTTCTTGATTCTTTAAAATCAGTGAGCAGCATATGGAATTTCAGATTTTAAAATGAATATCCAAAGAATACACTTAATGGATGCAATTTGTGTTGTTATATTGTCATATCATGATTATCCCAACTCTTACATGTGGGTAAAAATTAGCTCTATTACGAATCATCCAGAAACAAAGTTATACACACACATGTTTGTGTTTTTTTCATTATTTTCCAAATTAGATACTGATTTATTGCAATTTCATATTCTTATCTTGTAGATATTAGGACCGTCTATTTCTTTAACTATTCTATTTAGTACATTATTCGACATTCACTTAACTGTTAGAAATAAGTATGTGGCCTTTTGATCATTTGTTATTTATTTGGGTTATGTGTGTCTAGTCCTAATACTTAGGGTATATAATTTGATGGAAGTTAATATCTTAAGGGGCTAATATGTAAATACTGGTGGTTAAAAGATTTGGGAATGAAAAGAATTCCATACACCATAACACTTTCAATCCATCAATTGAAGACAAACAAGACTCTCAATCGAATTAATCATCATGAGTTCATCATCATCTCATAATCAGAAGATGGAATCTTCTCCTTCAAGTAAGTTTTATTAAATTCACTATATTGATTGATTTGAGATTTGTGTAAACGATATCATATATAGAATTCAATTCTAAGTTTGTCCCTAAGACTCCTTTTGAAATATGGACAGGAAGGAAACCTAATTTGAATTATCTTAAAGTATGGGGATGTCCAGCTGAAGCTAAACTTTATAATCCACAGTTCAAGAAATTAGATATGAAAACCATTACTTGTTTTTTCATTAGATATCCTAAACGTTCAAAAGGATACCGATTTTACTGCCTTTCTCATTCCACTAGAATTGTTGAGACTAGAAATGCTGAATTCCTTGAGTTTACAAACTTGAGTGAGAGTGATAGTGGTAGACAATAGATCTTCATAAAGAAACTGAAGTGGCACCGATCATTCATATACCAGTGCTTATAAGTCAGTCATTTGAACCACCTATTGATTCACCAGTATCTCATAATGAAAATACGACTAACATTGAGGAACCATCTACATCAAATCCCGTCACATCTACTGAAGTTAATGAACAAGAAACTCAAAAACCACAATTAAGAAGGTCTTCTCGTCTTAGACGAACCATAAATTATGATGACTTCGTCACTTACCTTCATGAGGCTGATTTTGATTTGGGTAAAACTGATGACCCAACTACATTCAAAGAGGCTATGAATTGCGACCAATCAACTCAATGGTTTAATGCCATGGAAGATGAGTTGAAATCAATGAAGATAAATAATGCTTGGACACTTACTGAATTACCAAAGGGTGCTAAGCATGTCGGTTGTAAGTGGGTCTATAAAGCTAAGTTAGACCAACATGGAAACATAGAACGTTATAAAGCGCGTTTGGTTGCAAAAGGCTATACTCAAAGGGAGGGAATTGATTACCAGGAGACATTTTCTTTTGTGTCAAGAAAGGATTCCCTTAGAATAGTCATGGCTTTAGTAGCACATTTTAACTTAGAGCTACATCAAATGGATGTTAAAACTGCGTTTTTAAATGGAGATTTGCACGAAGATGTGTTCATGAAAAAACTTGAAGGTTTTGAGCCTAAAGGCAAAGAACACATGTTATGCAAATTAAATAAGTCAATTTATGGGTTAAAGCAAGCATCTCAACAATGGTACATCAAATTTGATGAAGTGATGAAAAGGCACAATTTTACTAAAAATCAGGTAGATCAATGCATTTATCTCAAAATGAGTGGGAGTAAATATGTTATACTTGTATTATATGTTGATGACATCTTATTAGCAAGTAATGATTTAGACATGTTGCATGAGTCAAAAAGGTTCTTATCTGCTAATTTTGATATGAAAGATCTCGGTGAAACCTCTTATGTAATTGGAATAGAAATACACCGAAATCGAAGCGTTGGGACATTAGGACTGTCTCAAAAGGCATATATTGAGCGGATACTTAAAAGATTCAATATGCAACATTGTTCTCCATTTGTTGCACCTGTAGTTAAGGGTGATAGTTTTGGGTCTTATCAATGCCCTAAGTCAGAGGCAGAAATTGAACAAATGAGACCTATACCATATGCTTCCGTTGTGGGAAGTTTAATGTATGCTCAAGTATGCACTCGTCCTGACATCGCATATATAACCGGCATGCTAGGCAGATATCAATCAAATCCTGGTCCAGATCATTGGAAAGCTGCTAAGAAAGTATTGCGATATTTACAAGGGACAAAGGAGTACAAGTTGACTTATAGAAGATCATTTGATCTTGAAGTTATCGGCTATACTGATTCTGATTTTGCAAAGTGTAAAGATGATAAAAAGTCTACTTCGGGATACATTTTTATGCTATAAGATGGGCCCATATCATGGAAGAGTCACAAACAACACTTGACTACTACTTCGACTATGATGGCAGAATATGTTGCATGTTATAATGCCACATGCCACGCGATGCTTTTAAGAAATCTGATTAAGGGACTCAAAATAGTTACTTCCATACAGAGGCCTATGAAAATTTATTGTGATAATAGCGCCGTGGTGAGCTTTTCAAATAGTAATAACTCAAGTGGTGCTGGACTGTACCTCGACACAAAATATTGTTTGTACGAGAACGAGTGGAGGATCAACGTGTTAGTGTTGAATTTATCAGTATACATGATATGTTAGCGGATCCACTTACTAAGGGTCTACCGCCTAAAGTATTCACTAATCATGTACATAATATGGGCTTTAGGCAAGACACTATATGAATGTCATGTAGACACTTTTATTATTATTATATACTTCACTCATGTGTAAAGTTTGTCTATATTTATGAATTGTGTACACTATTATATTTATCTTAGACAAACCGTATTTTTACCACCTAACCTATAATTTGCAATGATATCAATGTCATAATGGATGGGGTCTTGCATTAATAATAATGCAAATGATTATATCTATTTGTTTTTGATATTATTATAAGAAGGTTTAATGGACATGATTAATTTTGATCACTTGGCCAATCAATGTTATATTATATATTAATAATCACAAATAAATGTTTAGTACAATGGTCTAATGGCCAAGTGGGAGAATGTTAGAAATAAGTATGTGGCCTTTTGACCATTTGGCATTTATTTGGGTTATGTGTGTCTAGTCCTAATACTTAGGGTATATAATTTGATGGAAGTTAATATCCTAAGGGGCTAATATGTAAATACTGATGGTTAAAAGATTTAGGAGTCTGTTTTGTCAAATAATTAATTTTCATCTTTTCTCTCCCTACGTACATTCAACAGGGGAATGAAAAGAAACCCTAACACCATCACACTTTCAATCCATCAATTGAAGACAAACAAGACTCTCAATCGGATTAATCATCATGAGTTCATCATCATCTCATAATCAGAAGATGGAATCTTCTCCTTCAAGTAAGTTTTATTAAATTCACTATATTGATTGATTTGGGACTTGTGTAAATGATATCATATGTAAAATTCAATTCTACATTGCGATTGTTGCATCCGACATTCACTTAACATCTTGTATTCGACAAATTTGATTATGGTAATTTTTACTCGGGTGATTCATATATTGTATTGTAGGTGTTAATAATATTCATCAGCTTTTTTAGTGTCCTTATACGTCCATCTTAATAAAAATGTTTAAATTTTATACCTTTTTTGAATGTTTTTGCTTTGGTAACATGCATTGTACATGGATAGTCAATTTATGACTATTGTTTAGTGAATGAACTCAGATATGACTATTGATTAATACATGTATGTTTGTGCACGTGTACACTAGATTCAATCCAAAACTCAACAAAAGCCAAGGTATAGCCAACCAACATACGCTTCGTGGACATAGTCTATGTTGCTACACCCATATTTACCCCACGTTTACAGAACTTTGGTATTTTGTGGATGTTTTATTATGTATGTCTAATGATTATGTTTCTTATTGGCTAATGTGCTGTTAGTATTAATCTTGGGTTGAGATGATGTCATGACATATGAAAGGTGCATAAACTAAGTAGTGAATAACTGAATAAAGGCATATGGGATTGATGAAATCTAAAAAAATAGGTGTTTACAATTAGATATATTATGATCAAGTATAAATAGTAGTGATTCTTAGATGATATTTGTTTGTATGTATATATTTGTATAACTAATTGATGGTGTTATTATGTGTTAATAAGGCATGGTTTGCCTGAAGGGAGATGGAATGGAATATTAAGCTTAATTAGGAAATAAAATTATAAGGAGTTGTCAGGAGTTTACCAATATCTCATGACGATACTAGCGACTTGTCTTAAAGTCGAATGCGTAGTGTATGCAAGTAACAAAGCTGATTCATTAAGGCGAAAATTATACCTAAGTTTCATAAGTAAATCTTTTATATTAATATATTATTACCTTTGAGGATTATAATAGAGGATTCACTCAAGTCATTATATAAAGAAAACTTTAAAGTGGGCTTATTTTCTGTTGTAATAGTTTTAAAATTTGATACAACTTGATAAATGGAGTCAAATTAACTTATGACATTGCATCATACTATCACAATAATTTACCCGATCAATGAATGTGTATACAACTAGTTGTTTAATCCCACAATTGAAATATGACATGCTAAATCCATACATCATGTGACACCAACGCATTGCGCTTTATAGTTTGATATAAATGATCACCTAGTATGTATTGGTCTTGCCTTGAATGCCAGGAAAACCACACATGTTAATTGTATAATGCTGAATGTCACTCATAGTTGGTTTCCTTAATTATTTTGGCTTGTAGATGTTAATAACACCTTTGTAGTACTTATACGTGCTAACACATGCAATTTCTCACACATGTTTAGATAATTATCTAACGAATCAAGGTAGTATTTGTTTACTAGTAAATGAAATGTGGTAATACACTTTTGCAAAGGACTAAAACTTATTTTGCCTCTAGCATCCCACCTTTGTATGAAAACTACATTTGTTAATCCAAATCATGAGCAACTTATAAGAATAACTATCTGCTTCTTTGAAATCTCTTTTGAATGTGACCTCTTTATAAAGTGAGTTCTCTATAAGGTAGCCTTTAACCAACTATCTGCTTTTTTGAAACCTTCTTTTGAATGTGACCTCTTTATAAAGGAGTTCTCTATGGTAGCCTTTAACCAAGGGCAGCTTCACGATCTTGATTTATAGTTTCATGACTTGTTCTCGCTCTTGAATTTGAACTTTCGGCATCATCACAGATGATCTCGACCATCGTTGATATAACTATGGTGATGAAAAGCGATGTTGAGAATCCTGATGAAGATGAGAAATCTATTTTTTTTATAAAAAATAGAATGTAAGGTGTGATGTTTTGGGATGTGGGATGGACTTTTTGATTGTGGGTTAGTTTATATATGTAAAAATATTTTAATCTAATTAAAAACTTTTTTTTAACAAAAAAATCCTTTATAAATGTGAATATATTTAATTTTTGATGAAATTACTTGTTAAAATCCTGTTGGAAACCATACCACACTTGTGGACCACGAGTAGTTGGTGAGATGTGCATGGCGTCGCTCATGAAAACCGTGTCGAGTGGTCTTAAATTACTTTGTGCCCTGTGCTTTCCTTATTGCTATTATTGTGAGACCCCAACCTTTTTCATTAGGTCATACGTTGCCTTATAGGATCTATAGCGTCAATCATCATGTTCTACTTTGTCATTGGTGTTCATTCCATGTCCTAATCGTCCTATCTTAGGTCTTGGGTGCTCATCTTGACTTAGATGTGCTTGTCATGGTTTGGAACATTAGATTGTCTTGCAAGATGTACAAATATTCTCCAAATATGTTCTCTACAAGATTTGTAAGTCTTATTACTAACCCTAAAAGTTGTCATAAGGGCATGCAAGTCTTCCCTCTAGCTTTACATGTCATCATGGTCATCATGATGGTATGCAAGTTTTCCCTCCATCCTTACATGCTAAATCTTTGGCATGTAAGTCTTTCTACTTGCTTTACGTGTTATCTTTATTGTACAATAAGATTTTTTTACCATAGGGTTAGAAAAACATTCTCTCCTTGTTATTCTATCACGACCTATAAAATGTTTATTTATATATATATATATATATATATATATATATATATTTAGAGAGAGAGAGTTAGATAGATATATAGATAGATAGATAGATAATAGATAGATATATGGGTATGTGAATGTTTGCACACAATACAATATATATACTCTCGTTACAACAACAAATAAACATAAAATAAATTACATAAATAGTTCTTGTGGTTCACTTAAAATAACAAATTTAAACATTACTATGACATTGACCTGATTCGTATTATAAACCTGAACCTAACTGGATTATCCATGTAATAATGTAATAAGGCCATCATTAAATCAATTTTGTTTTATTTTTATGTTTAGAATATTGATTATATCAATTACTCATTAGTAATAATTATATAATTTATAAAATAAATTTAATAATTTTATAAAGTTTTATCATAAAAATAGGTGATTTTATTATCTTATTTGAATGAAATAACTAATTTTAGAAGGTTTATTAAAAAGTAAGTTTGTTGGTTAGTTTAGTAATTTACTTAACAAAACTTACTTGAAGGGTCAAACTTGAAAATTTTAAAACTTAATTTAAATCTTTTAACATAAATTTATAATAATCTAAACTCTAGGGAACAAAGTGTAAATTGTTTAAAAACCCAATCCTTCCCTCTAGTATTTCCAACCATCGGACTTCGGCCACCCTCCTGCCAACCTCCGATGATATCAAACACCCAAAATTAATCAATTTTGATTCAATCAAGCCATTCACCATCATCTTTACACCTGTTTAGAACTCCAGAACAGTTTCAATCAATTAAAAACAATTATACCCACTCCATCGAAACCGAAATATTCGATTAAAAATCAAATCGGTTTCAGCTTAATGTTTGAACACATGATTAAATCATAAAAAAAAACTAGCGAGGGTTAACTCTCGGTTAGTAAGGGATCATTGGAGGAATATAAGTCCAAAGTTAGGAGTGACTGTAAACATTTTCTGAGTTGGGATTAATCCCAACCAATAAATGAAAGTTGAGATTAATAAAATCCAATAACCTTTTTTATACTATGTTATTTTTTTCATAAAAATTATTTCATTAAACTCCTCTCTTCAATTCCGTTATAGTCTTGAGAATAAATTTGGAAGTTTAATTGTTACACTTGCATAGGTAGCAATTACATTATTATGGTGTAGCTTTACACTGATGTGATCTTCAGATTGTTATAGAATAATATTTTCAATCAAAATATTGTTATAAAGATATCATAATGTAAATATAAATATATTGATATCTATATCATCTTATATATAAGAGCTTAGTGGTCGAGTATTAAACTTACTAATTATATATATGTTTAACAATACATCAACAGGTTAACAAAACATTGTAGCAGTTTCAATCAACTAAACATTAAATTCTAAATTTTACCTAGCCATCCCAATCCAATTTGTCAAGCTTTGCCCGACTTTTGACCCAGAGAAAACTTAAACTTTTGATGTCTTTCAACAGCTTTTTCATCGAGGGAGACCGGTTACCAAAAATTACATCATTTCTCATCTTCCAAATTCTCATCTTAATAATTATATATACTCATTTTTAATGTCGATGATATTTTTATTTGTCAAATATATTTCTTTGGAAGTTGAAATCACGAGTTTCCACTTAGATCCCTGGTGCGTCTTCATTTAAGTGCTTCAGCCCTGGTTCGACTCTTGGAAGGCCACAACTATTATTGTTTCTTTTCTTTCTATAAAATTACTTTTTTATATTTCTTTCGTCAAATTCTTTTATTTAGTTAAGGACTTTGTCGTTTCAATGGTAGGTTTAAAACGACTAGACATAATGCTTAAGATTTTCCTTTTTTTCTTTAATTTTTTTATATTTATTTCTAGTTTTTTAAACTCCTAAGCGAATCAACGTTTTGTTTATGCATTTAACCACATTAATATTATAGCACAATGTGCATAACTTGTATGACCTTGCAACAACATGCATAACTCGCACGTATCGCAACAACTCACTTGTCTTTTCTTTTTTCTCATTAAACTAATTTATTATATACTCATGAAGCAATATTATTAAAAAAGTTTCAGATTATTTCACTTGGTCAGTTAACTATTCATTAAAAACAAGTCGACGATGACAGTTTATCTCATATATTATAACTTTATTATAATTATAGTGTAAAAAGGTATGTTAAGCTTGTTTTTAGATAAAATTTAGAATTTAATGTTTAGTTCGCCTTTGACCGAACACGTTGTGTGTAATCGATTAAAGGTCATGTGGGGTTGATCAATTCTCGTTGATTTTGATCAATTTCTCGTTGATTGCAGTTTGAAGGTGTAGTTGATGAAGGAAATATAGGCGATGATTGCTATGATTTGAGTTCATTTAAAGGTTCAGTTCGAGGATAACCAACAATTGATTTGAGTTCATTTGTTCCCAATTTTGAATTTTTGACATGCAATTGAACGAGTGTTTGAATCTAGTGATGATTGTTGAATACTTGAATGTTAATGTTGATGATTGTTGAATACTTGAATGTTAATGTTGAGATTGTTCAAAGGGGTATAATAATCATTGTGCACATGTATATAAAGATTCAACCAAATAGCCACTTATTGGTACAACACTTTTTCATCTGAATCAGCCTCTTAATGGTTTAGATCTCTGAATGGTTCAACATTTAATGGTTCAACACTTAATGGTTCAGACTGTTTGTTTTGCGAGCAAATGTTTGAATGGTTCAGACATTGGTTAGACATTTGCCTTTAAATAGTTAAACGATATATTAGTTCTTAATGATTCAGACCTCTTAATGGTTCAACACTTAATGGTTCAAACCTCTTAATCATTTAAACCTTTTAATCATTCAACACTAATTAGTTTAGATTCAACCAAATAGCTCCTAAGACTACCTTGAGCCACATTGTGACATCCGGTAAATTTCCGTGACCAAACTGTGTTAGTTCCGTTAAGTCTTGCATACACGTGTCGTAAACACACACTAGTTGTCGTTTAACGTTGGTAACCTAATAATAATGAATAATGTTAAATTATTGATAATCTAATTGATTATGTGATTATTGTGTTACGTTTATGTGTTTGCATGTTTTAAAATGTTAACTAGAAAATTAATCGCGTAACGCGGAAACGTGCCTATTTATTCGTATGTCTTGTGTTTTTATAAAGATAAAATATATAATGATTTTAATTAGTTTATATCTTTATATTATTAAGTTAAAAGCACTTTACAAAGAGTTTAGAACCTAGTTTTTATAAAATACAAATTACAAGGGCTTAAAGGGTAAATATGGAAATTAAAATTAAACAAAACACCCAACCCTAATACCCACCCCCCATTCGGCCGCAACCTCCTTTCCCAACCTCTTCCCACTTCGAAATCAGCCTAGAACAAGCAAGAATCTGCAATTTTGGTTCGATTACAAGGCATACAACACGTAGGAATCATCAATTGCAAGTTAACACACGTTTAAAGGTTAGATTTTTACAGGTTTTGTGGGTTGTTCATGGTGGCCGAACCCTAATTCGTTTGTGGGTCTTCAAGGGGTCGAAATTGATGTTGTTTGAGGATGTTAGTATGTTAGTTGGATTGAATACATGTTGTTTAACGTTGATTATGTATGATTATGGATGAATTCTAATGTGATAAAACATGTTAAATTAGTTGTATAGGATGTTTGGATAATCATGGGTGATGTTTGGACTTTGATGATCATGTATGATGTTGATGTTGATTAGTAGTTAGGACATCATGTTTGGGGACTGGAGATTGATTGTTGTGATGTTGTTGAATGCAATGTACAAGGCTAATTAATATGATTATGATCATCATACACGCATACGAATCTGAGGCCCCTACTTAGTAGGATTGGCAGGGTTTAGGATGTGAAGTCGTGAGTGGCTTCACATGGCATGTGGTGAGTGGTTTGATCTTTTTGTGACATGTTAGTTGTGTTATAACTAGTGGACATGTTAATGTTCTAGATTCGCATGACTTGTATGATACTTGGTTGTATGATAATCTAAGTGATACACCTGGTTAATATAGCATACATATGATCTATTTGAATGTTAACTATGTATGATATATGTGTATGATTACTTGAATGGTTTACAACACATAAAGTCACCAACGGGTCAAACGGGTCAACTTGGTCAAACATGTCTGTTTTGTCTGAAATCTTGAGTCCTTGGTTGTAGTGTACTTAGGGTTTCACATGTTCTCTATTTACACATACTCACGTACTTATATGATCTAGGTAGCCACTGAATGTTGTCTGTCCATTCTGTTTGTCAAGTAGAACTCTAAGTGTCTATTACGCGTATCAGGTGAGTTCATGCCCCACTCTTTATTTAATCTCTTTTGGGGGAGATAGCATACTGATAAATCACAAACGCTTTATATATTCAAGTTGTGTATAATATTATATAGTGTTGATATCATGGAAAAGTCTTCACACTTTCGAATTGTTAATATTGAATAGCGGGGAAATTTGGGTTACAATGCACTACTTTTATATCTATTGAACATTGTCACGACCTGTTAAGTTGTGACAGGAGGCAACAACGTAACACAGTCAGCTTCAATTGTGAAATCACTATGAAATAATATTTATTGTTAATGGACTAGCTATCTGTTACAATGCACTACTTTTATATCTATGTTGTTAAACTGTTTATGTTTGATTATCACTCTTGAACTCACCAACCATTGTGTTGACATTTTAGTATGCTATTCTCAGGTCATTAGCTTGCTTTCCATAGGAGCACTACATGGTTCACTTGCATTCTAAGACTCAGTCTTCAAAGCATTTTTTTTAGTATTTTAATGAATAATGTTTACTTTTTTGGGTTGGCACATGTTTTTGCCATAGTTACACTTTTATTTCTTTGGGTTGTTTTTCAAAACGCTTCCGCATAGTTTAAATTTTGTACTTTGGTTGATTTTATTTAAGTTATGACATATAGAGTCGTTCTGAGTAACTATTGACTGTGATCCAGGTTTGTTCACACGCCTTGCGGTAAAACTCCGCACGTGGATTTTGAGGGTGTGACATATTGGTATCAGAGCCATTGGTTATAAGGAACTAGGTTGCATATACACTAGACTATAACCGCACAGAGTTAATTAGTTACCTATGCCTTACTCTCATCTACTGTATACTCATTGGCATACACGTCACACTCTCTGCAGCATGGCATCGTCATCGAGAGCTCCGGTAAGCGACCTGAATCACCTTCATGATCTGAATCCCCACCTCCCGCACCTGTACCTGATGATGGATTCGATTGGCCCCGACTGGCTTATCCTCGAAAGGAGATTGACTGGGATCAACCCTTTTGCATTGATGAAGCGTGACCCTACACGAGACTGGCGTTTCTATCCTAGATTCGTTGATCATATTATGTTTAGGGAGCGCGTACCTGTCCCGAGGCCCAGGACTAGGAACAATGCCGACCAACCAATGCCTTCACTCCCACGGACGGTGCAGTCCAACGAGCAACTGATTGCTGCACTAGTGGCTGCACTGGACACTGGGCAGCATCGAGTCAGGTGGCTCACGGGTGATGTCTGTACACTGCTGCAAGAGGTGTACAAACTGAGACATCAATTGGATGAACTCGAGGAACAACATGGGAAGACCCTAAACGGGTGTCACCATATGCAAGATAGTCTTATGGCACTCCGAGGGCGCGTGACTGCTCGTGAACAGCGGGACGTCGTAGCCGATAATAGGATTGCTTTTTTAGAAGCTCAACTAGCGGCACTTCAGATTGCTATAGCTCCTGCTCCTGCAGCAGACCCTGAGGATGAGGATCCCGAGGAGGGACCCGAAGAGGAGGAACCGATGGAGATGGAGGATGACAGTGATGGGTCAGATGTTGTCGATTATCTTCTTTATATGACTTAGACTTCGTAGTGTTTTTTCTTTTTGAAACCTATGTGGGAAGGGTTGTTTCCCCACATGAATGACAAACTTAAATTTTGACATTGATAAATACATTGTGACTCATTTACAATTTATTTACTTTGGTTATTATTTTTGTTATGAATGTTGTGGTTATGATGATTCATTATTTCTTTTATTTACTGTTTATTGTGCTTCAATGAGATAAATGTGTTTGATGTTACTCATTATTGTATTTGTGAATGTAAAGTGAAAAGAATGGATGCCCGTGGACGTGGACGTGGACGTGGTCGTGGACGCGGACGTGGATGTGGCACTGGAGAACAGGGCGTGGTGCTATTTACATGACCCCTGCAGAATTGGCTGCTCTAATTAATAAGCATGTTCAGGCGGCAGTGGCTGCTGCCCCACGGGTCAGCCAGCAGGTAAACAATGATAGAAAGATAAATCGGATATCCTTCAGGTGGCAGTGGCTGCTGCCTACAAGTCCTTTATGGACTGTAAACCACACACCTACAACGGTACAGAGGGTGCTGTAGGGCTTGTACATGGTTCGAGAAGACTGAGTCTGTCTTCTCCAATGTAACTGTCCACCTGCGGATTAAGTGAAGTGTGCCACCGGCTTTGGAGGGTGTTGCTCTGTCTTGGTGGAACGCGCAAGTCCAGATGCTAGGACAAGCGATGGCGAATGGACTTCCATGGGAAGAGTTCAAAGCAATGATGACTGAGGAGTACTGTCCTCGCAATAAGTGCAGAAGTTAGAAATGGAGTTCTGGCAATTGAAGATGCAGGGCTCGGAAATCGAGGCATACCCACCAGAACCCATGAATTAGCAACTTTGTGTCCGGGAATGGTGAATGAGGTGCATAAAAGGTAGAGCATTACATACGGGGATGGTACCCGAAATCCAGAGTATGGTAACTGCTTCCAACCCAGCCACAATTCAGCAAGCCATCCAGCTAGCTCACAGGCTAACAGACCAAGCCGTGGAGCAAGGACGTCTACCCAAACAGGGCGCTGTGGCAAGCGTGCCCGACAACAAAAGAAAGTGGGATAATGCCAACAACACCAAAGCATCATCATCTTCTAGCGGTCAACCTTAACCTCAACAGCAACAACAGCCAGTTCAGCAGCAACGGAGGTTCGACAATAGCCGTAACTCCAACCAAACGCCTGCAAATAATCAAGGACCCAGTGGTTATGGTGGTAGACATCCGAAGTGCACTCGGTGTAATTACCATCATGTGGGAGGTGTGATAACTTCAAGTGTCAACGTTGTGGAAAAATTGGACACGCTGCAAAGGATTGTCGTGGTGAACTGGTAAGGAGGCCACAACAACCTCAAGAAACTCCCAAGGGTTGTTTTGAATGTGGGAAAGAAGGGAATTATAGGCGAAACTGCCCAAAACTAAGGAGAAATGGTAATGGCAATAACAACAACAATAACAACACACCAACAACCACGGTAACAATAACAACAACGGTAATAACAACAACGGTGGAAATGGTACTGGTAATGGCGGTAATAAAGATGGAGCCAAGGGGAGAGCCTTCGTCATTGGCTCAGGTGAGGCTCTAAGTGATCCCACAACTGTTACTGGTAGGTTCTCTGTTAATGGTTGTTTTGCTATGGTACTATTTGATACTAGAGCCAATAGGAGTTTCGTGTCCTTAAAGTTCTGTAGTATTTTAAGTGATATACCCTTTACTTTAGAATCTAAATACACTGTGGAATTAGCTGACAGTAAACAGATCCATGTAACGCATATCCTTAAAGACTGTAAGATAGAACTTGCTGGTCATACTTTCGCTATAGATCTTATGCCTGTTACACTGGGGAGTTTTGATGTTGTGATAGGCATGGATTGGCTCTCTAGCAAGCAAGCGGAAGTCATATGTCATGAGAAGATCATACGAATCCCTGTTGATGACAAAATCCTTACAGTCAAAGGTGATAGGAGTGGTGCTGTGATAGGCATCATCTCATACATGAAAGCTCAAAAGTTATTACGAAAGGGTCGTGTGGCTATTCTGGCACTTGTAACCGATAAGCGGGCAGAAGAAAGGAGAATGGAGGATATTCCCATAGTGCGCGATTTTCCAGAGGTGTTTCCAGAGGATCTTCCTGGATTACCACCTCACCGCCAAGTGGAATTCCAGATTAAGTTGACTCCCGGCGCAGCTCCGATTGCTAGGGCACCTTATCGATTAGCACCAAACGAGCTACAAGAGTTATCATCACAACTTCAGGAGCTTTTAGATAAGGGCTTTATTCGACCTAGCACATCACCTTGGGGAGCTCCTGTTCTCTTTGTTAAGAAGAAGGATGGCACATTCCGGATGTGCATCGATTATAGAGAGTTAAACAAAGTAACAGTCAAGAACCGATACCCTTTACCTCGTATCGACGACTTGTTCGATCAGCTTCAAGGATCAAGCTATTATTCGAAGATTGACTTGAGATCTGGTTATCATCAACTTAGAGTTCGAGAAGAAGACATTCCCAAGACTGCGTTTCGTACTCGTTATGGTCATTATGAGTTCTCGGTCATGCCTTTTGGGTTGACCAATGCACTTGCTGTGTTCATGGACCTCATGAACCGCGTGTGCAAACCTTATCTTGATCAGTTTGTCATTGTGTTCATCGATGATATACTGATATATTCTAGGACCAAGGAGGAGCATGAAGAGCACTTACGAATGATCTTAGAACTGTTGAAAAATAAGCAGTTGTATTCTAAATTCTCAAGTGTGACTTTTGGATAAGAGAAGTGAATTCCTAGGTCATATTGTTAATGAGAAGGGGATACATGTCGATCCTGCCAAAATTGAGGTGATAAAGAATTGGACTACACCCAAAACGCCGAGCGAGATAAGACAATTTCTGGGATTAGCAGGATATTACTGACGATTCATAGAAGGATTTTCTAAGATCGCACAACCTCTCACAGCCTTGACTCACAAAGGAACGACATACAAATGGAGTGAGAGCCAAGAATAAGCTTTCAATTATTAAAACAAAAGCTCTGTACTGCCCCGATATTAGCATTACCAGAGGGAACGGATGACTTTGTGGTGTATTGCGATGCATCCATTCAAGGATTGGGTTGTGTCTTGATACAACGAGATAAGGTGATAGCCTACGCCTCGAGACAACTAAAGGTTCATGAGAAGAGCTATACCACCCATGACTTAGAATTGGGTGCAGTGGTTTTCGCCTTAAAGATCTGGAGACATTACTTGTACGTACCAAGTGCACTATCTACACCGATCACAAGAGTCTTCAACACATCTTCGAGCAAAAAGAGTTGAATATGAGGCAACGACGTTGGGTGGAACTACTAATGATTATGATTGCGCTATTAAGTACCATCCGAGAAAGGCGAACGTAGTTGCCGATGCCCTAAGTAGGAAGGAAACAGCTAAACCCCGATGGGTGTGAGCTTTACAACTTACTATCAGTACCCAACTCCCCAAACAAGTTAAGGAGGTGCAGATAGAAGCTTTAAAAGCAGAAAATGTTGATTCTGAGTCATTAAGGGGAATGGATAAACAGCTAGTGGTGAAAGAGGATGGAATTTGGTATTTCATGGATAGACTTTGGGTGCCTGTTTATGGAAATCTGAGAGATTTAGTTATGAGCGAGGCACACAAATCTAAGTATTCTATACATCCTGGATCCGACAAGATGTATCATGACCTAAAGGCGCACTATTGGTGGCCTAACATGAAAGCGGATGTAGCTACGTATGTGAGCAAGTGTTTGACCTGCTCGAAAGTAAAAGTGGAATATCAAAAACCATCCGGACTGTTACAACAACCTGAGATACCAATGTGAAAATGGGAACAGATCTCCATGGATTTTATTACTAAGTTACCCCGGACTAGTACTGGCTGTGACACGATATGGGTTATTGTAGATTGATTGACAAAGTCTGCTCATTTCCTTGCAATTAAGGAAATGAATAAGATGGAAAAATTAACTCGACTGTACCTTAAAGAGATCGTTTCGAGACACGGTGTACCAATCTCAATTATTTCCGACCGCGACACTCGTTTCACGTCACATTTCTGGCAATCATTGCAGAAATCTTTGGGTACACAATTGGATATGAGTACAACATATCACCCATAGACGGATGGCCAGAGTGAGCGTACCATACAGACGTTGGAGGATATGCTACATGCTTGTGTGATTGACTTCGGGAATAATTGGGAAATTCACCTACCATTGGTGGAGTTTCTTATAACAACAGTTATCATACTAGTATACAGGTAGCACCTTTCGAGGCGCTGTATGGGAGAAAATGTCGATCACCAGTTTGCTGGGCAGAAATTGGTGATAGTCAGCTAACAGGTCCCGAGTTAATTCATGAGACAACCGAGAAGATTATACAGATACGCAACCGTATGGCTGCAACACGAGACAGACAAAAGAGTTATGTTGACAAGAGACGGAAACCTTTAGAGTTTTAGGTTGGTGAAAAGGTTTTGTTGAAAGTCTCACCATGGAAAGGCGTAGTTTGGTTTGGTAAGCGAGGGAAACTAAATCCGAGGTACGTTGGACCATTTGAAATAGTGGAAAGAATAGGTCCAGTGGCCTATCGACTAGCCCTACCTGATTCGCTAAGTGGAATCCATGATGTATTTCACGTGTCAAACCTAAGAAGTGCATAATTGATGAAACAATGGTTGTACCACTAGAAGAAATTTAAGTGGATGAACAATTACGTTTTATCGAAGAACTAGTCGAGGTGATGGACCGTGAGGTGAAAACACTTGTTAGGATTAGTGATCTACGTTTG
This sequence comes from Flaveria trinervia, assembly GCA_025506515.1. Classification (NCBI taxonomy): domain Eukaryota; kingdom Viridiplantae; phylum Streptophyta; class Magnoliopsida; order Asterales; family Asteraceae; genus Flaveria; species Flaveria trinervia. The sequence continues at coordinate 55,141,681 of CM046457.1, read as the reverse complement.
ATTGATTTGAGAGTATAGCAGCGGAATTCAAACAATGAATTAGCTGATTCACAAGAATGAAACGATATTCAATGAAGAACAAGACGGTTATAGAGAGAAAATTCTGCAAATATATTTCATTCAATATTCGCTTTCATGGTAACAGAATGTCACAATTACAAATTAGGTCGACACCTCTTATATAAGAGATGTGACGTCTGCTGATGTCACTTGATAGTGACATCTGCTGATGTCACTTGATAGTGACATCTAACAGATTTATTCCAACTGAAACACAACTACTGAAGATGTCAAAACAGCTGACATCTCCTTACAAAAATACTAAGTGTTATCAGTTGTTATAACTACTGAAAAACATAAAACTACTGAAACTACAACGACTGAAGAACAAGTTCTTCAGTCGTTTTACAAAACTACTGAAAGTAAAAACATAAAACTACTGATATCATAACTACTGAAGAAGTACTGTTCAGCTGTTGTGACAAACTACTGAAACTTCAGTACTTGATCTTCAGACTTGAACTTCAGACGTTTCATCAACTGATGACTTCAGTAGATATCATCAGCTGATGTCTTCAGTCTTTGTCTTCAGACTTTGTACATCAGTTGTTGATCTTCAGCACTTGTAAACTCTTCAGCTGTTGTACTTCAGTACTTTGGTCTTTAGCTTCAGCACTTGTGTTCTTCAGTTGTTCAGCTTCAGTACTTGTGTTCTTCAGCTGTTGAACTTCAGCACTTTAGTCTTCAGCTGTTGAAGTCTTCAACACTTGATCTTCAGCTGTTGGGGTTTTCAGTACTTGTCAAACTACTGATGAGGCTTTCAGCAGTTGTTGTGATATCATGTGGGACTTAGAGGTTTTCTGATCTTGGCTCATTGGTTCTTTTGGTTCAACAAACTCCCCCTGAACCAATGCAGCCAAAACCTCTAATTTATTTATTTTCCCACTTATTATTGGCAGAAAGGTTGGCCTTTTTCCTTCTTGATCAGTAGAGAAGATGACCCATATAAGCTCCGGCCTGGGAAGAAATCTCAGATATTTGTTTGGCAAGATATGAATAGGAACTCTGTTTTGGGGAACTGGACACAGAGTTGTTATCCCATTCATGAGATCTACTTCCCGTGTATAAGCCTGTAGGATTCTCTGGTGTATGCTCTGAGAAACATGATTTGTTCTTCCATGGTCAGGTTCTCGGCTTCACCATCAAACAATCCTTCTCGCCCATACAGCTCTGAGATGTACTTGGCCTGTTTACCATTTTTGAGCTCAACTGTTGTAATCTGTCTGTATGCAAACTCATCAGGATGATTCCCTTCGAGTAACAGACTGAGCTCATTTTGTTTGAAGTTCTCAAGCCTCTTGTAGACTAACCCCTTTTTAATAATTCTGTTCTCTAGCATCTTCTGGGGTGGTTGTTTAGTCTCGTAGGCCTTCTTGAAATCTTCGACAATCTCCCAGGGTGATACTACAAGGGCCACTGTGATCTCTTCATCTACGATCCTCTTACTTGACCCTTGTATCTCGAAGGAATGTCTTTCTTTACAATCCTGTGAGCCACCCTAGGATCAGGCCATACTCTCACCCTTTCCTTCTGATATTGAAATGTGTTGGCGAGAGTGTACAACCTCAGAGCTTTTTTCTTCATACTATAATTGATGACGAAGCAGCATAAGTTTTGTCAATGCTTTTCAGCATTTCATCATCATGAAGCTTTTGCTGCTCCTCTTCTTCAATCTTTACTCTCACAACATCCATCTGTGAGGTGGGAGTGATGGGCATAGGTTTGGCTTTCGCCAATGTTAGAACTGCAAACAGAGGCAGCCTATCTTCTTCCACATCATCCTCTTCTTCTCTTCTTCTAGCCTCAACACCCTTCTCTTCTTCTTCTTAGGTGCATCATCGGCTGTTGGTTTAGATGGTAAGGGAGTTGGTTTTGTGGATTGAGGAAGTTTGGATTTGGGCTTTGAGATTGGTTTGGAGATTTGAGGGGTAGGCTGTTTTTGAGTGGGTGGAAGGGAAGGTTGTTCCAGCATTTTGGTTGTGAGTTTAGCCTTTGTAAGTCTTGCCATTTCAAACCTTTTTCCAGCCCCAGCCTCATCAAGGGCTTCAATGATAATCCCCTTATGGAATTGCTCAGACAGACAGATTCTGGTGGCTATAGCCAGAATACTGTCTCTGGTCCACGCACGAATCTCCATCAAAGATCTTCCTAAGTATTTGGCAATGAAACGGATCATGATCTCCAATCTCTCCTTTTCCAGTACATCATACCCAGCCCATCGGGTTTGAATCTCCTCCACTTCCAACTTCTGATCTCACTATCTAATGTGGCTGTATCAAAACCTTGCTTGAAGAGTTGTTCAATGATTTTATCCATGGATCGGTGTGTGTGTCATCTGCATCTTTTACCAGCTCTTCCAAGGATTTTTCTCAGCAGTAGGTTGATCATCAGCACTTTTCTTTCTTTTGTAAGTGATCAGTTGTTGTTGCTTTTGTTTTTCCAACTCCTGGGCTTTCTCTTGTGCCTTCTCATCCTCTGTTCATTTCCTTTCTTTTCTTTCACTGCAATACTCTCCCCCTTTTTGGATGCATTGGTGGTAGGGGTTTGTACCGCAGAAAGTGTCTTTTGCACAGCAGCATCAATCAGTGGTTGCAGAGTTGAGGAAATCCTCTCATCAATGGCTTTAGTAACAATTTCATTGATGATGGGAGTGATGAGAGGTATGGATTGTTGGAATACAGCAACCATCTGCTCTGGGGGGTTCTGTCCCAGAGAGATAGTGCCAAAAGCAGAGCTGGAGGCTCATTGGAGTGAGAGGGTAAAGTGTTTGGGGAACCTTCAACTGAAGGTGCCATATGTGGGTTGGTGGAGGCAGATGGTCTTTGGTCCTTAGAAGTTTTGGCAAGCAGCTCTTTGAGTCTGCTCACCTCCTCTTCCAGGATGGTGTTTTGGGCGATTACATCGTAAAAGAAGCCCAGGTCATCATCAGTAGATACTGAATCATCTGACCTCCTGATAGGATCAGGATGAACATGCACTGAGTGTAGCTCAGTTGTAGCATGTGCCCCTTTGTCTTGGTACTAGGGACTTCCTGCCTCAGGACTATGTCCGTCATCAGCAGTTGCCTCTGGTAAGGACTTAGTAATGGTACCAACTACAACCTGATCATATGCTGACACAGGAGAGGTGGCAGCCTTACCAGAAGTTCCAATCTCCATTGCTACACTAGGAGAAGGAACATTGTAACCCCTATGCTGTGGGTTCTCAGCTGCACTTTGATCCTCCCCTCAATGGTAGAGGTGTTCCCAGTAGTAAGTGGTATCTGGGGAGGGGGTGAGGAGTGCAACTGAGTCAGCACTTGTGCAACAAGCAATGTAGGACTTGGGGGGCGGTTGCATGGGGGAATGGGGTAGAAGCAGTGTGCACCTGGGGAGGATGGTGCTCTTCAATGGCAATCTCTTCAAGTGAGGAAGATCCCAGATGTGTGGGTACCCCTTGTGTGGTTGCTGCAGGCTCCTTTGAGAGGAATCCTGAGCGGCTATGGCTGGAAGAGTCCTTATATCCACTAGGGGGTTATAACCAGTGGATATATCCTGCGTTTGTGTTGCAGGGGCATCCTCAGGGGACTCATTTCCCTGAGTAGCCGTTTGGGTTTCTTTTTAGTGGGTTTGGTGGGGACTTTTGATTTGGAGGTGGTGGCTGTGGGTTCCAGCTGCGTGGGTTTGCGCAGCTTGGCAGCCAGTTTGAGTGAGTGGTCAGAGTTGTGCCGGGAGTATACTTCAGGCAAAACAGCCATAGCAGGGACTCCCAGGCCAACAAGTCCCTCAGCTTGAAGCTGGTTTGTAATTATCGCCATTATGAACCGCGGATATAATATCCAACGGTTAGCAGTTAGTTTTTGAGCCATATCCTTGAGCTCTGAAAAATTATTTCTGAAAAATTTAAAGGCTGTTGCTCAAGAATAGAATACATTACCTGCTGCCACTTTGTAGACATTTGATCCCAAGACGAAGTCTTAGGAGCCAAACAGACATTTACCATATGAAAGATTAGACGTTCAGCGTCATGGAAATGTTTCTGCAGTATAGTGGAGGCACTAAGGTTGCCCTGATATCCATGGTGGGCAAAGGATAAATCAGTTGTGCCCTTTGATATCCAGCAGGAGAAGTGGCATCATCCAGGTGTAGAGTTTGACGGAGTATATCGGGAGTGATGACCACTTCGTGTTGTTGACGACCGACCGGAGAGACGCTGTGTTGTTCTCCCCAGTGGTGAGGGTGACGTTCATCCAAAACTGTTTGAGGGATTCGGCATGAAGGATTGGATTGAGAAGAAATGCCGTTTTGTATTGGGACTGGACCATAAGATCAATAGCATTATCGAACTTAGCCCAGAATGGCGATTGGTGAGGTAAGCTACACAGTTGTGTCGCGGTTTGATTTGCATGGACGCCATTTAGAAGAGAGAAGTTTTGGAGAGATGAACGTTAGGTTGAAGAAGATGAAGCTCTGAAGGATTAGGTCAGGGATATTTATAGGGTACGGGTTAGAAAACGACTGAAGGATTTGGTGTTAGTCATCAGTAGTTTTAAACGACTGTTGACATGGTATTACCCTTTCAGACGTGGAAACAGCTGAAGTCGTGGTTTTAGGCATCAGTGGTTAGAAAACTACTGAAAGCCATGGTTTTGACTTCAGATGATGAAACAACTGAGGACTGGTGTTTGTCATCAGTAGTTGTGAAACTACTGAAGACAGTGGTTTTGTCATCAGTGTTGTAAACAGCTGAAGACTTGGTATTAGTCATCAGTAGTTATAAAATACTGAAGACATGGTTTTGCTTCAGTTGTTTAGAATGAAACAGCAGTTGTTGAAACAACCGAAGAGAAAGTTCTCTTCAGTAGTTTTCGTCAATTCATAGCCTTTCAGCTGTTTCATACTGTCCTCAACACGTACTCATCAGACTTTGCGTCTGCTTTTCAGGTGTTTCATAGGACGTCAGTACTTATCTGTTTATACTGATTTCAGTAGTTGTAACTACATCAGTAGTTGTAACTACATCAGTAGTTTGGAACAGATAAAGTACTTCAGTACTTGTGAGGCATTTAGCCGTCAGTAGTATAAAAACTACTGAAGGTGAAAGGACTCATCAGTACTTATATGTGACATGGGTACCAATGATCATCAGTAATTTTTACTGAAATCAGCAGTAGTTGTCACTTATTCTAGCTGCAGCATACCAAGCCTTAACACAAGGTTTTGGAAAGTAGAACTATCAAAGGCTTAGTAAAAATATCTGCAAGCTCATCAGCACTAGGCACAAACTTAGGATCAATCAGACCTTTTTCAAAGCAATCCCGAATAAAATGATGTCTGATCTCTATTGTTTGGTCCTAGAGTGCTGGACTGGATTTTTGACAATACACAGAGCTGAAGCACTATCCATTAATAATGGAGTCTTAGTCTTTGTAATGCCATAATCCAGAAGTTGGTTCTGAAGCCAGAGTACCTGAGAAGTACAACTTGCAGTAGCAATGTACTCGGCCTCAGCAGTGGATGTAGCAACAGATGTTTGTTTCTTACTCTGCCAAGAAATCAAACAGTTGCCTAGGAATTGACAACCACCAGAAGTTGACTTTCTAGTTAACTTGCACCCTGCATAGTCATTATCTGAAAAAGCAACTAATTGCAAGAGTGTCCAGTGGAATACCATAAACCCAGAGATTGTTTACCTTGCAAATATCTAAAGATTCTCTTGACTGCAATCAAATGAGACTCTTTAGGAGCAGCCTGAAATCTAGCACACACATGTAGCAAACATAATATCTGGTCTAGAAGCTGTTTAAATACATCAAGGACCCAATCATACATCTGTAAAGTGTTTCATCAACAGCTTTACCTTTCTGATCAGCATCCAGTTGTGTGGTGTTGCACATGGGAGTAGAACAGGGCTTAGAGTTTTGTAAATCAAACTTATTCAAAAGATCTTTTGTATATTTTGACTGATGAATAAAGGTTCCATCAGCCTTTTGTTTAATTTGCAAACCTAGAAAGAACTGTAATTCTCCCATTGCACTCATTTCAAACCTCTTTTTCATTATGTTGTAAAATCATCACACAATTGGGATCAGAGGATGCAAAAATAATATCATCAACATAAATCTGAACAAGTAGCTTATGCTGATCCACCTTCTTAATAAACAGAGTTTTATCAATGGAGCCTCTAGTGAAATTATTCTAAGAAGAAAAGTAGAAAGTGTCTCATACCAGGCTCTAGGAGCTTGTTTCAACCCATAAAGAGCCTTATCAAGTTTATACACCCATTCAGGATGTTTATTATCCTCAAAGCCTGGTGGTTGACACACATAAACTTCTTCCTTTATTTTACCATATAAAAAGGCACTTTTGACATCCATTTGAAAAACTTTAAGATTGTGGAAACAGCATAGGCTAAAAACAATCTGATTGCCTAGTCTGGCTACAGGGGCAAAGGTTTCATCATAGTCAATACCTTCTTCTTGTGAAAACCCTGTACAACCAGTCTAGCCTTGTTTTAACAAAAGCCCATTTTCATCAGTTTTATTCCTAAACACCCTTAGTGCCTATTGCACACTTACCTGGGGGAAGAGGAACCAGTTCCACACTTGCTGTTTCTTGAACTGAAGTAGCTCAAGCTGCATAGCTCAACCCATCCATTGTCTCTCAAAGCAACATGATAGTTCTTTGGCTCTAGCTGACTGATGAAGAGAGCATAGAAGCAGAAGTTAGACAATTGACTTCTTGTTGAAACACCAGCATTGATATCACCAATAATCTGAGACATGGGGTGATTCTTCAGTTCTTGATAAACAATGAGATCTGTGCAAGTGTTTGTAGGACCTTCAGCAGCAACAGATGTTGATGCAGACTCTTGAAACCAAGAATTAGATGGTAACTCAAAAGATGTAGAGGAAACAGAGATCTCATCAGCATTTGTTGTGGATGGAACTGCTGAAGCTACAGGAACATCAAATTTAGCAGACAAGGCAGTGGTCGCTAAACTTGAGTAGGTGAGTATTGATATTATCATCATCATCATCAATACCACCAGGTGGAAGACATGCTACAGAAGATGATTATCCACAGGATCTGCAACAACTGGAGGTTGATAAGGAACATATTGCAGTATGTCCAAATCAAACAACTCAACAGGGTTTTGTGGAATCTTGTCCAAAGGAGATTCATTAAACTTCACATGCAAAGTCTCTTCAACTATCTTTGTTCTGCAGTTGAAGACTCTGTATGCCTTGCAAGTAGATGAATAACCAACAAAATACCCTGCATCCACCTTAGGATCAAATTTATGGAGTTGATCCTTTGTGTTGAGAATTAAAATAGGGACACCCAAATGCTTTGAAAAATGAAATTAGAGGAGCCAAGTGATGGAGAACTTCATATGGAGTCTTCATCAACCTTTGATTTACTAAGACTCTATTCTGCACATAGCAAGCTGTGTTAACAGCTTCAGCCCAAAAGGTCAGTGGCAAACCAGAGTCAGCCAGCATGGACCTTGCAGCTTCAATTAGGGTCATGTTCTTTCTCTCCACTACTCCATTTTGTTCTGGAGCCTTGGGATGCTAAACTGCCTTTTGATTCCCTTTGAAACGATAGAAGTCATCAAGTGTATGGTTTCTGAATTCAGTTCCATTGTCACTTCTAATACACTTGACTGGAAGGGAATACTGCTTCTCAATATACAACACAAAGTGAATAACCTTCTGAGCAACCTCATCCTTTGAATGTAGAGAAAGAAAGTCCATACAAATCTGGAGTAATCATCCACAATTACCAGACAGTATTTCTCTTTTCCATGCTCATTACTCTCACAGGACCAAATAGATCCATATGCAGTAATTGCAAGCAGGCAGTGGACTTAGGCTCTTCAATAGGAGGGAATGAGACTTTGTGCTGTTTTCTTTTAAACAAGCAGTGCAGGTTTCATCACAGTGGAACTCCTTATTGGTAAGCCTCTACTACTAAACTATTATGGATAAGCTGATTCATGTTTTTGAAATTAACATGACCCAGCCTTCTGTGCCACAGTTAGATTCTTGAGAAGAGGCTTTGGAAAATAGGCAAGGATTGCCTCTGAGATCTATTTTCTTGGAAAGATCTAAGGCATACACTCTTCCTGTCCTGTGGCTCTCAGGAGAGTGTGATCATCCAACACCTTATCAATCAAATGCAGAACTTTGGATGACAGAATCCTACAGTTCTGACTGGTGAAAAGAGCCACATGGCCTTTATCACACATTTGACTGACACTCAAGAGATTGTACTTGAGATTTTCCACATGATTAACATCATCAAACTTGATTTCTCCATTGGAGACAAAGCCTTCCAATGATGTAACCCCTAGCTCATTGCCAAAAGAAACAAACCCCTTCTTTCCTTGAGAGTAGTCATGAAGAAGAGAGCTGTTCCCAGTCATGTGCATAGATCCCCCACTGTCTACATACCAGATGCTACTTTGGCATGTTGGAGAACCCTGCAATAATAAACAATCAGTTAGTTTTGGAGACCCAAACCTTTTTGGTTTTGGGCCTGGTCTCATCAACAGATGGTAAACTAACAGGTTTATTGGAAACAACAGCCTGAGAGGAAGAAGATGGTGAAGAAGAGGAATCCTTTGGCTTGGACCTCCTTTTCTATGGTTTCAACATAGGAGCATCTAATTGGTTAACTCTTCCCAATAGATGTTGAACCATCATAACATCTGTGTCTGATTTTGTGATAAAGCTTTCAGCTCATCAGACACATTGCCAGTGGAGTTTGATAAGTTCCTATGTTGCACCTTCTTCTTCTGAGCACTCTCAGCTGTACCTGTTTAACCCCTTCTTTTTGGATTTCTTTGAGGACTTAAGGGTTACAGGATTTGATGTTGCTGATACAAATGTGGTCTCAAACTCAGTTTTCATTTTTACCATTTTCTCTTTAATTTCTTCTTTATGTTTGAGTTTGGAACCTCTTTTGTACCAGCAATCATCTGTAAGATGATTCAACAAACCGCATACTTCACTGGTTTCTTCTTCATCTTAAGTTGATCATCAAATAAAGAGGGTGAAGCAACTGAAGACTTGCTCTTCAGTGCTTTGGAAGCATTGTTTGCTTTCTTGACTTCCTCTTTAGTAGTCTTCAAACTCTTTCTACTGACAGTTTTCTTCTTTTCAGTACTGGCAGTAGATGGAGTTTGAACTTCAGGTGTTAAATCCTGCTCTCTAGTCCTTTCAGGACTTCAGAATTAACTCCTGAGTTGAACAACTCATTGATCATGTGAGTGTCAGCAGTGGAACCATCAACATCAGTTGATAGGTTCTGAGAGGGCTTGATACGACTTCTACTTCTGATTGTGCTGTATCAGAAAGTAGATCACATGATGAGATGGATGGTTATTACTCTCACCATCAGATTCTACCTCTGCTCTGGGAGTAAAATCTGTAGGTGGAGCAGTGTGATTGTAACCAATGCCAAACTTCACATTGGAAAGCATATTGCTTACTAAGAAGCATTTCAAAACTTTGCATGATTGTACCCATCTATCACACTCTACCTAGGTAACTGCAAGGGTTTCTTTGAGATCTTTATACTTCTCTAGAAGTATCTCTTCCTAGCCTTATCATCAGTTATTTGGCATTTCAGTTTGTAAATCTCATCATTTTTATCATTAAGCACAGACTCAAATTCAGCTTTGCTTTCGGAAATTATTTGTTCTAGCTCAATGTTCTTGTTGATTAAAGCTACATTTGCTTCTCTAATAGATGCAAATGCTGCTATGCATGTTTCAGAACATAATTTGGCTTTTGCCGAGAGATACCTGTGATACCCTTGGTTGTAGAGACATAGTGGATGAAGTATCAGCAGAATCCAAAGCCATAAGAGCTAGATTTCCAAAAGGACTTTCACCACCATGTTGACCAGCACCTGAGAACAGGTGTCATAACCAGACAAGTCATCTGGTAAACTGCTCCAGTCAACAACTCCTGGGGTGAAGAAGCTGTGTTGTTGAGGTTGAGTTTGTTGATGAGATGGGAAGGTTGTGGTTCAGGAAATGCTTGTGGTTGTTGTGCAATTGGAGCTTGAACAGGATTTGGTTGAGGCATATAATAGCAGGGATAAGGATATGACATTTGACCCTGGGGAACAAAGTATGCAGGAGATCTAGGATGTGAATGATGACCAGAACCAGCAGGATGTTGCCCTCTGTTTTGTGGACTAGTACTAGGAAAAGTCACAAAGGGTGCAGAAGAGTTAGATCCAGTTGATCTACACTCCCTTGCAAAGTGTCCCAGCCTTTGGCATTTGTGACACCTCAACTACTCTTGTTAAAACCAACTTTGGTTTTGCCAGAGAGTCCAGGAAATTTCCTGCCAGTTCTCTTATAGAACTTCTGAGATCTGATATTAATCAATGCCATTTGGCTCAGAATATCCATCTCTTCTAGATCATCATCAGCTATTCCTTTCAGATCATCCATAATGAAGCATAAATTGTCACTATTACTGCCAGAATGACTCTCAATATGACAAATGCATGATCAGAACTATTGAAGAGAAATCAATATGCTCATCATAATTGCTTTCAGATGCAGCATATTCTGACTCTGACCAACCAAGGCAGTATTCCTGGTACAAAGTCATCAATGAGCTTTCTGATGAGGACAGTTTCCTCTTCTGCTCTATCTCTCTTTCAAATGTAAGCAGTTTCCTATGAAGTTGGGTGAGAGATAGGCTATCCAGATTTGCACTGGAGCGTAGGACAATAGTGTATGTGTCCCATCTCTCAGGCAGTGATCTGAGGAACCTGTTGTTCGTCTGGCTATTGGTGCATTCCTGTTTCACCATTTTCAGCTCAGATATCAAGCAGGAAAAACGCTCAAACTGTTGAGTCAGTGTCTCACCCTTTCTATGAGAGAATGTCTCATATGTTGGGCAAGGATTTCTCTATTGTTTGCTAAGACCTCATCTGTGCCACCGAATTGTTCCTTCAGGGCATTCCAGAGATCATGAGCAGTTTCATGATGCATAAGCCTGAATAGATTTCATTAGGCAGTGCCATGGCCAGAATTCCATGGGCTTTAGCATCAATCTCAAATAGTTTCCGATCTTCATCAGAGTATTGTTCCTTCTTCTTCGGAACCATTTGATTGGTTTCCGGATTGTTCACCATAGGCTTATGTGGTCCATGTACCACAGATGTCCAACAACCTGAACTGTTAACAGACAGGTGATGAAGCATTCTTCGTTGCCATATGTTATACTCGGTCCTAACAGCATCGGAGGCTTGGTTGAGGAAGCAGTATTGTGAGGATCATTAGAAGGAGTCGTCATCTCAGATTCAATCAAATTCGATTAAGCTAAAACAGATTTAGAACAAAACGCAACAACCAATTGAACCAAAAGATCTCAAAATAAATGAACGAAAGCGACAGAAATTCAATAATCTATAACCAGTTCTTGCGAATACGCTAATTCAATCAAACACAGATATCAATTAGCAGTTTCAATGATCAATTGTTAGATCGATCAATGATTAACCTGCTCTGATACCACTTGTTAGGATCAGTGATCTACGTTTGATTGATTTGAGAGTATAGCAGCGGAATTCAAACAATGAATTAGCCGATTCACAAGAATGAAATGATATTCAATGAAGAACAAAGACGGTTATAGAGAGAGAATTCTGCAAATATATTTCATTCAATATTCGCTTTCGTGGTAACAGAATGTCACAATTACAAATTAGGTCGACACCTCTTATATAAGAGATGTGACGTCTGCTGATGTCACTTGATAGTGACATCTAACAGAATTATTCCAACTGAAACACAACTACTGAAGATATCAAAACAGCTGACATCTCCTTACAAAAATGCTAAGTGTTATCAGTTGTTATAACTACTGAAAAACATAAAACTACTGAAACTACAACGACTGAAGAACAAGCTCTTCAGTCGTTTTACAAAACTACTAAAAGTAAAAACATAAAACTACTGATATCACAACTACTGAAGAAGTACTCTTCAGCTGTTGTAACAAACTACTGAAACTTCAGTACTTGATCTTCAGACTTGAACTTCAGACGTTTCATCAGCTGATGAATTCAGTAGATATCATCAGCTGATGTCTTCAGTCTTTGTCTTCAGACTTTGTACATCAGTTGTTGATCTTCAGCACTTGTAAACTCTTCAGCTGTTGTACTTCAGTACTTTGGTCTTCAGCTTCAGCACTTGTGTTCTTCAGCTGTTCAGCTTCAGCACTTGTGTTCTTCAGCTGTTCAGCTTCAGCACTTGTGTTCTTCAGCTGTTCAGCTTCAGTACTTGTCTTCAGCTGTTGAACTTCAACACTTTAGTCTTCAGCTGTTGAAGTCTTCAATACTTGATCTTCAGCTGTTGGAGTTTTCAGTACTTGTCAAACTACTGATGAGGCTTTCAGCAGTTGTTGTGATATCATGTGGGACTTAGAGGTTTTCTGATCTTGGCTCATTGGTTCTTTTGGTCCAACAACACTTAAGCAAAGCAAGATACCTATTGTCAAAATCCGTTGGAATTCACGACGTGGACCGGAATTCACATGGGAACGAGAAGATCAAATGAAGCTTAAGTACTCTCAACTATTCGAAAGAACGATGCCAGCAGACGAAGGTATTGATTTAAATTTCGGGACGGAATTTCTTTCAACATGGGGATGATGTGACAACTCATCCAAAACTCACTCAATTTTGATTATGTGTGCCAATGCAGTAGACCAGTGATGGAACACTCTCACCATGTAACACAATTTTCGGGATGAAAATTCTTTCAACATGGGGATAATGTGACATCCGGTAAATTTCCGTTACCAAATCTGTTAGTTCCGTTAAGTCTTGCATACACGTGTCGTAAACATACACTAGTTGTCGTTTAACGTTGGTGACCTAATAATGATGAATAATGTTAATTTATTGATAATCTAATTGATTATGTGATTATTGTGTTACGTTTATGTGTTTGCATGTTTTAAAATGTTAATTAGAAAATTAATCGCGTAACGCGGAAACGTGCCTATTTATTCGTATGTCTTGTGTTTTTATAAAGATAAAATATATAATGATTTTAATTAGTTTATATCTTTATATTATTAAGTTAAAAGCACTTTACAAAGAGTTTAAAACCTAGTTTTTATAAAATACAAATTACAAGGGCTTAAAGGGTAAATATGGAAATTAAAATTAAACAAAACACCCAAACCCTAATCCCCACCCCCCATTCGGCCGCAACCTCCTTTCCCAACCTCTTCCCACTTCAAAATCAGCCTAGAACAAGCAAGAATCTGTGATTTTGGTTCGATTACAAGGCATACAATGCGTAGGAATCATCAATTGCAAGTTAACACACGTTTAAAGGTTAGATTTTTACAAGTTTTGTGGGTTGTTCATGGTGGCCGAACCCTAATTCGTTTGCGGGTCTTCATGGGGTCGAAATTGATGTTGTTTGAGGATGTTAGTATGTTAGTTGGATTGAATACATGTTGTTTAACGTTGATTATGTATGAATTGTATGTTTCTAGTGGATTGATCATGAACTTTGGTTTTATGCAAACCCTAATTCGAAATTAGTGTGATTATGGATAATTGATGATTGTTTGACGAATGTATGATGATTTGTAGGTTGTATGAATGTTAGGATACGTTGATCTTGCAAGAAATTGATGAATTGAAGTTGGTGTTCATAGCTTGCTAATAATAGTAACTTATTTTGCATGTAGTGTTGAATTATTGATGAATTGATGTTATGTATGTGTTCATGGTGATGATTAGATGTTAGATTGTTGTTGTGATCATTGGAAATTCAAGAACACATGTTATAGTTCATACATTACTAAAATAGTAACTTTTTAGGATAGGAATTGATGAGTTATGATGTTTGGATGTTGTTGATCATGCTTAGATGTTGATATGAACTTGAATTGGTATATTATTAATAATTCATGAATGCATTGGATGTTTAATAGGTTTTGGGATGTGCTTTCCCAAAAGAGAAACTTTATTTGCACAAAGATTGATGGATGATAGTTTGAACATGTTTGGGATGTTAGGAACATGTTAGTAAGTTCATGGATGAATTCTAATGTGATAAAACATGTTAAATTAGTTGTATAGGATGTTTGGATAATCAAAGGTGATGTTTGGACTTTGATGATCATGTATGATGTTGATGTTGATTAGTAGTTAGGACATCATGTTTGGGGACTGGAGATTGATTGTTGTGATGTTGTTGAATGCAATGTACATGGCTAATTAATATGATTATGATCATCATACACGCATGCGAATCTAAGGCCCCTACTTAGTAGGATTGGCAGGGTTTAGGATGTGAAGTCGTGAGTGGCTTCACATGGCATGTGGTGAGTGGTTTGATCTTTGTGTGACATGTTAGTTGTGTTATAACTAGTAGACATGTTAATGTTCTAGATTCGCATGACTTGTATGATACTTGGTTGTATGATAATCTAAGTGATACACCTGGTTAATATAGCATACATATGATCTATTTGAATGTTAACTATGTATGATATATGTGTATGATTACTTGAATGGTTTACAACACATAAAGTCATCAACGGGTCAAACGGGTCAACTTGGTCAAACATGTCTGTTTTGTCTGAAATCTTGAGTCCTTGGTTGTAGTGTATTTAGGGTTTCACATGTTCTCTATTTACACGTACTCACGTACTTATATGATCTAGGTAACCACTAAAGGTTGTCTGTCCATTCTGTTTGTCAAGTAGAACTCTAAGTGTCTATTACGCGTATCAAGTGAGTTCATGCCCCACTCTTTAGTTAATCTCTTTTGGGGGAGATAGCATACTGGTAAATCACAAACAATTTATATATTCAAGTTGTGTATATATTATATAGTGTTGATATCATGGAAAAGTCCTCACACTTTCGAATTGTTCATATTGAATAGCGGGGAAATTTGGGTAGTACTACTGGGTCTGACAAGCCCCACCTGTGTGACTCGAGGTCAACCGGGTGCAATTTGTCCTATTGAACATTGTCACGACCTGTTAATTCGTGAGAGGAGGCAACAACGTAACACAGTCAGCTTCAATTGCGAAATCACTATGAAATAATATTTATTGTTAATGGACTAGCTATCTGTTACAATGCACTACTTTTATATCTATGTTGTTAAACTGTTTATGTTTGATTATCACTCTTGAACTCACCAACCATTGTGTTGACATTTTAGTATGCTATTCCCAGGTCATTAGCTTGCTTGTCATAGGAGCACTATATGGTTCACTTGCATTCTAAGACTCGGTCTTCAAGGTATTTTTTTAGTATTTTAATGAATAATGTTTACTCTTTTGGGTTGGCACATGTTTTTGCCATAGTTTACACTTTTATTTCTTTGGGTTGTTTTTCAAAACGCTTCCGCACAGTTTAAAGTTTGTACTTTGGTTGATTTTATTTAAGTTATGGCATATAGAGTCGTTCTGAGTAACTATTGACTGTGATCCTGGTTTGTTCACATGCCTCGCGGTAAAACTACGCACGTGGATTTTGAGGGTGTGACACACATGGTATTTTCTAAACTGTTCTCCAATTGTTTTGTAAGATACTTACAAACTTTAATAAATAAAAATGAAAATATGTTTTTTTTCTTAATCTTCAAATCATAACTATAAATTGATTTATTTTTTAGGTTATCTCTAATTTTAAAATAAACATGAAATTCAATTTAGAAAACTTAAAAGAAGTTTATTCCGTCAAAATTTTTATTTCTATTTTAATAGTATATTTATGAATTTCAAATGATTACATTCGATTTCATTTTAACTTCAAATCATATTCACAAATTAGTGAGGTTTTCAAGTTGTCACTAAAATCATTTCAAAAACATAAAACCTTTAATTGATTAAACAAATCTATTTCTACTTTTGTGGATTTTAAATTTTAAATTTAAAATTCTCTCCACTCTCTCCCTCTTTTTCTATGTAATTGATACGGTATTTACTTAACTTTGATTCACTTTAATTTTTACATAGCTTTATAAAGCCAAATCAGAAAACTATGTTGAACGATGTTGATGTTAAGGTTTAAAGCTTTACCATTAAGGTTAGTATAATACGAGTCTGAAAGCATCAAAGTAAGCAAAACTTTAATGAAACCTATTTATAAAATGATAGTTGTTAATAGGCAAATTATGTATTTCCATCTAATATATATTTTAGCAATTATCATAACTTGCTTGAGTAAATGGTTAACTGTTTTGATAAGTTTTTTAAACAACGTTCATGTTTTATGATAAGTTGTCCTACTCTCAATATAGCATAAAATAATTTTAAGTATGTTAATAGTCCACATAAAAATTTACATTGTTTACAATAACAATATTGTAAAAATGTAATAGTAGTTTCTGAACATTTCATTGACTTTCTCTATTCAATTATGTTAAGGATAGAACTATCTCAGAAAATGAAATAATCGGTATGAAACTTACATAATAGTAACCAAATGTTTTAATTTGGTCATTGAAGTTTAAAAAATTTTCAAATTAAACCACTCGACTTTCATGTTTTATCTAGATTAAATGTTTTAACCTGTTTTTTAATATGTTTTTCTTTTTAGTTTCAGTTAGAAAATCTTTTTTTATGCTGATGCGGATTTAAGAATATTATTAAAAACAAAAACATTATCTTTTGGGACTTGTAGAAATACTATGTCAAGGACCGTAAAGGAGTCCTTTTAAATGAAGCTCATCAAAACATTACATGCGCACATATAAAATATCTTGTTGTTTTGTCTTGTGTTATTTGAATATCGCGTATATGGATTTATTTGTTGTATCTCTTTTTAATTAACTTCATAATGCCCATAATTGACGTTATGTAGTGGAAATATTCAAGGTAGAGTTGAGCTCAAATCTATGCTTTCTCACATGTCTTATATAATGTCATAATGTAATGTATTGTTTCATATTATGTTATATCATACAACCACATAATATATTTCACAAATGTAAAGCAGAGACAATGAAACAATATAATCTTATCTCCACAATAACCGCTTACTTCCCTACACTAGTGAATGTGATTTGGTGATTTCAATATCATATTGAGTTGAAAATTTGTGTCTCATGTGCCAATGCCCATCAGATATTTGTGTTTCCCAAGCATTGGTTATATCCAGATAAAAAATTTACCCTTGATTAAAAATCTCATTACTCAAAACCTTATCTTAAGTTTATCATAAAAAAACGAAAATAAAATATCCAATACCATCTATATTTTAAATTATTCAATATATTTAATAATCAAGTTTCAACAACTAGTCATTTTATTCTTATGATCAGAGTGTCTATATAGTTTTTGATATGAGTAGAAGGCCATTGGATAGGTTTCTGGTCATTAAGTGTGTATCATATAATATCATACCCATCCAACCCCACGAACATTATAAGAAACAATCTGGTATATAGTCCGTACCCAAAAGCTCATTTCAAATGTTTATGATTTTCGTTGAAATTAACTTTTTTCTAGCATTCTAGCGTACATTTGAAACGAGTTGAATGAATCATACCAAAAGATGATTGAAAAAAAACTTGATCCTGAACTACAGAAAAACTTGGATGCTAAAACTTTCGACCTTTAAAACAATATTGTTAGCTTAGTAAAATAGTAAACTTGTATCTACTGGTCAACACAAATTTGTATTTTATTAAAAAGTGTTTTGTGGCTTCCAAAAATCATAAATGAGTTACCTCTAGGAACCACTGCGACTCTACGAACAACAATACAGTTGTCCCTCGTGCAGATGATGCCCACTTAACCTACTACGTGCGAGTGCGTGCGGATTACTTATAATATACTTAGACTTATGTTAATTGAATCAATCAAGGTGCTTTAATCTTTTTTAAGTTGATAAAAACTTATTTTCTCTTCTTTCCTAATTATTCTTCCTTGCAAAACCTTTTTTATTAAAAATTTGGGTGTCTATAAATAGTTAAAATCAGTTATATTGTTAACCCGAAGTAAGTTGGTTAGTTTCGTGAGTTTATATCCAAACGGTTTGGTTTATGGTTCAGTTATGTTGATTTGCTGGTTTAGTAATATGCAATTAAAAACCAACCAAACCTAACCGGTTGTTAACTTTTGATGTTTATATATCTTTTTTTTAGTTTTTGAAATACGTAGTCATGTTAATCTATATATATAATCATGAACCATTTTTATCATTAATAAAAAAATTAATACAAACTGTAAAAGGACATTTAGTAAACAAAAACATTACTGTTAATAAATATATAAAAAAGAATGGATAAATGAAGAGCAAACTGTACTTAACCCGACAGATGAAGAATCGTCATGACAAAACATAATCTTCTGTTTGTGAATATTGCTTCATCACAAAGCATCTGATATCTCTTTTTCCAAAAATAACCAAACCAAAATAATACGCTTATTCTTATAAAAAAGCACAACTCTTGATGCCTTATGTACAACCTGTTACACCTATTTCCACCATTAAACTAGCTCAACACTGGCTGCAAGAAGATGAATACATTGCATATTGTCTTCTACATACACAAAAACAATATAAAACTATAAACTTTCAACATGAATCAAAAGTTTAACAAGTTCTTACATTACAAATCATTACACAATCATATGTATGTCATCTTAACATCAAACACAAATCAAGAAACTGTAAAAACGATGATATCAAAGAATTTGAACCTGAACATATATCGATGACTTTCAGCTTACACATATTGTGATCTTCGGTGTTAGAACGACGCGCGATTGCTACCATTGTTACTCCAATAAGCATCATTTGGTAATTGAATTGAGTTCAGTAGATTTGGTGGCATGGGTTGAAAAACCGCCGGATCTGAAAGCAGTTGTTGGTGGTGTTGCGATGGTGGGGCGGTGATGGCTCCCGGAATTCCGAGAGTGCCACCGGGGATTGGCAAAGCGGTTTCTTCATCCCCAGTGGCAGTCTTTCATAGGCTGCGTTGCTGAAAGACGCAGCCATGATGACCACCGGCCCCACGGCCAGAAGTGTTCCCACCACGCTACCGCCCACCACCTGCCCCTGACCGCCAGCTAAGTAAACAGTCAAGCCAGTAGCGGCAGGTGGTGCTGGCGGCGGCAGGAAAGATCCTGTCAAAGATAGGATCTCAAAACTCCCGTGCAGTGTCAAAACTGCCTCTGAGGAGGTAGGTTGTCGGAGCGTCACGTTTGTGACGCTCCCATTCCCACTCAAGATACACACACCACGTTGACGGCGGTGTGCAAAGGTGTTGATGCTGTCCATCACATCGCATCCGTCGCACACCTCCATCACATGGGTGCGCAGCGCATTCGCGCTGTCTTTAGTGATTATTATTGGTGGTTTAGGTTTGTTCTTTGATCCAGAAGGACGACCCCGGGGCCTTCTTCCCATATGATCACCTTCTCTACCTTCACCACCGCCATCGCCGCCGCCACCACCACCACTGTCGTTTTCTTCACGTTCTCTTTTCTGACCACCAATGTTCAAACCACTGGTTCCACTTTGTTCATCTTCTGTATTATGTTGCTGAAACTGGTGCAAATTGAAGTTTCTTGTATGAAAAGGAAGTGGAAGAGTGTGAGGCGAGGCCGGATCCATCGCCTCCGATCAGCTTCTCCGGTTCAAGAACCAGTTTCCGGTCACCGTATTAACCTAAATCGAACTAAAAAGAACTTAAAGATGAAGGTAAACTAGGGTTTCGAACAGGTTTAGATGAGTTGATGTTTAAGGTTCTTCTGGTGTTATGCAGATAGGACTAATACTTTTGAAGGGGTGTATGAATTGAAGTGAATTTTTGGTTTCCATGAGTATTAGAAGGAAAATAAGATGTATAAGATTAGGGTTAGGGTTGAAATGAGATGGGATAGAGGATTGGGGTTGACATAATTGTGTTCAAACTTATCTTTATCTTTAGATATGACACCAGATTTGAAGTATATATGGGTTTTTCTATGAGGTCAGAAACTAATATTTATGTGATTAAATTGATGCCAACATTTTATGGGTTTTACTTTTATTTATTTATATATATATATATTATATAATATATATATATATACATGTATATATATACATATATATATACATACATATATATATACATATATATTATACATATATATATACATATATATATATACATACATATATATATATATATATATATATATATACATACTTATATAGATATGTATATATGTATGTATATATATATATGTATATATATATATATGTATATATATATATATATATATATATATATGTATATATATATATATATATATGTATATAAAAGAGAAGTTGCTTTGGTGTTTACTGTATAGAGTTGATTGAATACTAAGAACCCTAATATAATATATAATTATAGGGGTGGGATATAAATAATATAAAATTTTAAATTTTCCGGTCACTAATGTTTTGCTAACTCTAAACCATGAAAATACCTCTCATTCCTCTCCCTATTAAGACATACAAGCTTTGAAACATGATATACAATGTGTGAATGGGTGTGTGGAACAAAGTATTTATTATGTTCATGTTCGTGATCAATCTATTTAAATCTGTTGTCATGTTGTTGCTCAAGGGAAGTGGGACAGTGTTCTCTCTTGATATTGAAGGCCACTAGGTTCCCATCTTGCTATCGTGCTTCCCCTATGTTCCCTTTATATCTTATAATTACAGGAAACACGTTGTATATATATTCTGTTTAATATGAAGAGACTATCAAAACCATAGAAATTATAAAAATCCTTAGTAAACATAAATAATACGTGAAAAAAAGTGATTGGTCAATTTTAGGGCTGTCAAATTTTTACATGAATCTATTAACACGACACGACACGAAGTCAATAGGTTTCGTGTTTGAGCATAACAGGTTTCATGTCACTAACAAGTCGATACGTTACAGACACGATAAAAATCATGTCTTAACAGATCAAACACCTGTTAACCTATTAACGCACATGTTAAGACCTGTTTATATTTTTAGCTTATTAAAATAGTTAATATATGAATATTTATGATATATGTTATTATTTTTCATGTTTAATGTAAAACCCTTTTCCTTTGCACTGCTAATCAATCGAATAAGTCTATCACAGTACTACCGACCGAGTCCCTGGCCTCCGCATGAGCCCTCTTCGTACTCAGTATATTACCTTATTAAACTATGTTATCGGTTATAATAGATCTTTTATTTGACTTTTGTTTCAAAATATCGAGAATTATCATGCTAAAGATTATGGTATATATTCAAGATTTTGATTGATTTTAGTCAATTTTTGTTTCACTAAACATGTGATTTTATCGTGTCTTTTAACAAGTCTTATTTTGTAACTTGTTTCTAAACAAGGTTTGTGTTTGTGTCTAGAAAAAAATGATACGATTAGTTATCGTGTCGTGTTCGTGTTAACACTTATCATATTCGTGTCTTATAGTGTTCATGCCTTATGGTGTCGTGTTTGATTTGTTATGACAGTCATAGTCAATTTTATGTATAGTTTTATGTCTAATAGCATGAAGGATGTCCATATTTTACAGGCACAGAGATCCGATAAGATATAAAAAACACAGGCACTCGTGTCGTATGCAGTTTAATAAAGTATAGATTACGATCATACTGACTCGTTTCCAAATATAATTAAATATATGTTAAAACATAGAGTAACTCAAATTTGTACCATCGAACATATACATTTTATATTTGACCCCGCTTATTGTAGAATTTTTTTTCACATCAAAACGTAGGCAAATGTGGAAACAAATATTATCTCAAAACGTATATACAAGTATGCACATAAACGTTTTATATTTGACTGGATACGTACCGACACCTAAACTAAACACTTTAAAAATCTAAGGAGGTTAAAGTAACATTTTACAATCTTTTAAAATGTGTTTGGATATGAAAGTTTGAAAGTTATTTAATTAGAATGTTTAATAAAAATTCCATAAACAAATTATTAATATATTATTTAATAGTCAAATTAATAAATATTATTATTATTATTATTATTATATTATTGTAAAATCATACATCAATTAATATATATACATATATATGTATATATGTGTGTGTATACACACACATATATATATACATATACATATATATATATATATATATATATATATATATATATATATATATATACATATACATATACATATATATACACATATATATATACACATATATACATACATATATATGTATGTATATATATAATGTATATATATATGAGAGTGATTAAATGAAAACCATGTTATAATTAAATACCCTGAAAACCATCACTGTCCAATTACATAACTTATCATTGATTTGACTTTTTGATTGTTTAAATTATATTTGAGTAAACTTCAATCCTATTTTTTGAGGTCAATATATATATATATATATATATATATATAATATATATATATATATATATATATATATTATATATATATATATATATATATATATATATAATATATATATAATATATATATATGCATATATATACATATATATATATATATATATATATATAATATATATATACATATATATATATGCATATATATATATATATTATATATATATATATATATATATATATATAATATATATATATATATATAATTTAAACACCAAGGAACGACAATGAAGCAAAACGATTTACATATACGTAACTTGTATGAGTTACATATACATAACTCTTAGTTGTGGTAACACGTGCTTAGATATAAAAAAACCCTTATATATACAGAACTTTTAGTTTTATACTTTGTAACACGTACTTACATATATGTATCCCCTGGTTTTCATTTATATATGATTTTCAAAAAATCACTCCCCTATATATATATAAATCGAATTGAACAGTCAAACCGTTAATCAATTTTGTTTACATCTATATAACACCTTTATACCATCAGTTACCTAGAAATTTCAACCAGATCGGATTGCGATCATCCCCAACTCGACCAAACCGAACCGTGATTATCCCCACCTCCGACTAAAACAACTATTATTAAAGACATTTATTAAACAATTATTATTAATATATTATTTTAAATAAACAATTATTATTAATATATTATTTTAAATAAACAATTATTATTAAATTATTATTATTATTGTTCAATTACATATAAACTAAATTTATGTCGAAACATTATGCAACTCGGTTTTTTACCGTCAAATGAAAACATATATTTTTGTTTGACACCAAGCAATTCCAAACAAATGTCGAGGCGAATAGCAACTCAAAACATACAAAAACGAAAACATTTTATATTTTATTTTATCCGACTCAATTCTAAACAAATTTAAGTCAAAAAGTTTACGAACATCGAAACCAACTAAACTCAATCATTAGTCAACTTTAGTAATCTTACGTATACATATAAAACTAAACTGAACGGTAAGGGGAAAACAACAACATCAATTAAAAACATTATAGTTACTAACAATAGACAGTTTTGACAACATAAATTATAAACTTTGATTGAAAAAAATAATAACTCGCACACACTTTTGGGGTGGTTTCCAAACAATTAAAAAAAAATAATAGTATGACTGTTTATTTCTATTTTTCATTTAATATATAGGTAATTTCATACATATGAAATAATGGTAGAACTTTTTAAAAGGCTTCAAATACGGGGGAGTGCAATCTATGAAAGGGAAAAAGAAATTTCGAACTTTTTTTGGAAACAATTAGTATAGCCTTTGATATTTAAATCGATTGTTTTCAAGAACTCTTTATCTTTAAAGACTTTGTTATCTTCCTCAAGTAATAAATGTGACACGTTCTTCTCCTCAGAATCTCTTTTCAACTTTATATAACTCATATCTAAAACAAAAATCAACCTATACACACCTTCGTAGTTTATAGGATTTTTATTTCACCAAAAGTTAGAAGACAAGACAAGACATGACACAAGATTCAATACGGAAATAAAATCTCATGTTATAACAAGTGAGAAATTTGAAGATCTTGATTGAATTTTAATTTTTCCTTTATTTGATCAAGTTCGATGCCCTATCTAGCTCGTAGGAAATCGAACAATCTGAAGGTTTGTGTTTACATTTATTAGAGTAAATAATAAACTTTATATTATAATTAGTTAAATTACAGACAGGGTTCTTTTAAAAAATTGCATTCTTTATCATTTACTAAAAAAATTCTTACTGATTTGGTACTTTTCATTAACGGAAGTTTAGTTTGTAAGTTAATTCACCTCATGTGTTATACACATGAGGGTATCTTAGTATTCTTACCTCTAAAGGATAACTTTTTGTAGTAGTAGTAGTAATAGTATTATTATTATTGTTGTTGTTGTTGTTGTTGTTGTTGTTGTTGTTGTTATTGTGTTGTTGTTGTTGTTGTTGTTATTGTGTTGTTGTTGTTGTTGTTGTGTCGTCGTCGTTACTATTATTATTACTATTACTATTATTATTACTATTACTATTATTATTACTACTATTATTATTATTACTATATTGTTACTATATTATTATTAGTAGTATTATTATTATTAATATTATTCTTATTATTATTGTTATTGTTGTTATTATTATTGTTATTATTGTTTTTATTATTGTTATTATTATTCTTATTATTATTGTTCTTATTATTATTGTTCTTATTATTGTTCTTATTATTGTTGTTATTGTTATTATTGTTTTTATTATTATTGTTCTTATTATTGTTGTTACTATTATTGTTATTATTATTTTTATTATTATTGTTCTTATTATTGTTTTTATTATTGTTATTATTATGTTGTTATTATTGTTGTAATTATTATTGTTATTATTATTGTTGTTATTATTGTTGTTATTATTGTTGTTATTATTGTTGTTATTATTGTTGTTATTATTGTTGTTATTATTGTATTATTATTGTGAGCGGCGGTGATAGGTAACAGTGGTGACCGGCGGTGATAGATGTGAAAATAATGTATCTATACACACACACACACACACACACACACACACACATATATATATATATATATATATGTGTGTGTGGTGTGTGAGTTATATAATATTATTTTAATTAAATTACACTAGTGGTCCCTCTAGTTTACATAATAAGTCATTTAAGGTGAAAAGACCAAAATACCCTTATATTTAACAGAAAATCTAACGTCTGATAGTGTTAATACTCAAACTTGTTACAAAATTAAAAGTGAGTACTCAAACTTGTTACTTTTTTTGCTTAGTACCCAAACTTGTTACTTTAGATAAACCACAAGGATTATTTATGTAATTAACTCTTGTTATTATTATTGTTCTTATTATTGTTCTTATTATTGTATTATTATTGTGAGCGGCGGTGATAGGTAACAGTGGTGACCGGCGGTGATAGATGTGAAAATAATGTATCTATACACACACACACACACACACACACACACACACATATATATATATATATATATATGTGTGTGTGTGTGTGTGAGTTATATAATATTATTTTAATTAAATTACACTAGTGGTCCCTCTAGTTTACATAATAAGTCATTTAAGGTGAAAAGACCAAAATACCCTTATATTTAACAGAAAATCTAACGTCTGATAGTGTTAATACTCAAACTTGTTACAAAATTAAAAGTGAGTACTCAAACTTGTTACTTTTTTTGCTTAGTACCCAAACTTGTTACTTTAGATAAACCACAAGGATTATTTATGTAATTAACTCTTGTTATTATTATTGTTCTTATTATTGTTCTTATTATTGTTATTATTATTGTTCTTATTATTGTTATTATTATTATTATTATTATTATTATTATTATTATTATTATTATTATTAATATTATTATTATTAGAGTTAATTACGCAAATGGTCCTTGTGGTTTATACAAAAGAATATGTTTGGGTACTAAGGGTATTTTGTAACAGGTTTAGGTATTGTGTTTTAATTTTGTAACGAGTTAAGGTATTAAGACTAAATGACGTTAGTTTTTCTGTTAAATACAAGGGTATATTTTTCTTTTTAATTTACAAGGACTACTAGTGTAATTAAAGGGATTGTTGGTGCCATTTATTATAAATGAAGGTGTGTTTTTGTAATTTCATACACACACACACATACACACACACACACACTATACATATACACATATACACATATACACCAGCGGTACAACCACCGGCGGCCACCACCGCCGGCAGCCCCCCCACCAACAGCCACCACCACCGGCAGCCCCCACCACCAGCGGCCACCACCAGCGGAAACCCCTACCACCAGCGGCCACCACCACCGGCAACCCCCACCACTAGCGGCTACCACCACCGGCAACCCCCACCACCAGCGGCCACCACCACTGGCAGCCCCCACCACCAGCGGCCACCACCACTGGCAGCCCCCACCACCACCGGTCACCACCACTGCGCTGAGCAACGACCATCAGTGACTGCTCACCCCCACATCATTCCCGCCACCGTAACATCATCATCACTGTCGATGCATCATCACCACCGCACCATCACCATCAACACATCATCACCACCATCGCACCACCGTCCTCAAATTCATCTCTACGATTGCACTATCATCATTTAGGGTTCAGATCTCAATTGACGGCGACGATGGTGAGTGGGTGTTCGGAAGGTTGGCGATTGAAGGCGAACGAAGGGTTATTGACGGCGACGATGGTGAGTGGCAGGTGGCGATGATAGTGAGGGTATAAACAGAGGAGGGAACTCAAAGAAGTGATGGAGAAGATGGTGGGGTGGTTGGGGTTGGGTTTTTCCCCCCTAATATTTGATAGTTAATTACACAATGGTCCCTGAATTAAAAAAAAGAAATAAAACTACAAAGGTGGTCCCTGAATGGGTACTTTTGTCAATTCATTAAAAATTAATAGAAAAACTAACGTCTGTTAGTCTTAATATGTGACATCCGGTAAATTTCCGTTACCAAACTCCGTTAGTTCCGTTAAGTCTTGTATACACGTGTCGTGAGCACACTAGTTGTCGTTTAACGTTGGTGACCTAATAATAATGGATAATGTTAATTTAATGTGAATCTAATTGATTATGTGATTATTGGGTTATGTTTATGTGTTTACACGTTCTTAAAAGGTTAATTAGAAAATTAATCGCGTAACGCGGAAACGTGCCTATTTGTTCGTATGTCTTGTGTTTTTATAAAGATAAGATATATAATGATTTTCATAAGTTTATATCTTTATATTATGAAGTTAAAAACACTTTACAAAGAGTTTAAAGCCTAGTTTTTATAAAATACAAATTACAAGGGTTAAAAGAGTAAATATGTAAATTAAAATTTAATAAAACAACTCCAAACCCTAGCCAACCCCCCCTTCGGCCGCGATCCCTCCCCCACACCTCTCCCTTTGCGAAATTCAGCCAAGAACAAGCATCAAAACATCAATTTGATTCGATTACAAGGCATACAACACGTAGGAATCATCAATTGCAAGTTAATACACGTTTAAAGGTTAGATTTTTCATGTTTTTGTGAGTTTTTGTTTAGGGCCGAACCCTAATTCGTGAATTGGCCTTCATGGGGTCGAAATTGATGTTGGTTGGTGATGTTAGTATGTTAGTTAGATTGAATACATGTTAGTTAACGTTGATTATGCATTAATTCTATGTTTTTAGTGGATTGATCATGAACTTTGTGTATGAAACAAACCCTAGTTCGAAAATGCTATGATTATGCATGATGGATGATTGTTTGATGAATGTATGATGATTAGTAGGTTGTATAAATGTTAGGATACATTGTTTTTGCAAGAAATTGGTGAACTGAAGTTGGTGTTCATAGGTTACTAATAATAGTAACTTTATTTTGCATGTAATGATGATCTAGTGATGGAATGATGTTATGGATGTGTTCATGATGATGATTAGATGCTAGATTGTTGTTATGAATGCTAGAAATCTTTGAATGGATGTTGTTGATTCATAGCTTGCCAAAAGTAGAAACTTTTGTTTATGAAGATTGTTAGATTATGGTGATTAGGTAATGTTGATCATGTCTAGATATTGTTATGAGCTTGAGATGGTATAATTATGATGAATTCATGAATACGTTGGATGGTTGATAGATGTTGGGATGTACTTTCCCAAAAGGAAAACTTTATTTGCATAAAGTCTGAAAAATGATAGCTTGAACATGCTTGGGATGATAGGAACATGTTAGTATGATCATGGAAGATTCTAATGTGGTAGAACATGGTAATTTGGTTGTATGCAATGCCGGGGTAATCATGAATGATATTTGAAAATTTATGATCATGTATGATTTGGATGTTGTTTAGTAGTAGGACATCATGTTTGGGATTAGTAATTGATTGTTGTGATGTTGTAGAATGCAATGCATATGGTTAATGATTATGGGTATGATCATCATACACGCGTGCAAATCTGAGGCCCCTACTTAGTAGGATTGGCAGGGTTTAGGATTTGAAGTCATGAGTGGCTTCACATGGCATGTAGTGAGTGGTTTGATCTTTGTGTGACATGTTAGTTGTGTTATAACTAGTGAATATGTTAATGTTCTAGATTCGCATGACTTGTATGATATTTGGTTGTATGATGATCTAAGTGTTACACCTGGATGATATAGTATACATATGGTCTATTTGAATGTTAACTATGTATGATATATGTGTATGATTACTTGAATGGTTTATGTCACACCCTCAAAATCCACTTGCGGAGTTTTACCGCGAGGCGTGTGAACAAACCAGGATCACAGTCAATAGTTACTCAGAACGACTCTAAATGCCATAATTTAAACAAAATCAACCAAAAATACAAACTTTAAGCAATGCGGAAGCGTTTTTGAAAACAACCCAAGTCAATAAAGTATAACTTATGGCAAAACAAGTGCCAAACCAAAGAGTAAACTATAATTGTTAAAATGTCAACTTGTCTTGAAGCATAGTGTCTTAAAATACAGTGAACCGTGCAGTGCTCCTATGGCAAGCAAGTTAAGGACCTGAGAAAAGCATACTAAAATGCCAACACATAGGTTGGTGAGTTCAAGAGTTGAGTTCAATAAACATGTAAACAGTTGCGATAAATATAAGCAGTGTATGGTAATAGATAGCTAGTCTATTATCAGTAAATATTAATACATAGTGATTTTGCAATTGAAGCTGACTGTGATAGTTGTTGCCTCCTGTCACGACTTACCATGTCGTGACAATGTTCAATAGGACAAATTGCACCCAGTTGACCTCGAGTCACACAGGTGGGGCTCGTCACACCCAGTAGTACTACCCAAGTTTCCCCGCTATTAAATATTAACAATTCAAAAGTGTGAGGACTTTTCTCATGGTAAACAACACTATATTAATATTATACACAACTTAAATAATAAAAGCGTTCGTATAAATACCAGTATGCTATCTCCCCCAAAAGAGATTAAATAAAGAGTGGGGCATGAACTCACCTGATGTATGCAAAGGTACTTAGGGTTTATTTTGAGAAACGAGAGGATACCCAACCTTCATAGGTTACCTAGATCATGTGAGTACATAAGTACGTGTAAATAAAAGACATGTGAAACCCTAATCATACCAAAATCAAAGACTCAAGCTTCCAGACAAATAGACACGCTTGACCTAGTTGACCCGTTTGACCGTTGGTGACATTATGAGTTATAATTCAAATAAAGCCAATGAGCACATACAACATACATGATTAACATTCAAATAGTATCATACATATGCTATATCAACCAGGTGTATCACTTAGATCATCATACAATCAAGTACTATACAAGTCATGCGAATCTAGAACATTAACATATCCACTAGTTTTAATACAACTAACATGTCACACAAGGTTCAACCATTCATCACATGCCATGTGAAGCCACTCACGACTTCACATCCTAAACCCTACCAATCCTACTAAGTAGGGGCCTCAGATCCGCACGCGTGTATAATGATCATAACCATATTCTTTAAGCATATGCATTGCATTCACAACATCACAACAATCAATTACCAGACCCAAGCATGATGTCCTACCACTACACAACATCCAAACCATACATGATCACCAAGGTCCAAATATCACACATGATTATCCAAGCATGCCATACAACTAATTTAACACGTTCTATCACACTAGAATTTATCCTAGAACATACTAGCAGGCTCCTAACATCCCAGACATGGTCATAACATCATACTTCAACGTTTACACAAATAAAGTTTCCCTTTTGGGAAAGAATATCCCAAAATCTATCAAACATTCAAAGCATACATGAATTCATCAATAATATACCAATTCAAGCTCATACAAACATCTAGACATGATCAACAACACTTAAACATTCCAATCTAACAATCTTCATAAACAAAAGTTTCTACTTTTGGCAAGCTATGATCAACATCATCAAATTAAAGATTTCTAGCATTCATAACAACAATCTAGCATCTAATCATCATCATGAACTCATCCATAACATCAATCCATCACTAGATCACTACTACATGCCAAATAAAGTTACTATTCTTAGTAACCTATGAACAATGCATCAAAATCCCAACTTTCTTGCATAATCAATGTATTCTAACATTCATACAACCTATTAATCATCAAACATTCATCAAACAATCATCCATCATGCATAATCACAACATTTCGAATTAGGGTTTGCTTCATAACCAAAATTCATGATCAATCCACTAAAAACATAGAATTCTTGCATAATCGACGTTAACTAACATGTATACAATCTAACTAACATGTTAACATCATCAAACAACATCCAATTCGACCTAATAAGGATCAATTTCGAATCTAGGGTTCGGCCATAATGAAGAACATCACAAAACATGAAAAAATCTAACCTTTAAACTTGTAATTGCTTGAAATCGATGTTTCCTAAGTGTTATATATCTTGTAATCGAACCAAAACCACACGAATTTGCTTGTTCTTGGCTGATTTTCGAAGATGGGAGGGGTTAGACACTTGATTGCGGCCGAAGGTTGCATTAGGGTTTGGGGTTTTTGTTTTATTAATATTTAATTTACATATTTACCCTTTAAACCCTTGTGTTTTGGTATTTTATAAAAACTAGACTTTAAACTCTTTGTAAAGTGTTTTTAACTTCATAACATAAAGATATAAACTTATAAAATTCATTATATATCTTATCTTTATAAAAACACAAGACATACGAATAAATAGACACGTTTCCGCGTTACGCGATAAATTCTTTAATTAACCGTTTATAAATGTGTAAACACATAAACATAACCCAGTATTCACATAATCACTTAGATTCACAACAAATTAACATTATTCATTATTATTAGGTCACCAACGTTAAACGACAACTAGTGTGTGCTCACGACACGTGTATACAAGACTTAACGGAACTAACGGAGCTTGGTAACGGAAATTTACGGATGTCACAGTTTACAACACATAAAGTCACCAACGGGTCAAACGGGTCAACTAGGTCAAACATGTCTGTTTTGTTTGAAATCTTGAGTCCTTGGTTGTAGTGTACTTAGGGTTTCACATGTTCTTTGATCACACGTACTCATGCACTTATATGATCTAGGTAACCTCTGAAGGTTGTCTGTCTATTCTGTTTGACAAGTCAAACTCTGTGTATCTAAACGCATATTAGGTGAGTTCATGCCCCACTTTTTTTATTTAATCTCTTGGGGGAGATAGCATACTGGTAAATCACGAACGCTTTATGTATTCAAGTTGTGTATAATATTATATAGTGTTGATATCATGGAAAAGTCCTCACACTTTCGAATTGTTAATATTGAATAGCGGGGAAATTTGGGTAGTACTACTGGGTCTGACGAGCCCCACCTGTGTGACTCGAGGTCAACCGGGTGCAAGTTGTCCTAGTGAACATTGTCACGACCTGTTAAGTCGTGGCAGGAGGTAACAACGTAACACAGTCAGCTTCAATTGCGAAATCACTATGAAATAATATTTATTGTTAATGTACTAGCTATCTGTTACAATACGCTACTTGTACATCTCTATTATTAAACTGTTTGTGTTTGAATATCTTTTGAACTCACCAACCATTGTGTTGACATTTTTAGTATGCTATTCTCAGGTCATTAGCTTGCTTGCCATAGGAGCACTGCATGGTCCATTGCATTCTATGACACGGTCTTCAAGACAAATTTTATCATTTTAATAATTAATGATTACTCTTTTGGGATTGGCACGTGTTTTGCCACAATTATACTTTTATTTTTTTGGATTGTTTTCAAAATGCTTCCACACTGTTTAATTTATTTACTTTGGGTTGATTTCATTTAAATTATGGCATATAGAGTCGTTCTGAGTAACTATTGACTGTGATCCTTGTTTGTTCACACGCCTCGCGGTAAAACTCCGCAAGTGGATTTTGAGGGTGTGACATAATACCTTAAGTCGTTACAAATTTTAAAACACAATGCCCCAACATGTTACAAAAAACCTTTAGTACCCAAACTTGTTATTTTAGATAAAACATAGGGACTATTTTATGTAATTAACTCTTATTATATTATTATTACTATTATTATTACTATTACTATTATTATTATTATTAATATTACTATTATTATTACTATTATTATTATTATGATTATTATTATTATTATATTATTATTATTATATTATTATTATTATTACTATTATTATTATTATTATTATTACTATTATTATTATACTATTATTATTATTACTATTACTATTATTATTTTATTATGATTATTATTATTATTATTATTATTATTATTATTATTATTTTATTATTATTATTATTACTATTACTATTATTATTATTGTAACATTTGTCCATCTTGGAAAATAGAAACCCAAACTCAAATCCGTTTGGGTCAATTTTTGGAAAAAACAAATACGTTAGTTAGAGATTTAATTGTTTTAATACTTCAAAAACAATAATAATACTGTTATTCAACTTTCATTTATTAAATTAATTCATGGTAATTTCATGATTTATAGAATAAAATAGTATAAATTTATGAAGTTTATTTGTCATTTATGAGTTTTAATTATAAAACTAAAATAAAGGATTAAAATTCAAGATCATTATTTTTACAAATATATAAGGTCTATAAAATGTAATTAATATTTATAAGATTTTAATATTCTATTAAAATAAATAATCAAATTGAAAGTTCTTATTATATTTATAAAGTCTACAAAGATTTAATAGAAAAGAAGTTGTTAAATTAAAATTAAAGTTTTAATGAATTAAAGTTTAAATTGTAAGTATCCATTTATTTATTTAAATTATTTAATTTTATATTTATTTCAAATTCCAATCATAACCCCCTTTTAAAATACTTATAAATTACCATTAACACCATTCATAACCTCCTCCTAACCTCAAGTATAAAAGCAAGGCTTAGCCTCACTTTTTATTTGCTCATTCTCTAAAAATCGTACTATCATATCTTTCTTTCATCATTGGTTATGATGTATTTGAAGAATTTTATTTTACAAGAAATTTCAAGAATTCTTAATACTAATGTAATCTTTTATTGCTTTTATATTATACATTTTAATCATCATAACATCCAAGTGTTCTCATGACTTTGTATTCTTATTATTATTCTTTCTTCTACAAATTTCTTTTTATTTTAATCATTATCATTTAATGGTTAATATTTTAATAATCACTAATTTTATAACAATCACTAACATACCTAAATTAAGCTAATAACACATTCACATAAACAAAGAATCCCGTTTGCATATGAACGGCTATGCCGCTGCATTCGGTTATTCCACAAGATTATTATTCTAAATGATGGCTATGCCAAAGTCTTAGAATATTTTTATAACTCAAATGAAGACTAATATACTATATATTGACATAATAAAATGTTCTAACCCGTTTCATGCCTTAACGATTTTAAAAGTGCACATAAGTGCCTTACTACAATTTTGGCAGAATATAATCTTACTTCAACCGACCATAACTTGATTATAACAAAATTAATTGTAGTAAACTCAGACTCCAATGTTAAGTTCTTTGAATTGCCTTTTCAAAAGATAGTTTATACGTCTTCAAATTCAATCGGACAACTCAACAATATCCTTCACAAGATAAGTGCGTATTTCAGCATCTTCTGTCTTGTGCTGCTTGTTTGACCTATTTAAATATCTTTTCATAAAATTATTTTTGAATGAAAGTTGTTCGGAAGATTTTGAACTAATCAAGTATAAATTTTTATAATTTTATGAAACCGTTTTCTATTTTAAAACCTGTTCAAACGCATACCAAACATTCTGTCCAAAATCTAAAATTGATGCAATAATCCTTTTTCAATCTACCTTTCGCTTTTTAGCATTCTCTAAACATCCTAACTTCTTGTAATGAATTCCAACCTCAATTTATTGTTCTTTTTATCATTTAGGACATCACCTTTGACTCTTGACATTCAAGTTTTCTTATGTACTCTACACCATCACTATACTTGTGAGTTTTCCATGTGAGTATTTGTTGATACATGTATGTCCCTAGATCATGATATGAATGTAATAGATCTTGTTTGTCTGATTCTGATGTAATGTTTGGAATGATTAATAAAATGATATTGTTTGTTTGTTATTTATAATGTTTAATATTTCATTAATGAATCGATGTTGAATTGGTTAATTAGGTTTGTGGTTGTTTGAATTGTACACATAATGTTATATTAATCAATACATTCAAAATGTAGTTCTCATGCGAATGGCCCATGCAAATGGACCATACGCATGAATAACTTCATACGAATGACTCAGTCGCATGACTGAAGACTCAGTCGTGCGGATGAATCAACCGCATGGTTCAATCGCACGACTGAACCATACTAATGGTTCAGTCGCACGAATGAACAATACTAACCTATAAATACAACCCAATTCGTGGAAAAACGAGAGCATTCATTCTATTTCGACTCCAGACGTACCCTAGCCGTCCAGAAGCCTCCAGTTGATACTCCAAGTTCATAGAACGCTGTAGATCGATTCCCAATCGACTCTTAACGTTTGATTCAATACTTTATTGATTCTACGTGTGTTCTCACTGATTGGATCGCCAATCAAATAGGATTCCGCACTATTTGGTTTGGTTTACACGTTAATCATTCGGTATTTCGTTCAAATACCAGGTCCTAACAAGTGGTATCAGAGCTTGGCTCTTGATTACGTGTGATTGAATCAAGATTGGTAAAAAGTTTGTGTTTTTACACTAAAAAACGCAATATTTTGTGTCAAAAGTTGTCTTGGACGTTCCCTGCTCATCAAGTTTTGGTTTCTACGGCCTTAGGTGATTAGGGTTTGCGAAATTTCGAATTTTTACGGCTAAAACACGTTTAACCTAGAAATTTTCGTAAAACAGCAGCTTCAGTCGCACGAGTGAGCCATTCGCACGACTGGACTTCATTCGCATACACCAGACGCACGATTGGACTGAGTCGCATCTCCATTCGTAAGACTGAACCATCCGTTCCCAGTGTTCATACGCATCAGCTTCATTCGCACGACTGAACCAATCGCTTAGTTCCGCCGCACGATTGAACCAATCGCATAGTTCATTCGCACGGATAGCCCATTCGCGTCACCCAGTCGCACCAGTTGACAGTTTGTTTAGTACACTTAAATTAATCGAGATGGAAGATCAGATATCAACGTTTACTGTCGGCAAGGACTCAAGGATCCAGAACCTACTGTTGCTTGAGAGTGAGGTGGGGAATCATAATAACCACCAAAACTCTTAACATTAGATGAGTTTCCCCACTGGAAACAACGTTTTGAGATCTACCTCAATGGAGTGGATCCAATTTTGGGAAGCTATTGAGATTGGGTATAGTATGCGGTGGGAGCAGATGGGGTGAAACTTACTCTAGGAGGAATGATTGATGCACAGAAAGTTAAATATAATGCTGAAAAGAGAGTATATGCATTGCTAACACAGTCTATCCCTAAGGACATTTTCACCAATTCTCAGAGAATAAACAAGCCAAGAAGTTATGGGATGAGCTGGAAAAAGATATGACGGGAATGCTTCGTTGAAGGCAATTAAAGCTAAGGAACTGAAGAAAGAATTTGACAACTTTTCACCAATGGGAAAAGAGAGTTTAGACGATGTCATTGATAGATTCTACCATTTGATGAGCGAGCTGCACACACATGGTGTCACAACTACCATGGAAGATAAAGTGTCAAATTTTGTTGACGGGTTGCCAGAAAGTTGGGCTTCTTTTGTGTCAAATCTGAGACAGAATGGATTGCTATCAAAGTTGGACATCAATGATTTCATACTAAAGCTACGAGAAGAAGCACTAAGGATGAAGTATCGAGCTCAGAAGTCTTCATACACTCAGAATCCAGCTTTGTACAATGCCACTCTCAAGTAAGACGTTTGGAGCACCTCTTCAGACTACTTTTGTCAAGCTCATCTGGTCCTTCACAAGTCTCTCCTTCAGGATCAGAAATGTCAGGGTCTTCTAGTACCCAATATATCGGATCCGAAGCAAATGCTACCAGACTGAAGACTGAGAATCTTGGAAACGTGACAGTAGAAGTAGCTCGAGAGCACATGGATCTCTTGGCAGTAATGATCCATTCCTATGATGGATTCATTGCTAGAAAAATTGGAAACTGCCAGCTGGCAGATGAGGACTACGAGCAGGTTGATGAGACTGAACTGGAAAGGATGGATATTATGTGGGCCTTAGCAAGTGCTGTCCGGAGAGCAAAGAAGTTCGTGAAGAAGACCGGACAAAACTTGGTTGCTACTAAGGACACTACTTTTGTTTCGACAAGAGCAAGGTGACCTGCTTCAACTGTGGAGAAAAGGGGCACTTCAAAAGAGAATGTGTGAAGCCAAAGAAGACTGGAAATGGGAATCCATTCTCGTCTTCACTCGTCAAGACAAGCAAGCTAGCAGTTCTATCATCAGGCAAGGATCCAAAAGCTTTGACGCCCATGATGATGAAGGACAGGACTGGAGCTTTAGGTTGTATCTCCGGGAGAATCTAATATTGCGAGCGTGGATGACTTAGATGATGATTCCGCAAGTGAAAGAGATATAGCAGTTGAGATAGCGATGTCACATAGTGAAGAAACTGCAACAGAGGTCAGCTACAAGCCTGAAGAAGGAACACTTACAACAAAGAAAGAATCACCAGAACCAGAGACATCTGATGCTGCACTGATGACTACCTCATCAGAACCTCCTCAAGTAAGTTCTACTAACCAACTTTTCAAAAATCATGTTTGTTCCGACTGTGATAAATTTAGAGAAAGCATAGATCAGAAATTTTCTAGGTTGCTAGATCATAATGATAGCCTAGTAAAGTATTTGTAACTGTGCATTGAGGCAAATAGAGTTTTAAAACAAAATAAGCATAGTTACAAAGAAAAGGTAGACCTATGAATAAACAGCTTAGGGAAACTGAAGTAGTAGCATTTACCAAGCTAATGACATTAGGTACTATCTTAACTCCCTAGAAGACACTAAGAAACAAAAGCAGTCTTAGAAGTAGAAGTTAACTCTTTAAAGCAAAAACTGCACAGTTGGACAAGTTCATCTCATATTGTCCAACACTTAGTGAGAGAGCGTAACAACGGGGAGGGTTTGGGTTATAAAGTGGTTCCACCACACTGAGACCTTGATGAACACTAAGAGTAGACCAATAAATAACAACCCATCAAGGATCATGTGGTGTCTACTCCTCTTGTTAGTGATCCAGGTTCCTCATGTTCATCAATTGAATCTGGAACAAAACAAAAGGAGACCACTTCAAAGGCAAAGGGTAAAATGCCTTGTGTTAATCTGGAAATAGAATTTGAAAAGGTTAATATAAAGTCCGATTCAAACAATGTCAAATCTGAATCTAAAAGGACTGCTAATGTTAATCTTTCACAAACTTCATGTCAAAAACCAGTTAACCAAAAGGAAAAAGATGTTAAAAATGTTAAAACAATTGATTTTGTTAAACAGAAGAAAACATCAAAAGAAACAGGGTCAAAAACCCAAACTAAGTGATGTTACTAGGGTGTCACACACATCTCCACAAAGAAAGTTTAATCATAAGTTGATAGCAGGTCGTGCTACAACTGTGGAGAGTGTGGACAATTGCTTCCTTTTGTCCTTACTATCAGACACCTAGGAAGAGATTGAACTTCAGGATTCAAAACCTAGGTATTCTAAGAGGTGTTCTTTAAATCCACCTAGAAGAACTAGTGAACCTAACGTTCAACCCATTAGCCAGTCGACTGTTTATCATAAACAGGCATTACACAAATCTGGCTTATGGAAAGAGAAGTCATCCTCTGTGTCTGATAATGATGACAAGAAGGAACCTGAGCTACCCTCACCCTCTAAGGGTCAATGGGTTGAATTCATGATATGTGATGCCTCTGGGAAACCCAAGCCAGTAAAGGCTTGGGTTCCTAACCTAAACTAATGTTTTACATTGTATGTGCAGGGTGTTCGCTACAGTGCTGAAACCAACACGGGATTGTAGACAGCGGAGCATCCAGGCACATGACAGGAAATGAGGCTCTTTTATCAAACGTCAAGCAAATAAAAGGAGGGCATGTTTCGTTTGTTGGAAACAAGGAAGGCTATATCACAGCTCAAGGAGAAGTTGGAAATCAGAAAGTTAAGTTTGATAAGGTGAACTACGTTCAACAACTTCAAAACAACTTACTTTCTATTTCCCAAATCGGTGATAAAGGGTTTAAAGTCATATTTGACAACAAGAAATGTTACGTCCTAAAGAAAGATTATGTGATTTCGGAGGACCAAGTTCTGATAACAGCTTCAAGATATAAAGACCTTTATCTTTTGGATCTCTCAACGGCTTCTACAATGGATCATGAAGTTCAGTGCTTCCTATCAAAAGCTATTGAGAAGGACTCCATTTCGTGGCACAGAAGAATGGGACACATAAATCAACGGAAGATGAATCACTGATGATCAGAAGGATCTAGTGCGAGGTGTTAACGTCAAAATTTCCAACTTCTTGATTTCTGTGTAGCATGCAAGAAAGGCAAACAGACGAAGAAGACTCATAAGGAAAAGAAAGTTCATTCTATCGAGCTTCCTCTTGAACTTCTTCATATGGATCTGTTTGGTCCAGTCGTACAAAGAGCATTGCAGGCGACTTTACTGTTTTGTGGTTACTGATGACTACACAAGATTCTCTGGGTAATGTTTCTGAAGTCCAAATCAGAAACATTTCATTCAGGAGTTAGTAACCCACTGGAATCACTCTACAAGCTGAAGGTGAGACAAGTACGCTCAGACAATGGGACTGGATTCAAGAATCAGTGGATGGAGGCTTACTGCAAGGAAAAGGGAATTGTGCATCAATTCACTTCTGCCTACACGCCTCAGATGAATGGTGTTGTGAGAGAAAGAACAGAAGCTTGTAGAGACAGCACGGACAATGCTGGCAGACTCAAACTGCCTATCCAATTCTGGAATGAGGCAGTGGCTAAAGCATGTTATACACTGAATCGAGTTCTGATAGTGAAGCGCCACGGAAAGACATGTTACGAGATACTACAACGACGTAAACCGAATCTGGAGTATCTCGAACCATTTGGCGCGCCGTGCACACTTCTGAAGAAAACTCAAGAAGGAAAATTTAGCGAGAAGACTGATGAAGGGATCTTCTTAGGATACAACATACCGAACAAGAGAGTTTACAACAACTCAACGGGTTTAGTAGAAGTGTGGTGTAATGTTGATGTTCAGAGATATATACCACACCACCTACTGGCAAAGGACCCGCCTACTTTTTCGACTATGATGGATTCTTTAAGTCCTTCAACATCCCTATCTATCCTTCTGATGATGAGTTAGCTACTCGAATGATGTATGATATCTTGAATACACCATCTCTTGATTCAACATCATCGAGTTCACAGGGAGATCATCTACTCAATCAGGGGGAGTAGTCGATGACAGTGACTCCTCCTTTGAAGATGAACTGAAGAATGACCAGAACAGTCAGGAGGAACAGTAGGTTCCAGTTCCTGAAAGTCCATAAGCATCTAACGGTGATGCACCTTCGACTTCGGAACCTCAAACTCCTTCTACTCAGATGCAGAACCAAATGTTGATAATCTTGGCTCTGAGGTAGGTAGCTGTTCCTACTACTCCAGGATCATGTCTAAACATCTATCATCCCTTAGAAAATGTCATTGGGGATGTCAGATCAGGAGTACAAACTCGAAATCAGCTGTACTCAGCTGATTATGCCTCTGTTATGGAAAAGGATACATTCATGATGGTGCTTATCGGTGTTTTGTCTCGCAGTTTGAGCCAAAATACGCCAGTGATGCACTAAATGATGAGGCATGGGTGAGTGCCATGCAAGAAGAACTTCTTTAGTTCAAAAAGTTAGGAGTATGGACTCTGGTAGATAGACCTAAAGGTGCTAAGGTCATTGGCACCAAATGGATCTTGAAATGCAAGAAGGATGACCAAGGGGTCATTATCAGGAACAAGGCTCGACTGGTTGTTCAGGGATTTCGCCAAGTCGAGGGGATTGACTACAATGAAGTGTTTGCACCCGTGGCAAGGATGGAAGCCATCGTATCTTCCTTGCCTATGCATCGTATATGAAGATTAAAGTCTATCAATTAGATGTGAAGAGTGCATTCCTTCATGGGGAAATTCGAGAGACAGTGTAT
The DNA here is from genome assembly GCA_025506515.1 of Flaveria trinervia. Lineage (NCBI taxonomy): Eukaryota > Viridiplantae > Streptophyta > Magnoliopsida > Asterales > Asteraceae > Flaveria > Flaveria trinervia. The sequence goes on along the minus strand of CM046457.1, from coordinate 55,100,925 downwards.
GTCAGTCACCCAAGGGATTTGAAGATCCTTATCATCGGGACAGAGTTTACAATCTCGACAAGGCCTATACGGGCTTCATCAAGCTCCAAGGGCCTGGTATGAGAAACTCTCAACTCATCTTGTGAAACACGGCTTTCGCAGGGGAGTCATTGACTGCACACTGTTCATCAAAGAAAAAGATGGAGACCTACTGCTAGTACAAATCTATGTCGATGACATAATCTTCGGTTCAATGAACGAAGAATTAGCAAAGAGTTTGAAGCAGTTATGAAGAAAGAGTTTGAGATGAGTGCTTGGGGGAGATGAAATTATTCTCGGGTTACGGGTGGATCAGACACCAAATGGGATCTTTCTAATCAGACCAAGTATGTGGGAGACATTCTCAGTCGGTTTTGACATGGAGAATGCTCTGCTGCTGGGGACTCCACTTGCTACAATCATGATTATAGCACCTGACGAAAATGGAGATCTAGTAGATGCCACAATGTACCGAGGAATGATTGGATCCCTCATGTATCTCATGCCTCAAGACCTGATATCATGTATGCTACATGTTTATGTTCTAGATACAGGCTAAGCCTAAGGTTAACCATCTGATCGGGGTCAAAAGGAATTTCGTTATCTGAAGGGTACACCCCGCACTTGGGTTGTGGTATCCTCATGATGATGACTTTGAGCTCACGGCGTATAGTAACTCGGATTATGGGGTTGCAAGATGAACCAAGTCTACATCAGCAGGGTGTCAATTCTTGGAGGAGATTTAGTTACCTGCCAGTGTAAGAAGCAGCCCTCCCGATTGCATTGTCACCTGTGAAGCCGAATACGTTGCTGCTGCAAGTTGCTGTTCACAAATCACTGGATCAACAGCAAATGCGGGATACGGTTTAAAGTTTTTTCTACTCCTATCTGTGTTGATAACTCTGCTGCAATTGCGAAACTAAAAATCGCGTTACAACATCCAAAGACCAAACACATCGGTATAAATACCATTTCATAAGAGACTGTTTGAAAAGAACTTAATCGATGTGGTAAACATTAATACTGACTTTCAACGCGCTGACCTCTATACAAAAGCCTTTGATAAACCACATTTCTATATCTGTTAGAGGTCAACGCGTAAAAAGAAAACTGATGTTATTCCTGATGATGATAATGTGTAGTTCGATGCATTGTAGTTATATTTTTTGATTTTCCTTATTTATTTTATTCTGTTTAAATTAAATTCATGTTATTTAACTGTCTGTTAAAATCCTAAAATAATTAAATCCAGTATGATTTTAGAATTTAGGGGGAGAGTAGGTCAGCTAGTAATATTAAAAAAAAACGAGGGAGAAGGAGTGGATAACTGGTATAAGGTAGATCGTATCTGTGATACCGTTTAAACCTTTGGAAAATGATAGTACACAGGAACAAATCAAAAGGGACTTTAAAAATTTAATTTAGAAAAGATGCAAAATTCAAAGTATAAGTCTGTGTAGTCTAAGCAATATAAAAGGTAAGATGATAGAAAACTGGTAACTACTAAGGTAACCAGAAGAAGAAAGTAGCTGAGGTTGCTAGACACAAATGATATGTCGGTAGATTCAACACAATAGATGATCAGACCTGACTGGTGATCTCAAGATCAAACTAAGTTGTTCAACTGACTGTGGGCTGCCATCTTATCACTAGTTAACACAATCAAAAATATTCCATAAGGGGTAATAAGCATGTAAATGCCACAAATGTGTGTGGATGCCATAAATAGAGCAAAGCACGAAAAAAATGAAAGACAAATGCTATCAAGCTAATGACATATGTTGTTGGTGCCTTTGTGCAAAAGAAAATTTAGCTGCTCTAACAAGAAGATAGGTTGTGTGCCTCTCTGCTGTGCGATGGCACTGACCTGAGGATAAGCATAACCTAGATATTCTAGACTTCATTGTTGTTGCCACCTCTCTGCTGTGCGATGGCACTGACCTGAGGATTGGCTTCTCTTTGAAAGCTCTAAGAATAGTCTCTTCTAGTAAAAATACCGTAGACTGCTCAAAAGCTCCTGAGGAATGTTGATTACCATTAAGTGTGGGATCCAAAAATGTTAGTTGAAATAATTAAACCTAAAACTAACACCAGTTTGTGTCTAAAGTCTGTGTATGGATTTAAGAGGACAAAATACTGACAATCATTGTGGCTGCAATTCTTGAAAGTTCAAATCAATATGGGAATCTAATAGTACCAGTGTGATTTCCTAAATTTGCTAACGACTTTGGATGAAAACCAAGAATTGAGCATCAAAAGGTTTTGATAACAAGTCCCAAATGATTTGACTTGCCTGTATGATTTCAAAATTGAATTGGTCCAGGTGTGGTCAAACTAAATTGAAGCTGCCTATTCTGGAACCAAATCCAGTAGATGTCTATCTTAGGATTTATCTCTCAAAAAAAGTCAAAAACATTTTATTTTTGTATTTAGTTTAAGTGTCTAGTTAGTTAGTCATTTTAGTTTGTTTGTTCGTCGGACTATATCATGAAAATCAGTATGGATTACTCACCTAAAAGGGTCATGTCTGAGATGGCCACATGTGTTTTCAAAGTTTAAAAGGGTCACGTCTGAGGTGACTAAATTGTTTAAAAGGATCACGTCTGAGATGATCAAAAAGTTTTCAAGTTAAAATGATCATGTCTGAGATGATCAAATGCTTATAATGTTTATTTCAACAGGTAAAAAGGGTTTAAGGCGCTAAATGTTCATAAGTGTAACCCATTCGCACGACTGGATCATAAGTATGGACCAACCATGCGAATGGATCCCATTCACACGACTGGACATGAGATTGCGCCATTCACCCAAATGGCTTATCAGAATGATCCATTCGACCAAATGAAAGGGTGCGAATGAGTCAGTCGACCGACTGAGACTCAGTCGTTAACTAAAGGTGCGAATGAAATGGCACGAATGAGTCAGTCGGCCAACTGAATACGACTGATACTGGGCCAATCGCACGACTGAGCCTCAGTCACCCGAATGAACTGAGCGAATGAGGCCAGTCGGCCGATTGAACTCAGCTTCAGTATTTAAAGGCCATAGTCGATCGCATTCCACTCATCACCCTCAATCGCTCCTAAATCGCACCAAGTACCGTTACTCTGCCGAAATTCCTCTAGACCTTGTTTTTACATCTTTATTGATCTTCTGACGTGGGTGACGGTTATACAGGTATATTGCAGTGAAATCTTACCGAAATCAGAAGACATTGAACCCTAATTTGTGATATTCGAGTGAAACAAGAACCGGACTGTAAATAACCTAATAAAATAAACTAAGCAAGATGTAAAATTAAGTTTAATAGGTTATTAGTGACAAGATGGCGAGTCTAATGGACCATTAACCATGTTAAATTACTTGATTTGGTCAAGATTCGAACCACAGGTGACTGAATAGTGGGACAAGCGACTGGTCGACCGATGAACTCCAATCGCACGATTAAATCTTGCGATTGGGTCAATCGGTCAAATGCACCATGCGAATGAACTCAGTCGGCCTACTGAACCAATCGCAGACTCAGCCAACAGATTGAAGTAAGTCGCATGTCTCATTCACCCGAATGAGCTCAGTCGCATGAAAGGACAACCGACTGACTTCAGTCGCATGATTCATTCGCACGAATGAATCAGATTGAATTTAAACTATACACCTTGACTGAATTTTGAATGTATGACTTTCTAATGGTTCTGTCTTGTGTTTCAGGTCAATGGCTGATAGATGGTCCATCAATCCAAAGCACAATATATGTGCTCATTTGGACCATACGACTCGGAATGGGGCCGAGTTTACAGAGATCATTGCGTTCCTTCACTTCTCGGATACATAAAGCCATATCCACACCGTGTACTCCTTACAGGTCGTTACATCAGGATTTATGGGAAAATGCCTCCGTAGATTGTTCACGTGAGCCTTATAGCATACGGAGCTCCATTCATTGTCATGATATTGAGATTACAACAACTGACATCCAAAGAGTACTTGATTTGGGGACGATACTGATCACCCCACCAGACTACATCCATTTACAGTCAGAGGTTGCTTTCTCAGGATTAAGTACGCTGGGGACATAAACTCAGGTGTGCTCAACAAGAGTACCTGTGTCCCCAGTATAAGTACTTGGCGCATGTGATCCTGAAGTGTATTGCTTCTCGGAGGTGGGTTTGATGACCTGTCAGACCAGATTCAGAATGCCTATGTGGCACTGGTGCTGAACCAATCCTTCAGCTTCTCGAGCATGATCTTCTCATATTGGTGGAGAATCTAGAGGCCAAGGGGAAGGAGGGTTTTTGTATGTACCCCGGATTCTTGCAGCTGATCTTCAATGAGAAGTTGCCATCCTACCAAAGGAGCGCCACGATGCGGTGACATTAGAGATAATGGATGATACGACTCTGGGTCGTATGAGAGTTTACCGGGGTAAGGTTAAAGAGGTTGATCGGCCATCTGGCCAATGAGAGATAGTGGCGCCAGGTAGACGCAAGTTGCGTCATGATGACAGCGATTTAGACAATGAGAGGCTATTGCTCCCAGAGCATGATTCAAATGATGATGACAGTGGGGATGCTGGGGATGATATGCCTATTCCACTGAGGGGCACAACTTCAGATGTTATACCTCCAGTATCGCCCAACAGGCGACATAGCTGAGTCAGCGGTTTCCACCAGGACTTCATACCTGGAGGAGAAGAAGAGTCGGATGAGGAGCCCTTGACAAGGATTATGGGAAGCAAGGTTGTTCCCACAGAGTATGGACTCCAGGCGGTTGGTGAACGCCCCAGGGATTCGGGAGAGATTACTACAGATCCTAGCTGTGCCCCTGAGTCAGCTAGCCGTGTTCTAGTGGGAGCATCCATCTCGACTGGATCGAGGAAGAAAAGGATGGCTCAGCACCACGACCAGAAGAAGAAGAAAGACTCACCTTCGTCACCACCACAGCCACTACATCTACCACCACCACTACCACTTCTACACCACACCATCCACCACCACAGCCACCACAGCTACCACTACCACCACCACACCTCCCACCACTGTACATATGCCAACCACCACCATATCTTTCACTCCTACATCACGTCCACTATCTCACAGACCCAACCCCATCTTCACCACAGCCACCACCACCACCACTAGCCACCAAGCAGGACCCTCATCCCATCCCGCAATATATATGGATCTCCTCTACCTCCATTGGGGTAGAGGAACAAATTCTACGCTGAATCGGATGGTGATGCGTTTATTAGCTGTTGATGAGGAGAAGACGGCGCAGATCCATCATCTGACAGATCTTACTGCAGCGCAGTCTCAGCAGATCTCGGAGCAGGCTCGGTTGATAGATGAGCAGGCCCAACAAATGGCTACTAGAGCCACGAGATCGCCCAACTCCAAGAGCACAGTGTCCACATCTACTAAGATGGATTGAGGAGTTGGAGGAGGCTAAGAAGACCATCATGCTAAAGCTTAAGGGATCTAAAGACGAGCCACTAAAGATTAAAGAGGAGACGAAGATGATGAGGATGCTGATGAGGATGATGATGATGAGACTGAGGATGATGAGAGGATTGAGGACGAGAGGATAAAGGAGAGGAATGAGGATGATGATGAAGGAGGAGATGCAGCTGTATCTGCCTCAGCTCAGGGTCAAGACAGAAGATCAAAAAGAAATCAAGACCAACAAGCTTCCTCTTCTGCCTCACCTACTGCTGATCCAGCGATTCAAGATAAAGTAATGATTAGATGATCATGTATTTGATAGCTTTTGTACTTGAATCATGTATTAAACTTATGTATTTGATGTTTATTTAAGATTAATGTATTTCTATCTTGATTATTAACTATTTTGCTGTGTTGAATGTTTTAAATCAAGCAGATCTTGATTCCAGAGATGAATACGATATTGCTCCCCTCCAACAGGTCAAGACTCAACTGACGTTGATTCTTGATCTGCAGGGTATTGTCAAGAGATCGGTTATGTATACTCCTGAGGAAGGAGTAATCTTACTGACGAGCAATTAGTTGAGATCTTCAAGT